>OY720448.1:37186750-37204250 GCA_963082715.1 Harpalus rubripes | reverse complement strand
TTCAACGAAGGGTATTCAATGCCTCATAAGAAGCAACTTCTCTTTACAGAACGTTCACTGCTGTTTTATAGCAACGGAACACTACCCAATTACATTTTCTGATAGAGGCACCATAATTCTATCAGTGGTTTTTTCGGAAAAACTTTCTCTGGAAGGCTGTCTTAAAAATTTGCAGGGAAAATATTTTTGAGCAAAGGATGTGTTGTTTTTAGCTTTTGTCTTCGTCCAACAGCGAGCATAGGGCTAAACTTTGTAACACAAAGGGAGCAGTACGGAGACCGATTGGTAAGCGGTCGAGTTCATATAGAACATTTTGGAAATTAATTTAAGTTTTTTTTATAATATAAAATACATACTTAACACGTTTATCAAGATGTCAGTCTCTGAGACAATCTCTTGGTCATTTGTCAGAGACTGGGCCACTCAACTAGAACCACAAACGCATTTCGCCCTTATTGCAGTTCATCAGTGATGTACACTGAAGCCTTTAGGAGGCGCAGAGGTAACTAACAACATACATTTACCACTGGTGAGACTGCTGGGTACTCAAAAAGAAAGTTCGTCGGTCTATTGCTTTTTGATAAACATACGGTGCATTTCTCAAACCAAAAGGCGTAGACAAATACTCATATCGACCTTCGGGGGTTATAAAATAGATTTTTTTTAACAGGAATTTGATGAAAAACCATTTGCCATATCTAAATTTGTAAAATATTTTGTATCTCGTAAACGAGCTATCAGTTCAGAAATAATTAGTAGTGGATATCTATCAGAAATTGTATTAGAATGTAACTCACAATAGTCAACACACATTCGACTGCTTCCATCTTTCTTTTGAACTAAAATTATAGGGTTTGAAAATGGCGAACTGCTAGGCTTGATAATATTAGCATGTAATAATTCTTTAATTTTTACACGAACTATCTCATTTCTCAGTATCACTCATACGATATGGACGTCTTTGTACAGTTTTGTTTGTATCTTTCAACCCGATTTCTAAATTACCAGTAGTAATACGAGTTGTAAGATTATCTTTAATACAAGTCTTATATATATATATATATATATATATATATATATATATATATATATATATATATATATATATATATATATATAAAAATATGCAAAAAATTGGTCAGTTGCTTTTGAATATTGCACTCATATTTCTGATCATTTTTATCTTATTTATATTTGTATGTACTCATAAGAAAAGTATAAAAAAATATATTACATGTTTAATTATAATATAAAATAATACCTTAAATAAAATAACAAAAATAAAAAAAAAAACGCTTCAATTTGTAGATCACAGCTTTAAACTATTTTGTGGGAACTTATACCTGCAAACGTCACATACGTTATACTCGTAGACTGTTTTTTAACTGCATTTTGAAAGAGTATAGTGAACCGTATATACCGCCAAATTTAAATAGTTGCTATCTGGCCTAATTTGAAAAGTTGAAAGTTTAATGATGTGCTTTTGTCACATGTTCATATTTTATATATTTAAAGTAAATCATAGTTAATAAAATAAGCTTTATAAGAAACACTTTTTAATTATAAAAAGTTTTTTATTTACACTTGACGACAGATAGAGTTATTTAAATTTGACTATGTGTGGTTCACAATAAACTCGTTCAAAGTGCACTTAAGAAATCGAAAGCCCATTTAAGAATTGTAATTTCCGCCTGATTTTGACGTCACATTACTATCGTATACACATAAAAAAATAAAACACAAACTTATTTTATTTAAGTAGAAAAAGCAAAAAAAAAATTTTTTCTAAAATTATTTTTATTTTTAAAAAGTATTTAAATATGCACTTATATGCACCAAATATGTTTTTATGCAAAAATTTAAAAAATATGCAATAAAATATTAATATATGAACAATATGCATTTTTTATTTAATATTTGGCATCAACTTTTAATGAAACGTGGACATATGAAAATATTTTGTCGAAAAGTGTATATGCAATTGCATAAAATCCGCTGTTTAGTGATATATTTTACAGTGACTAATGGCTCGGTGGTAATAAAGTAATCGGCGGTAATATTTGCGTCAGTATGGCAGTGTTTGATAAATAAATACTAGGAAAAAAATTATATTTTTTAATTAGTATGCTATACAAAGTTTCAGTTTTAGAAATTAAAATATATTTGTAAAATATATAAATGTCAATGTCATATGAGTTATGATTTGTAATAAGGTAAATTTAAATGATAATAATTAGTAAACAATTAAAATAATAATAATGGAATAATGTATTTTAATTTTTACTGAGTATCCTTTATGATTACAATAGTCTGAAGTATTTTGGAAAATAATTTACGTAAACGGATCGAACAAAAAAATATATTTGGTAACATAAATTATTACCGCTGCGATTGGCAGTGAATTGCAACACGCAGCATAGCGTAACGAACAAATCTAATAATATTTTATAAAAGAAATTGTTCTCAATGTCTAAGAGTTAAGAAATTATTCAAAAATGAAATATTAGGCAAGGTCGCCACAACATTTTAAGTATTATATATATATATATATATATATATATATATATATATATATATATATATATATATATATATATATATATATATATATATTGAAAAACAAAAACATCTAACACAACCTTTCAAAGGTAAACGAAAAGTCTCATTTAAGGAGGTTCGAGCTTCGAGCGAATCTCCTCGTGACAAATTAATTTCTAACTTTATTGTTCAAAATTTTATAATTATAGTGAAGGATGTATTATCAACGATTCTAAATATTAAAAAATAATCCAATGTCCAGTTTCTTAAAAAATCGCTTATAAAGTTTTCAACGTTTAATACATAATTTCAATAAACAAAAAACTAGTATAATATAACTGAAGACACGTACTATATTATAAGAGGTTTATAGTGCCTTCTTACCGTTCAAATTAACTTGAAAATTAATGGTTAACATTTTTTGTTAATTTTCGTTTGATAGATGAAGAACTTGGCAATGTTGCACTAATTATTTTTGTTATTTTAAAATTCTTTTTTCATGTTATAAAAAACTTAGATTACTGGAATTGGTAGATAAATTTAATATAATAATTTTACAATTAATAAATAAATATAAATAAATGAAAGCGACCTCAAAAAACAAGATGCGCTGTTGCTATATAACTTTCTTCGACCACATATGTTCAAAATTCTGAAGTCATTTCAATATCTTTTTTTATTAAATAAAAATGAATTATGTATGCTCAGTATACTTTCATTAATTAAAATTATAAGTTATAGCAATTTTTTTAGATATTAAAAGAACAAAAAAATATAAATGTTATTTTGACCCATTAGTTTCGCTCGAACTTCCTTAATCAAAATCGTAACTATTATAGTATTTGAGAGAGCAGAATTAAACCCCATAAAACGTGTTTTTCACTTTTTTATATCTCGGAAACTATTGAAAATCGGACCCATGTTGTTCAAAAAAATTTATACTCATTTTGGTCAGTACTATACTTTAAAATTAATGCACGAAGTCGTTAATCACAGTCTGTTCCATTTAGAGCTGCCAACATTGGGATCTCCAGAACTGCTATAAGATACAATGTCAAATAAATGGAACTTTTTGTGCACCTATATAGGGGACCATCTCAGATGTGCTCTTGTTTTTCTAAAAATTCTCATAATATAAATAATGACGAAAAACTGAATTTTGTTAATTTTTTACTTTTCAAATAAATAATAAACTACTCAGTAGTAATTGAGAAAATGTTCCAAATAAATCTAGATATTTTTATTACCTAACCAGTGGCATATATGGAAGTTATTGTTTGCATGTTGCTTGTATTTGTGTTATCCATTTCAAATGAAAAACATTGCTCAGTATGGAGTAAGTAGTGAGATTTTATTGTAGAGGTTACATTTATGTAGTTCGTACTTGTTTTATAGTATTTAGAACCTACCAAAGATCTTCACAGTCAGACTTTGTTAATCTAACGAAATACAGGAACGAGCTAACATCGTCCAAAAGTAATTCAGACATTCAGTTGTCTTCAAAGCTCATCCCATTTTGCAAACTCTCTCTACCACCATCTTCTATTTCTATTTTGGGCATCGACAGCTAATATGATGAAAGCAGTACTAGCACCATTAACAACAATTGGATCCACTTTTACCTCAAAACTTAATTTGGTTTAGACGCGCAACACTGTTGATTACTTGCATCTAGAAACAAGTTTCTGTACCAACAGAGATGTTGCCAACATCCGTCTACTTGTTGCCAACATTTTGTTGGCCAGTTTTTAATATAATATGAGGTCCACACTACAATAACAAAATACGTTCGCTATAGTTTTAAGAAAAGAAAGACAAGGTTTCCTTTTGTTAGAGTTACAAATCTAAGAGGGCAGTGGCTTCAAATTTTTTTTATAAGAATGTCACCATAAAAATTTTAATATTTAATTAATTTAATTGGGTCCAAACTTCTTTGCCAGTGTCAGGTCACTAATTTTCAGTAATCGTATGTCTGTAATTATTGTAAACACTTATTTTTATAATAGAAAATATACATTTTATGCTTACAAGACCTACATCTACAAGTTTGAATATCGTAATAACATTTGTTTCTTTGAAGTTTACCGCCTATTCACGAAACATGTTCTTTTGTTAGTGATCATTTACTAAGTTTACATGTAGTTTTTAAAACAATTTTTAAAACGTTTTTAGTTTTGGAAACGCCATAAAAACCGTTTTAATGCTATAATTGTTATTAGGTTTTAAAATGTTAGTACGAACGTACCAACATTCTACATCTGCTAAAAAATGTTAGTGAACATGTTAGCAAACACTGCTAGCTAACAACATTAATTTTAATGTTAACCCGGCTTTAGAATTAATGTACAAAAATGTTATTTAATTTGGTGATAATACAAACGCGTGATCCAATAATGTCAAATAAAAATAATACAATAGATTAGAAACAAATACTCCACTTTATGTTCCTTAAGTAGATTGCGAGGGTGCAGAGTGGATAAGCAATGTGTTCGACAGTTCGACCCCTTGGCGAGTTTGTGAGTCATCCCACGTGTAGGGCAAAAGGTAGTGGCTGGAATTAATTTATCTGTAAACTAATAGCAAGCCATTTCTTTCGCAGATAACTCTATTTAATGGAATAACATAATTCGCACGTTCTCGGCCTCCTTACACTGGGAAAGATGGAATAGCAAAAATACAATTTGCTTTTTATGACGCTGCGCGGCTCGCGACCACGTGAAATGGATCTATCAACCCGAGTTTACTGATAATTTCATCATAAAATCTCTACAAAACGACACAATAGATAAAATGTTTATCTTTTTTTATTAAGTGTTCAGTTAATTTTGATTATATAATATATGCGTATGTACGTATATTCATATTTTACCTACTTTTCATTTTGTTTAGATATTAAAATATTTAATACGTAAAAGCCAATTTTATGGATACTGATGGTATTGAATTTTTCTGAAAAAGGTCCATAAATTTTAAATGTTTCTATAATTTTGAATATAATTTTAGGCTCACAAATTTTTTAAAAAATAATTAAAAGTGAAAGTTCTGAATGTTTACACTTATTACTTGTCAAAAATCTTATATTTTAATTTAAAATTACTACAGTTACCATAAGAAATATATCTATTCCATTTCACGCTATTTTGCTTAGGTGCAGTGACATTAATAAATTTTAATTTCAGTACATTTATAATTTATTATTATTTTATTTCTTACATTAACCACAGCGCAATAATCTAAAATATTGCAATCACTCAAAATTGTATTAGCTGTCAGGTCCTTGGTTTATCAATTCGTATTTCCGCCTTCACGTAATGTTGCATAAACTGTGGAATAAAAAGATCCCCGGAACTGTATTGCCAACTGAATTAGTTATTTTTGATCACTCTGTAATACAGGTAATGAGAGCGAAAGAGATAGGTCTGTAACTATCGTCTTCGCTCTCAATGCTTGTATTGCTGAAAACGGGTGACTTCACGGAATTGTTTGCCATTTTTACCTCTCGCTAAGAGAGGTATTGAATTCATGCTAAAAATCGCATATCCAGATTTTATTGAATAAGCACGTTTTAAGGTCCCTAGAATCCGATTATAACATTTTTACGATGATGTGTGTGAATGTGTGTGTGTGTGGATGTTGGATCCACGATTTCTCAAATCCTATAAGACTCTAACAATAATAGGAAGAGTTGATTAAGTTTTGATAACAATTGGACAACCGGAAGTAGTAGTTACAAGAAAAAAATAATCTAAATATTATTTATCGAAAATTTATGTAAATACTTATATTAAAGAACGTTATATTCTTTATTCGATAAATATAAATTCATTATTATATCTTCTATAGATTTAGAGATAAATAAATGCATATAAAATAATTTCATGTAAAAATTCTCAGATCAAACTTCTTCAAGGCAAGAAATTCAAATGTTTGTAATTGACACAAATGTCACTGTTAAAAATATTTATGTGCCATTGTCAAAAACATTTGTACATCATTATGAAGAGTATGAAAATAAAAAAAGTCAACAACGCAAAAGAATATACGTAAAAAAGAATATAAAAGGAATTTGCGAAAAAATGACAAATATAATGAAAAAGAAAAGGAAAGCAGAAAAAGATAATTTTAGGATATTGAATACAAAGAAGTATGTATTGTACATAATTTATATTAAAATATCCCATAGATTTTGCAAATATATGTGGGAATTATTTTGTAGTGAGACATGAATATATATATATATATATATATATATATATATATATATATATATATATATATATATATATATATATTTGTAATTAAAAATATTTTTCGTTTTATGCGTACAACCAGGTAAAATATCTGGCGAGAGGTTATGTGTTGGCCACATCAGATTTTTATTTTCGAATTCTATTAATGAAAAATAAATTTAAAAATATACTGGTATATTTTTTTAATCCATATTAATAATAAATTAATATTTTCTATAAATTTGTTCAACATGCAATATTACTGAAATAATGAATTTTTTGAAAAATATGAATCTGATTTATGTCTAATAAAGAAATATAAACATCAGGTAATGAGCTATATTTTACAAACGTACATTACATACAGAAAGAAAATGGGTTAAGACGATCGGGAAATCAATTTCGGTGAGTTACGCCCTACTTCTACATTGCCCTCCCCTCGGGTGCCTCCTGCAGGTGCTCCAGCCAGTATCCAGCCCTGCGCCCTTTAGCTTTCTTTGTATATCTACTGGGGAATAGGCAAATAATACTATAGTATCATCGTACTGTAATGATAGTATTTCTATGCTGTGATTTATATAAATTCCTTATAAGTTTTGGGTTCTGAATTTAGTTTCAAAATCTGCAATATACGAAGCAAAAAGCAGCGGGCTTGTACATTCGCCTTGCAACACTCTTTTTGTTATGTCAACTTTTGGTGTAAGTTTGGCGTTTGAGTTTACTTGTACGGTTGCTTGGTTGTACATATTATGTAAATGTCTGGTGATTTTTTCTCTGACGTCTAATTGAAATATATTTTGCCAAAGTTTTTCATAAAGAACAGCATCGAAAGCTTTTTTAAAATCAATAAATGTGGTGTACGTTTCTTCTTTCGTGGTTAACATCCTTGAATAAATAATAGAGTTAAATACGAACATGTTGACGCATGATCTGTTTTTCCGGAAACCCGCTTGCGACTCTGGAAGAATGCTAAAGCTTTCTACCGAAGTTTGGAGTCTGTTGTTAATTATAGCTGTAAACAGTTTCGTTATGTTATTAATTAAAGCCAATGGTCTGTAGTTATTAGGGTCTGTTAGGATTCCTTTTTTGTGGATCATTGAGAGTTTAATTTGACAAAGTAATTCAGGTAGATTTTCTTTCGTTAAAAATTAACTTAGCATATTTGTGAGAGGTGGTTTTCCACTATCAGGTAGATGCATCAGTTGCTCATTAATGACAGTGCCTAAACCTGGTGACTTTTTTGATTTTAAGTACATTATTACCAGATTAAATTCTGCCGCTGATATATCACTAACCAGGAAATTTGCTTCTTGTATGATTTTGTTTCCATACCATTCCATGACTTATTGATGCCACTCGGTTATTGTTATAGAATTTGCAGAGTAGTTTTTGGGAAGAAGGGATTTCATAATCTTCCAAAATTCTTTTTGATCCTTTGTATTCGTTAATTTTTTTCTAAACTTCTGATTATATGTTTCCTTTTCATGTTGTATACAGATTTTATAGTCTGTTTTGGCTTTTAAAAAATTGACTTAGTATTCTCGATCGAAGTTATGGGCTTTGCAAATTCTTAATGTTTTCCTCGTAGTTTTTTAAGTTTCTTACATTCGCTGGTGTACCAAGGCTTTGATTGGTTGTAATGGGTTGATATTATATCCTTCTAATTGCAGCTAGGAGTGTATCATATTTTTCGGTCGCGGTCTTTAGTTCTTCTGTTCAATTTGTTCTTAATATGCGGTTATTTTATTATTGTTCTATAAACATTTTGTGAATTTATGCTTGCTTTTATGACTGATGTCTTTCTGTTTGCTATTGCAAATGTTTGTAATTAAAATTTTGTAAATCAAGTAATCGGATAAGGGGGAGGATCTCGGTGTCGACATATAAATTTTTGACAAGATGAGATGCATTTATATCAAACCATATGAAGTCTATGTCGGATTTTTCTATTTAGTGTGTTTAAGTTCTCGTTTTCCATAATGTCGACTAAGTTACGCCCCTTTTTATTATAGTATCTTCACTTGATCGAGTATTTATTATATTCAAGTTAGAGAAAACAAAATTTTTCGCTTGATTTAAATTGCCTATTCTACAGTTGAAGTCACTTCCAATGATATAAGAATGCGATGTAAATGCTTCTCTAATATCTTGAAAGTTTTTGGCGAATAGCTCGAGTAAAGTTTCATATTTATATGAGGGTGAAAAATATTTCCCAGTACTATTTTCTGACTTGATGTACGTAATTCCAAGAACAGCCAGTGTGGTTCACTATTAATGATTTTAATAGTTTGATCTTTTTTAATTAATATATTGATTCCTCCTCGTGCTCTTCCTACGCTTGCGTCTTTTATAGCTAGTTGTTGGAATATTTTGTAGTTCTTAGAATAAAGGCAGGTTTTTAACTTCGTAATGGGCCCATGTTTCATTTAGACAGACGATTGTGTTTTCTAATAGAGTTGATTCCTCATTTTGACTGGGTTTATAAAGGTTATTTAGTCCCTGAATGTTCCAATAAATTATGTGAGATGAGATGTTCTTTTCTACAAGTTTTTTGGAGCAGGGTGTTTTAGAGTTCGTGATCTTGTAATTATATGTTTGTCAACAGGACTTTTGTTTTGGTTCTTGTTACCGGTTTCCTTTTTTACGCCTGGTTCACTCCTGAAGTAGTAGGCATTGTATCGGGAATTGTTACTTGCTCATCGAGAAATTCAATATCTGGTAATGATACTGATGTAGATAATCTTCTTTCAGTTATTAAGTTTTCGTTGGCGGTGTTTTCTTCTAGTAAGTCAGTCGAAGTATAACTTTGACCGATAATTTTAAATTTATCGTAATTTTTTGCTTTTATCATATGTGGCTTAAATAGTTTTCTTTCAGAGACAATGATTTTACTGAGATCTTCTTTAATATAAACTTTCTTGTTTCTTAAGAGTTTAGTGTTTGCCAAAATTTCTTTCCTTATCTTTTTACCTTCCGTCACCTTTAGGTAAGGAAGGTATTGTCTTTGGTCAAAAAATTCGGTGGTGAGTTTTTGATGAATAAGCACGTTTTAGGGTCCCTAGAATACGATTTTACTATTTTTACGATGATGTCTGTATGTGTGTGTGTGTGTATGTATGTATGTGTGTCCGTGTGTGTGTGTGTGTGTGTGTGTGTAACAAAATTTTCGTCTACGATAACTTCCATACTACAATTCTAAAAATTATAATTCTTTCGTATTTTTCTTCGTTACATCCATGCGAAGAGCTGATTAGATTTTGGTTAGAACTGGACAACCGGAAGTACCCTCATTTGAAGATTTTAACACTTTTTCTTGAAAAAACTATGTTAAATATCATTTTTTCACATTTAATGTTATTATAAATATTAAAGAATATTTTATTTTCTATACGATTTGATTAAATTTTATACCTAATATTAAAGGGATATAGAGTTAAAAAATTATAAAGAAATTAAGTTTCATAAAGTAGCCATAGCTGTGGAAACAGCTACTATATTAAGAAAATTTTGATTGAAAGATGTCAGTGTCAAGTGAAATTGACATAGTGTGTTTGTCTTATAATTTTACTGGAAATAGGTATAGGATCTTTTGCTTTCTGTATAGAATTTGTATAAAATACATACAACTGCTTTAAGGTAATGTACAAGAAATAGTAATAATAAATCTTTTATTTCTGCAGATGAATTACACTGTATATAGAAAACGTCACAAAATAATAATTTTCTGTTTGAAATTTGCATAAAATACATGCAACTGCCGGAAGGTAATGTACAAGAAATAGAATATTTAATTTAGCAAGGAACTTTCCGTATGAAATTTGTACAAAATACATAGAACTGACGGAAGGTAATGTGCTGGCCACATCAGATTTTTTGAACTAAATTCAATTAGTATTGGTCTTGATTATTTTGTGTTATGAGATGGTTTTCTATTCCTTTTAATTTCCTCGAAACTATCCTGAGTTACATGATTTAATTTAAGATTTTCTTTCACTAAATTTCTTCCGTGTTATTTTCGTTGTCTGCAGAAATTCCGAAGATTATAAGGTTATTTTCTTTCATTTTTCTCTCTAGACTAGTTATGATATTATTTTTTCTTTTAGTTGCTTTTCCAGATTTTTTATATGAAGTGTTTTCATAATTAGTTTTGTTAAATAAATTTATTGAAATTTGAAATTTTTTAAATTTCTTATTTAACTTTAATGTTTGTTGTTCTATAGGGGTTAGAAGTTCTGAATTTGTTCAATTGTTACCATTTTATGTTATTTTTATTTTTACTATATTTGGGGACACTGCTTGTGTTAAGCGAGTGGGAAAGTGCGTATTTTGCTGCTGCAGTGCTGTGTATTACTGAAAGTAACGACTCAGATATAAGACTACTTGCGCCTATTTAAATTATAAATCACTGGTTTTAAAGTTTGAAAGTGTTTACAATTTATTACAATTAGGCACACACTGGAAGAAATTAACTGTTGAATATTTAAGTTAAAATTGATTTAAATTACTTGAGTCACTTTGACACGGCTTATCACTTTGCCAACCTCAAAAACCAAATACAAAAAGAAGAAATAACATTCATGTGAACCACTCATAACAGAAGACTAACAATAAAAAAGACGAGACTAATCGCCACGTGTAGAAGATTATTACTCAAAGATTCTGAAATAAAACCAAACAAAAAAAAAATGTGGAAGAAATACTAAATAACACAAAAAATAGGACTAAAGTAGCCAAAATAAGTATAAAGGTAAGTTAAATAATAGAAATAGAGCACATAGTACATGAAGTAATACTGATAGGAATACTCGAACAAATATAACCAATAAAACAGATAAGTTTAACAATAAGCTGTAATTTATTGAACAGATACACAAGCAAACGAAGGCACACGATTGAAATATACAAAGGGGCACAGGGGGAATTTACCCCCGCCCCCTGAGGATTTATGTTTTAAATATGAATTTCTTTTTCTCTTGTTTTTTCAATTTAGTAGCAGTTTCTTGTTTTGTGCCTGCTCTTACGTGGGGAAACTTTGTATTCATTTTAAAAAGTTGAATAATGGGGTCCTGCACTCTCATTTTTTTATTTCTTAATATTAATTGTTTTTAGTTTAACTGCATTTTTTTAAAGTCGAGGTGACGTCACGACGTCACCCATTACTATATTTTTCTGTCGCACAAGCTCTAGGAAGCAGTAATATCTCGCAAAGTAATTATTAAAAAAATGTTTTTTTTTTCATTTTAATCCCTATTTATTGAGTAATATTTTAAGTAAAAAGTATACACTTTATAATTTTTTGTTATGGTGCAGGTGTTCATTACTTGGTTCTTTGCTTCTTATACTTGCTACTCGTACTTTAAGTGTTGCTACGACAGAGATGTTTCTCCATATTGAGAAGAGTGAAGACTTCGTAGCGTACAAATTTAACAATAGACCGCTTATCTGGGCTATATTTGTTAAATACAGATGAACACGGATAATGTTATTCCGAGATATGGGAAATCAGGTTATCGTAGAACCGAATTCTTAATCTAAGTTTTGTGTACAGGCTGTAAAATGGTGGGCTGACTTTACACAGGCGGATTCTTACTAAAATATAAGGAAAAAAGTTTATATGAACATATGTCATAAATTGGTTCCTTTCTGAGTTAAAGTTAGTTGAGTTTTTCAGTCTTTTTATTAAAAAAATAAATAACGGAGTTGTTTAATTGAAATTATAATAAATGTTCTAATCAAAATTATTTCCATGGGTAGCAACACACTGCTGAGCACCGGTTTCTGTTATCTTTTGGATAAGAAACTGAAAAACCTCAAGTAGCTGTAACTGAGTAGCGATCCATTATAGGACATATGTTTATATATTTAGCCGCCTGTGTATAGTCAGCCCAACATTTTTGTTATACGCTGTATATAAAATCATAAGTATAAGTTTTTCATGTAAGAATTTATTTCTTAATAATAAAGAATTTATTATAATTTAATTTTATACAAATATTCAAATTAAATTAAAAATGTAAAATAAAATTTATTTTTACATTTTATTTTCTTACAACCTAATGCCCCCTCTGAGAATATTGGCTGGATCCGTCACTGCACGAAGTATGAAGTAATAAGACAATGAAGGATAACCAGAATCAGAATTAGAAGGTAAGTAAACATATAGAACATTAACAATTCGAGCAGTGGCGGATTTCCAAACAGGTGCATGAAGCGCGCGCTGGGGCCTCTTAAATTGAGGGGGCCTCAAATATCAGTTTAAAAATAAAAATAAATGTTTACTTATTATTATTTTCCTAATAAAAATAATTAATTTAATAGTATTTTCTAAATTAAATTGACAAATGAATAAAGTCATTTATGCCATATGTTTTGTGGCGGCCTAGCGGTCATATTTCAAACCATATGCAAGTTTACTCTCTATTAACAAGATAAAGATAGAATATCATTATTACTTACTTGGAATTTGGCGCTTATACGGTTCATTCACAACTCTTTCTAAATAGAAACTGGAAGCCTACTTTCATCTTTTGTAATTCCCGCTCGATTTTGACGTCGTCACTTTCGAAATCTATTCTAAACACTGTATTTGTGAAAATTATAACTTTTTCCTTCGTAAATTTTCAAAAAATACTTTAGTCTAACTGTAACCTAGCGCACAGAACTCAACTTGACGAAATTCGGGTATATAATGAAATTTTATTTAATAAATCTACGAGAAGTGGAATAAAAAAATTATTGTACCTAATGTACCTTATAAAAATAAAATTTATTTAAAAAAAATAGTGAATTCAATAAAATACTTGATTTACTAAACACTGTTATAATTTTGTATTTTTTTTACATTTTACAAAATAAAATAAAAACTAATAAATATATAAGGCGGGCAGGATTTGGACTTGTGAATAATTATTACAGTGTTCCAATCTCACCGCCTAATCTACTTAATACGTTTCCATGACTACTGTTTTTAATGCATTATTAGTAATAACTGTCAAATTGCTTTATACTTTTGCAAATATTTCAATAATACGCCGTTAAATTAGAAGTATCGAGATACTCTTCGATGCCAAATTAATATTTTTAACCATATCAAAAACTCCCACTATAGCCTTGCGGGACAGGTGATATTTGAAAAAAAAACTATTTTCCCATGTTAAACGCATATGTCACGGTTTTCACACTGTATGTATTATTATTTTTTATTAATAATCTAGAGTGCGTGCTACAGTAAAAACTGACGCCTAGAATGCTCACTATATTAGTATTAAAAATATTTAAAGAGGAGCGAGGGTATTGGGGGGGGGGGGCTCAAATTCTAAATAAATTATTAAAAAATATATGAAACTGCAACTATATGCCTACAAAAACTATATTGTACTTGAATTATAAATAAAACATACTAATAAATGAGAAATTTATACGAAAAAGCGTACCATTGTTCAACATTTCGCCTTGATGCGATCAGCGCCATTTCATGATATTTGAAAATCACAATTACATTTCTTTTAATAAAATAATATATAATAAGACATTAATAGTAAAATTTCCTGTTTTTATTTTCAATTAAAAAATATAAAATTTATTCTAAATAGTAGTTTAAGATGAAAGTATATTTTTATTAGATTTTTTAAATCAAGGAAAGAAAGAAAAGAATGCTAGCCGGCGGGATTCGAACCCACGATCTCAACATTTGTACCGTTGTGTGTTACCAACTACACCACGGCTGGGCTACAAATCCGCCAGTCTATACAATCTTTTCTGAAGTTATATTCTCATAAACTTTTGTATGAGACCCGCATCACATGTTAGGTGCGGGGTGTATCTAAACTACCACTACGTTTAAACACCTGTGAATTGTCAAACATTCGCACAACCTTATCAGGAACTTCAGAAAAGATTGTATAGACTGGCGAATTTGTAGCCCAGCCGTGGTGTAGTTGGTAACACACAACAGTACAAATGTTGAGATCGTGGGTTCGAATCCTGCCGGCTAGCATTCTTTTCTTTCTTTCCTTGATTTAAAAAATCTAATAAAAATATACATTCATCTTAATCTACTATTTGCAATACATTCCTGATGTTGTTGGATCAATATTATTCCAACAAACCGTGTGGTATAATTCCGTATTCCGTTTGGAATAATTCTACATGGCTATCGACAAATCAGAATCTGTTTAGCCGCATATTAGCGCGGAATATCAATGATCTTGTTTCGGTTGCTATGTTGTGACTCTTTGTTTTATATTTATTTATTTCTGAATTCGCGTTTGACGTTTTGAATTTCTAAACACTTTTAGAGTTTTGTTTGAACTTTTACAGATTTTTGAAGATTTCTAGAGCAGTAAGGTTATCTAAATAATAATACATTACTTAGAAAATTAACTAAATTACATTTTGTAGAGAAAAATGTCAAGTGGCAATGAAGATATAGATATAGAATGTACGCCACCAGAAATAAAGGAACTTGCTAATAATACAATGGGCCAGTTATTACGAAAAAAGCAAAAGAAAGGTATAAATGCTGTTACTATAAACAATTTATGGACTGGTGCCAAGAAAAATATTTGATAGTTATGATAATTGTTATAACCAATCAACATTTTTTTGTATAATTTCTAAAATCTTGTTGGAGAAATTATAACGGTAAAGATATTTTACAATTTTATGCAAATGTAACATTTGTCTAGGTGGTGGACTTAAAAAAATACGACTTCTTCAATTCTGTAAACCATTTCATCTGATCATTACTAGCTGCGATTCGAAGTTTTTTTGATGTTGTTATGACTACATCTCAAATTATTATTAACAATAATAATAATAATAATGATAATAATAATGAATTTTTTTTCACACGTCGTAGAAATAGCATTTTTATAACTTTATTCATATGATAGAAATAAAATAAATAAATATCCATTAAAACTACATAGAAATAGCGAATAAAAAGAAAAGTAGCGCATTTGAAAAAGAAAAGTAGTGCATTTGAAAAAAAAAATTAATGTCATTCGGTATAAAAGTGTCTTTGTGTGCCTCGCATGCAATTGTCCAACTCGCTTCGCTCGTCGTGCAAACTTCCATGCTTGCCACACAAAGTATCACTTTTACTCTTAATAACACAATATACTATTAGTACGCTAAAGTTATAGAAAGCTACACAGTCAACAGCTACTCAGAACTAACCAGTACAATTGATATGTTGTTTGAATTATTACTGTTTAAAGATGACTAACGTAGGGTTACGAAGCAATTAATTATTAAAATAGGCCGTGTGCCTGCATGTCAGGTCGCGAATCTGGGGAACCGGGTTCGATCCCGACCGACGCCAAATATTTCGGATTTTTAATGGCACAAAATTAACTCCTGTGGTGCACTCTCCACGTCAACAATGAGTGCCCGTTAGTTGACGCCTGATAAGCGCCCACACGATGCCAATATTTCAACATTACCGATAACTGTGTACAAAGCAGATTGGCACACCTAGCTATGGGTAATAAGCCATGATAATATATTTATTTATTTATTTATTTATTTATTTATTTATTTATTTATTTATTTATTTATTTATTTATTTATTTATTAATTTATTTATTTATTTATTTATTTATTTATTTATTTATTTATTTATTTATTTATTTATTTATTTATTTATTTATTTATTTATTTATTTATTTATTTATTTATTTATTTATTTATTTATTTATTTATTTATTTATTTATTTATTTATTTATTTATTTATTTATTTATTTATTTATTTATTTATTTATTTATTTATTTATTTATTTATTTATTTATTTATTTATTTATTTATTTATTTATTTATTTATTTATTTATTTATTTATTTACTTATTTATTTATTATTACTGCATTAATAACAGTAAAAATTTGTTAAACACATTTATTATTTAAGAAAAGTAGTATCTATGCTATAAAATTCCATTCTCGAAAATATTCCTAAGTGGAATTCCGTGGGTTTCGTTTGGGGTCCAGCCGGGTAACCGCATATCAAATCTGAATGCAAGTCTCATGGCACTGCTGATATATACTGTGGAGTATGTGTGTCACACACAATGATCAAGATATTCCGTAGGGAGACGTGAGAACGTCCAGGGAATAGGTGCAAAGCATAACACGACAAGGATTTACGAACAGGATCTTTCCGACCATGTCATATACAATTAAATGATTGAATATGTATTTAGACACACAATACTAGTTAATGCAATTGTTTCTGACAATTGAAAAAATTGAAAATATTGTTAGCACGAACCTTAAATTTTCTTCTTATACAACCTACAAATCTTTTAATTTTATATGGAAAAACAAATATACATAATTATATGGTCTATTATAAAGTTGATTTAAAAAATTCTTAAACAGTGAGAAATCAAAAAATGTTGCGAAAAAAATGTTTTACTTAACCTAAAGTGACAAGTAATTTCAAGATTTTAACTACGAGTTTCCAATTTATAGACTAAATTATATGATGGTTATTTATAATGTTATACATCTTGCCATGAAGAAAAAATTGAATATATAGTAATATTTTACTCTGTTTGCTACGTATTACTTCATTTGAAAACACTAAAACTTCCATCTTTCGTTTTATTAACCCTAGTCCGGTTTTGGTATGTCCGTTGGACAAATTCGAATATAAAAGTAAAAAAATTTAACAAATGTAATAATATTGGGACCACTCCATCATTGACTTTGCAAATAATGTTATTATATATA
>OY720448.1:37166750-37181750 GCA_963082715.1 Harpalus rubripes | reverse complement strand
AGTGGCATCATTTTGGAGATCTGGTGGCAAACTCTATAAGAAGTTTGCCAACAAAAGTGTTGCAACTGAAATGCAAGCATGCCATCATGAAAGCGATAATCAACAGCGAATAAGAAACATTACCGTTGTAAAAATTATATATATATATATATACATATTATAGAATAAATTTAAATAAAATTATGTATTAAAACACATATCTTCATATATTTTTCCCTCATACACTCCACAACTGCATACAACACTTCTGGAATTGTTTTACTTAACGTATTTTGTGCTATTCGGGTTGAAAAACTTAAACTTTTGAAAGTTTCTCGCGTGTTTAAAAATCGCAATGTTACGGCAAATCTGAAATTTCAAATAGTCGTATAAATATTGAAACAAATTAATTCTAGTATTCTGTTTTAATAGGGTGCCAACAAACAAGTGACTAGGGCAAATTTGAAACGTTTCGAAACAGCTGATTTGTTTGCGCTTGTCACTGAGCAAAACAGTACTTTGAACAATTTTGATTTTCAACTTCTAAATATTATTAAGTTACAATCTTCAGGCAATACAACAATTAAAAAATAAGTATTAAAGTTAATTAATATTTACATGCGTTATTCCTTGCATTATATTTTCTCGTTTTAAATTTCCGTCCGAATCCTATTAGAATACTCATTAATCGTAACCAACAAAGTTTTTCAACCAATAACTATACGTAGTATTAGTATAAAATGTATAAATATCTTTATCTATATTTTATAGAACATGTATTTTGTATTGCCTGTACAAATTTGCAAAAAATAAAATATGACGTAAATGAGAAGTCCATGCAAATCATCCTTGTTCAAGCATTTTAAAATGGACTCTATCCACCTGTATACTCCTGTCGTACCCTTTAACTAGTGACGATAAAAAGATTAATTTTTCTAAATTTATGTATACATATGCAACTAGATAGATAATAGGACAATGCCTACATGTCATGTGCCGAAATACATTGCCTTAGATGAGTGTCACGTTTCTCAATTTTATTTTGAACCATGTCCAAGATTTTTATAAAATGCTCTTCTTTCATTCGAAGAAAATTTCTGTAATTAATTTCATCTTCTAGTCTTAATTCGTTGTGTGCCATAGCTAAAACACCGCGATTTTTATTTCTTCTTTCAAGCCATGGTCTAGTCCACCAGCGACGTTCTGATTTTTTTATTTTTTGTAAAACGGTGTAACCCATTAGTCCAGAAATTATTGCAGCGAACAATTTTTCATTTGACTTGATGTTATTTATAATGAAATTATAATAAGGCAACTACCCCTGCTGAACAACGGCCACAAAATGGAGTTAAGTAGTATATTTGGCGCCAATTCTCTTTCATGAGTTTTATTATTATTATATTGTTGTTAATTTGTTATGCCCAAAAAATTAATGAATAAATAATAATATTTTATATATCCGATAGATCATGTACATGATATTGGACATGTCACAGTATGAGTTACTGTTACAATATAATTCACATGGATTATCAAGTTGTTAATGAATAGATTAGTAACAATTAATTTTTATTTTGGTCATTGTTTATATATATATATATATATATATATATATATATATATATATATATATATATATATATATATATATATATATATTGTTAGCAAATAAAGTTAAGAAGGCCGGAAATGGTTATACAACCTTCTATGATAATTAACATTTGTTATGTATAAATTGTTATTATTAGCTTCTTAACTAATTAGTCTGATTGTGATGTAACGATTAGTTTAAAGACCAGGCGTGTTACCGGAGACGGGACAGTGGTGATTGAACAGTAGTCGGGTTACCGTCAGTATCGCCGTATCTGGGTTTCTCTTTGATAACATAAACTTATTGTTGAGGATTAGAGTGTTCTTTTTTTGTATGTGGTTCATACTATTTCTAACATCAGAAGTGGGATTCGCCTGCGATCTGCAATATTGTTTGTGAGCTTGTATTTTGTTGGCGAATTATAAAGTGAAATGCTAGGCCAAGTAGATTAAGATGGAAGAACCGTCTAGTATTTTTGCAGGTTTTTATTCTACAGGGTTCCGTATGTGTCCCACCTGGAAAGTGGTGACGTAATTATAACAGTTGGTTAAGTAGAACCGTGAGTAATGAGTATTGAATTTATGGTAAGCAGTCTGCCATTACTGGTAAGAGGTTTTATTACAAAGCGCAAGATATCGTTGTGCGCGATGTTGGTTTCAATTAAGTTACTGTTTGTAATAAAGGCAATGTGGTCAGTTGCTTGCTGAGAAACGAGAGATCAAGTCGAGTTTAATGTTCTTGATATTGTAATGACCGACGACCCGCATTACCGAACTCCACATATGTCATTCGAGATATTTATTATTATAGTAGATGTTCATAGCAGTTGTTATATTTTGATTGATGTGTTGTCATTGAATTTGTATGATGTAATAAAGTATTTCATTTTTGTAACTTGATTCTACTCTTTTACATCGTCTGTGACATGACAATATTATCGAAGTGAATGTGGATCAAGTAGATCGAGAGTATCAACCAGTTTGCGTTTTAGTTAGTTATATGTGAAATAACAAACGAACTAATACAAATTTCTTAAAAAAGCGTGTAGAAAAATTGCAGAATATCATCATTGGACATGCCACGAGTTTGTGCAAAGTAACAGGCACGTTGAGCACATTACCACCTACAAGTACTGATATGGCGTTACCTATCTTGATCCAAGTTGTGACCGGTGTCGGTGCAGAACAATGGAATACCGAAATGGAAATTATACATCAAAATCTCACTGGAAATCTTTAGTTGAAATACTGGGAACATGTGACGAAGCTATGGAAGAGATTAGTATAATTTGTGGAATCCAGAAGTGAAAGATTGTGATAGTTTCCATATCACACTCATCGACTTATTTCTTATAGTACGGAATCTGAATGATAGGCTAATGAAAGCAATTATTCTGAAATCTGATGGTTTCATTTTATTGTGAGTACGCAATGGAAGAGATTTATATGAAAACGGCAGATGAAGTATACTGAGTTAAAAATTGTAGATTTTATTTTAGGTGATGAGGGCTTTAAGCGCTAGTGACTTTTGTCACTGCGACCGGCAAGATTTATGGTAACGTAGTATGCCTTTTGCCTGGATGGGTAACTCTATTTTCAGCCGCAGCTTATTATTTTATAAAACAATGGGTAGTACAGATACTTGTCATAACTCGAAAGCCCTTCTGTTTAGAGCTAATAGCTCTTTAACGTTTATCGTTGAGGGTGAAATGAATATATCCAGGCTATGAATGATGGCTTTTCAAGTATCCACAGGAAGCGCCTAAGACTCACTTATACTACGGTACCCATTTTGGTTTTGATTCACAAGTGAAAACAGCCTGGTTATCTTACGTTATGGAGATTGCTTCTCCTTTGAGAGCTTGTTAAGTTTATTGAGCACACAGATTTATTGCATAGATCTCTGCTTGAGATATGATGAAACCGTTGTGTATGGATTCCTTTATTTGGCAGCACGGACCAAATAAAATCATTCCAGTCTTTGCTGACTCTGGTTTAGAGAGTCTATTTGGAAGGGTGGCCCTACTACTGTCCACCGAAGGCGATTACCAAAAACTATCTTGTGTAGTCTCTTTTAGAAATTCTGAGTAATCTAAGAGATCTCCAAGCATGAATTGTTTTGTATTGCAGAGTGCAAAGACGTTGGCCCCAGAATCAATTCCATTACTGCACTTGGACAGGTATTAATAGCACCTGTGATCTGTGATACAAAAAAGACTATCGTTGCGCTTCCGCAAAGACTCTTGCGCCGTGTTTTGTTACATTTTGGGCGCCATACTAACGATACATAGGCGACTATTGGTCCAAATACGGTGCATGTATGGCCAGTGGTTCATTTCTGCCTGAAGTCTCCAGTTTTTGCTAAAAGAACAGCGGCTTGTATCCGAGGCTGCTGCGGGATTTGTTTTGATGATTTTGTTAATGTATAAGTTCCATGTGACTTTTGAGTGTTCATGTTTCAGGTTACCTGCATTGACATTAAGGATAGTGTGATTGAAGTGTGAGCTTTGTACAGAAAAGTTTCTACTACCAGTGAACTACCGCTATCTTGAGTAAATGACACCCGTAGAGTTGAGGGTTTTTATAAGAGTTGAACCTGTGCAAGGAGTTAAAGGATGTGTGCTGTGTGTACCAAATGTGAGATCCATGCATTCGAACAGTTACCGTACGATGGTGATATTTAGAAAAATATTGATGACAGCGGCGGGAAAGCTGTAATTATGGACTGTTTCAGAAATAGATTCCAGTAACGTTGAGCAGGTAGACGATATGGCCGTGTAAGAGAATGAAGTAGGAATGCCGGAAATGATTATGGAACATTCTATATTAATTTATATTGTTATGATCATATAGTAATTAATAGCTTCCTAGATAATTAGAATCTAATTGTGATGTACGGACTGTTTAAAACAAGACGCGTTGCCGCAGCACTACTCCGTATTGTTTAAGCAGTGAACGAGCTACCGTCAAGGGGTGTATTGAAGTAAATGTATTTTATTGTGTGTGCGTGTTCTCTATCATATATATATATATATATATATATATATATATATATATATATATATATATATATATATATATATATATTATATATTCTAATATATTTCCACAGTCTTTAATTTCATCATACATGGTATTATATAACGAAATACTTGAATAGCTTCAAGGGACATGTTAAAATAAATACAGTTCTGTTCTACAGAATTTGTTAACCTAGGATAGCCAACTCAGCATAGGCACAATACAAACTTCATGTAGAAAGGCGTCGCGGCGAATTTTTCTTTCATTCAAGGTTAAATGCCTTATAATTGAAAGTTACATTTTTGTTACATTTTTTCAAGGAATGCACATGTACAAAATAAATTGCCATATCACAGAACATTTTAGAAATTAGAATATATTTAACGGATTGTTAACTAACCCGGATGAACTGTCTAAAATCTAAACACTACACAATATGGCACGACTATTATACAGGGCCTACTTTACATTACAGTAAAAGTTGCTAGACAGGTTACTAGTAAAAAATTGAAACAGGATGTGAAAATGAACATGATGAGTTACAAACTACACCCCAAACATTTAATCTGGCTTGCAACAATGCACAGTAGATGTCTTGAACCTACTTACAAAATTTGTCACTATGCGGCGTTGATTGTATTCAGGTACGCTCACGATCTTTATCTTTTAGCCTTTACGCACTCATTGAATTTCACATTTGAAACGTGCCTCAAACAGCTCCTTGTCTAGCGTATGTACTTCTTTCTGGAATGAAAGCTTTATCAAAAACATTCATTTCGAGAGGCAAGGCGTCACGGGGTGTATATTAATAAAAACAAACAATAACGGAATAAGTTGAAATTTAATTTACATGAAATTATTAATTTGTTAAAATGATCTGAGTTATTGCATTTCTGCCTACCCTGACAAGCCGCCACTGCAGTAAGTATATAGTAATGCGTATTTTAGCGAAACAGAGTTCTACGAAATATATGTAAATGACGTATCAAAGTGTTGATTCCGGGAGACGAAATAAATATTAAAGTTGAAGTTCCATTCTGGGAGACTTCCGGCCAAACCGGGAGAGTTGGCAACCCTATGTTTACCTCTAGATGCGTATATTATTATTATACATTTTAACAAATGAGTAATTATTATGGAACTGTAGAAAATAATGTTTTACAAATGTTTCTCTACATAATTATAATGTAATTTGTACATAGATATGTCTAGTATCTCGTTTTTTTATATAGAATATTCTGATGTTGAACGGGGTTGTTTCCAAAAAAATCCATAGCGACATTATATTATGTCTAGCAAAATAATCGCTAGTCACCGTAGACAATTTGGTATATGAAAAAACAACTGTGATTTTCATGAAACACTAGTTACTGTGAAATGATGAATTTTGAACATTTATAGAAAAGTATCGAAACAAATATTAAATACATAGATTAAAATTTTATTACACAAACACATGAAATTTAAAATCGCTCACTTGAAGTAACTAAACCTATTTAAAAAAGTACCTTAATGTAAATATGTAAGTGCATATATGCAAGTTTGTGAAACGAATGTAATTGCTATTATATTTGTGGAAAACAGGAACATTAGTAATATTGAAATGTTGTGGGACAACTCTAATCTCGTATTGCCATTCGATGAAGTTATAATTTCGTGCAACGATGCAGTCTTAATAGTGTATAACAGAGCACATAAAGTCTGAAGAGAATCCTGGCCGTAGCAAAAATGTTGTGAATGTCGACTTTTGTCTAATAAAACCCAAGCGTAAAAATACGTGGTTGAAACATTTGGCGGTCAGCCAAGATGGAAACTTTCGCCAAATATAACTGATACATTTTGCATTTGTACAGAAAATTTACTTCGAAGAGAATATTTAATATTAAGCAATAAACCATATGTTACAATATTTGATTTATATTCCGCACAAATTTGTGTTATAATTAGATTAAAATCAGAGGTTTACACGTGGAACACACGCATATGCTAACGGATGCAAGTACACGCGTCCGCACCCGATTATTGCTATTAGGTAGGTACATTTGACATATGGAATTTAAACCGTTTAACAATGGATACATTACTTTTTATTTCAATACTATCTTTTTTATTTACATTTAAAATACGTCACCGTTAGTTATTATCATTTACATAAGTACGTCTGCTTACATGAGTCGGTATTCTATTGTTTAACATTTCATGTCATAATATACTTATATGTGTAAAATTCATAATTTGCTAATGAGTCCAGTTTATTTAATAAAGTTTATTGTCTAAGTACTGTTTCCGCTGTTTAGGGCTACATTTAGTGATTCTGAGATTTAATGGTTTCTTATTTCAGCTCTGTATTTCTGGCATTCAATGATTATATGCTTTACGGTGATTATTACGTTACAAGAATCGCAGACGGCAGACGTTTTGTTAATCCAGAAGAGGTGATGGAAAATGTGACGAAGCTGGTAAAGGCACTTTTAGAAAATGGTTTCGAGGAGTCTTTTGACCATATGTACGAAAAAGGGATGGGATATTAATGTAAAAAAGCTGTACCTTTTAACCTTCCATCAAAGAAAGGTATTGTCTTTGGCCAAAAAAATTCGATGGTGAGCTTTTAACAAATAAGCAAGTTTTACAGTCCCTAGAATACTGTTCTACTATTTTCACGATGATGTCTGTATCTCTCTCTCTATCTCTCTCTATCTCTCTCTCTCTCTCTCTCTGTATGTGTGTGTGAGTGCGTGCGTGAGCGCGTGCGCGTGTGTGTTTTATTATAAATATTAAAGAATATTTTATTCTCTATACGATTTGACTGCATTTTATACTTCATATTAAAAGTATATAGAATAAAAAATATAAAGAAATTAAATTTCATTTATTAGCCGGCTATGCTATAACTGTTGAAACAGCTACTATAATAAGAAAATTCTGATTCAAAGATATCAGTCTCAAGTGCATCATTTTTACTTTCCGTCACCTTAGGAAGGTATTGTCTGGTCAAAAAATTCGATGATAAGTTTCTAGTCAATGAGCGCGTTTTAGGGTGTCTAGAATACGATTTACTATTTTTACGGTGATGTCTGTATGTTTGTGTGCGTGCGTATGTATGTGTAACCAAACTTTCGTCTGCGTTAACTCTAACACTACAATTTCAAAAATTATAATTCTTTTGTATTATTCTTCGTTACATCCATATGTAGAACTGATTAGATTTTGTTTACAATTGATTAACCGGAATTACCCTCATTTGAAGATTAATTGACATAGAAGGTTTGTATTATAATTTTACTAGAAATATAAAATCTTTTATTAGAAACTTCCTGTATGGAATTTGTATAAAATTATTGCATGTAGCATTATTTTTCATTTTATATTACAGGAGGTGGTCTCCTATGGATCCCTGTACTGCGACCTGTAAATCTAATGCGCCCTTCAGTTTTACTCCTATTCTAAGAATCCTGTTTGTTTAATAAACACCAGGGTTTTTTTCAGACCTAAATCTTTTAGCATATCCTGCTGGATCTTTTCTGCCCCCAAGATATTATATCTGCTGCTCATAAAGGCTTCACAGTGACATACAAGGTTCTGAGGGGTTTCTTCCTCTTCACCACACCCCCTGCATGTTGGTTCTTGTGTTAGTCCATCATGTGCAGGTGTTTGTTTAGTAGTCAGTGTCCTGTTAGGAGTCCTGTTATTAATCTAAGGTCTTGTTTGCTCATTAGGAGTAAACGTTCCGTTCTTTTCTTGGTTGGTTCGTTTAGGAAGAGCTTTGAGTGTCTCTGCCCTGGTGACACCAACCAGTGATTCTTGTGCCATTGATTCAGCAATGTTTTTATTTCCAGATTAATTGTCTCCGCTAAGATTCCGAAAGCCGGTTCTGGTCCTGTGAAAGGAAAACTTGTCCCCTTCTTAGCCAGACTATCTACTACCTGGTTTCCTTCGATCTCTGAATGCCCGAGTACCCATATTAATTTCAATTTGTTCCTCGCTCCTAGTGCATTTAATCTGTGGATGCACTCTGGAACAAGTCCAGATTCTGTCTCAAGATTCTAATGCTTTTATTGCGGCTTGGCTGTCTGTTACTATAGAAATTCTTCTGTTGCTATAGTGGCTCTCTATTACTTATTTGGCGCAAGTTAAAATTGCGTGCAATTCTGCATGGAATACGGTCGTATAAGTCCCGAGTCCAATCGACTGATTGTGCCTCAGTCCTTTAGCTCCATGTATTCCTGCTCCAGTTCCATTTGGTGTTTTGGATCCGTCTGTATACATGACTAACAGGCCTATTCTACTAAAAAAATATGTATCGTTACGAGTCGTTTCCAGGCGACATGTAGTTATAATAACGATTTTTGCCAAAACCCTATTCTACTAATTTATTTATCGGTACGTATCGTTACTTATCGTTACTTATGTCGTTTATGAACGACAAGTTCACATGCCTCGTTGAAGTCGTAAAGTTAGATATATTTTGAATAAAAAGTAAATATGGCTGAAGAAGATATTTTATTAATTGTAGCTGAGCAAGATATTATTATTATATTATTACATTTTTTATTTTAACATTTTATATAATCGTTTTTTTACTGTACCGGAGCAAAATTTGAGAATTTTTTTTGTTGAGTAAAGAAGCATGTAGAGATTTATTTACGCAAATATCACCATATATGAGAAACTCGTTGAAGTGATGGTTTGCTAAAAATTTTTAGATTATTAATTATTATTTATGCGTATTACATTACATATGAATGCACATCATTATTTTGTTTTCAATTCAGATGATGGCAGCTTTGCATTTTTTTTTTTTGCTCATGGAAGCTATCAGAAATCAGTAGCAAGGAGGCTATCAGTAGAAAAGGATTAAGTCAGTCATTAATAATCATATCATTAATATAAATCTGCAATATTATTGCTGATCATTTTATAGACATATACCTATATCAAATTACATACAGCGCAAGTAGATATGGAGCATGTAAACTGTAAAACGAGGGTGAGAATAATAAATAATTTTATGTAGGATGAAAATTTCAAATTTGAATCAAAGTCAAATTTGAATTGAAAAACAAATATAAATTTATTCTGTCAACATCAACATGAAGTTAGATATTATCGTTAAACTCATAATAACGATAACTCCATAACGATATGATTAGTAGAATACCTTTTTGGCATTTGTCGTTATTAAAGTCGTTCAACCAAATGCTTAGCGACAGTCGTATGGTAACGATATCGTTATACAAATTTTTAGTAGAATAGGCCTGTATGTCATCTTTTTTCACTGGACTATTTACTTATTTTTCATACTACACAACAAGAAAGTCAATATATTTTAGTTCTTAATAGTAGGCATTAAAAATTAAGTCTATTGTAAAATTTTTAGTGTATTTGTTCAAGCACAAGCTCGAATATCTACTAATACAAAATTTCGTCTAGACACGTTCTTATTACATTTACAATACAATAATATATAATACTTTGATATAAAGGATAATGACTGTTGGGCAGGTACTTTTAGTGTATATGCACAAGCACAAGCTCTAACACTTAATAATACAAAAATTCTTCTATAGGCACGTTCTTAGTACATTTACAATACAATCATCCTTAATACTTAAAGGGTAGATTCGCTATCTATACGAGTAGTTATATCTATATATATTTTCTTTAATCACGACGATCGCACAACTTTAGACAAGGCTACAGCTTAAACGGTGCGTCCGATTTTCGTAAAATTTGTACCAAGTGGTAGTAAATTAATTCCTTCAGGGCCCTTCTAATATGTGAAATTTCTGTAGGATGCGTAGTTTTTGTATAAAAAGTTATTAAACGTAAAATGAGACAATCGATCGAAGCGCACATGTAAAAATTTATAAGATAAACGCTGTCATGTGTAACATTTGGCATGTCAATTATGGCAAATTGTGAACGTCTTATGCGTTATCGACATTTTAAATTCAGTATAAAATTCTCTGACGAATGAGCAAATCAAAAATATATGTTCTCATTTAAAATAAAACATTTAGGTCCCGTATTTTGAGAACCACTGGTCCAAAATAATAATTATTCTTTTATTTAAATTTGCCTTATGAAATAGAAATAGTTTAACTGCCTTTGTAGCTCTTATAGTTCTTGAGATAGCAATTTTATATAAATAAAAATTCTTTAAAACATTATGTTCAACTTTAAAGTAATGGTAAATTTAATTAAAATGTACTTTTCTTATAGTATGCAAAAAATAGTATTTTTTTTCAAACGTCATAAAAATGGCATCTTTTGTGACTTGATTCACAAAGTAGAAATAAAATAAAATAAATAAATATCCATAGAAACTATATAGAATCAGCCAATAAGAAGTAACTTGTACAATAGAAATCTGTATTATCGCCCTAAATGTCACTATAACTCACTAGATAACCTAAGAATAAAGTTACTGACATATAAGATTTAAATTGATAACCTATAAAATGAAATATAGACAGTTTACATACTTTTAACGAAATAACAAATAATATAATTAAAGTACAGTAGACGTACAGATTACAATAACAGGGACGGTAATAAAGGTAAGAATACTTCGAATTAAAGTGATACAAAAAGATTATATTGTAGGAAGATTAATTGAAATATAGATAGAAATGTAAAATTTAGGCACAAAATTAACAAAATGAATGAATTACATTCCTTAAATAAAGAAGAAAAGTATGGGAATATCGCCAAATATTTCTCATCTGAAACATCAAATAAGAATATAAGCATGAAGTTTTAAATAATTGCCAATATTTATCCCATGTTTAATGTTTATCATTGAATATTGTGACCACATAGTTGAGCTTTTCATTTTACATTGATTCGCCATTTCCAAAAAGTATGCCGAGAATAATTTTTAATGTTTTTCTCATCACACCAATGAAGAAATCTCTTATACACCGCTTCATAGAACTTGCTAGACTTAGTTGGGAACAATTTATCAATAGCAGCCTTCTCTAATTCCACAACTTCAGGAGGTGTACATTTTAATTATTCAAATTGCAACATTTTCAATTTCACACAAAGAGGGTATAAAATTATACAATTCTTTTCAAACGTCAAAACGTAAAAGTGAAAATTTTCACTTGAATGTTTATAACAAAAACTGAACACACGAAAGTATCCATAGCAACAGAGCAATTGAAATCCGCAAACGTACCTACTTCACGGGAAATGTTTTCAATAACGTAAAGTTTTAAATTATTTTATATAAATATGTGCGTTTGAAAAAAAAATATAATGTGTCATTCGGAGTAAAAGTGTCTTTGTGTGCTTTGCATGCAATTGTCCGACTCGCTTCGCTCGTCGTGCAAACTTCCATGCTCGCCACACAAAGTATCACGTTTACTCCTAATAACACAATATACTATTATCTTCTTCGTTTTCCTAAACATAACATCACTCGGCCATTACTACAGTTTTTTCATTTTGTAATGTTTTGATGACGTGCTTCCTCTGCATAAATATTCTTACTAAATAATGTAAAGCTGGCGATCCTGCGTACTTTATTCGCACGGTTTTAACCATACAAAAAGAACGAAGTGTGTCGGGCCATTCAGGGTAGATTGCGTGGGCAGTTTGGGTGGGCAGTTTGAGTGGGCATGTTGCGTGGGCAATTTGGGTAGGTATGTTGCGTGGGCAGGAAAGAATTGAAAGACTGCCAGCGTTAGCACTTTGGATTTAAAGTGTGCCTAAATGGATAGGATGTACGTATAGTCTATCATAAAACACTATCGGCGGAGCCCTAGGGAAAACTCGGCGAAGCCGAGATTTCGCTATTATATAATACTATGATGTAAAGGGTAATGACTGTTGGGCAAGTACTTTTAGTGTATATGTACAAGCCCAAGCTATAATACCTACTAATACAAAAAAATTCTATTGGTAGGTTTTTAGTGCATTTACAATACATTAATATATAATACTGTGATATAAAGGGTAATGACTGTTGGGCAAGTACCACTTTTTAAGTACTTAAGTACTAAGTACAAGTAGCACAGACCAGATACTTGAACTTAAGTAGAAGTACCGCAATTATCAAAATATTTAAAACTTAAGTAAAAGTACCTTTGAAATGTACTCAGTTCTTTCCATGTACTTTATAAAAAAGCAAAAGTTGAAATACGACTTTATCTAATAATAAGTATTTTTATTTGTTTGGTATAATTTGTTTAACAAAAAACTATCTTAAAGATACACCACCTTACGACCGACATGTAAGGTGTCAGCGTGTAAGCGTCGAAAATTATATTTAACTTTTGGAAATTTGCGCTTTGAGGTCAGGTGGATAGTTTCTCGGTTTAGTTGTCTCTGCGATATAAACATTAAAAATTAGGAATCATTTAGTGTTTATTTAATTCGTACGCGTTTAAATTCGACTGGGGTGCACCACACCCCACCTGTTAATAACTTTTAAAATTATTGTATCCTCATTAAGATATTTAAATCGGGTATTCGCTATATGTCTCAAGAGAATAAAGGTTTTTTTAACTCTTATTATTGTCTATAATCATAGAACCTATAGTAAAATATTTAAACCAAATAGTTAACAAGGAAGATGTGAAGATTACCTAATGTGCAATAAATATATAAGCCTTGAACATTTACTGTGAAATTTGCATAGAAGTGACAAAAGTTGATGACCAATAAATTTTTTCTTTTTATTTCCAATATATATTTTTGTTGCTATTTTAATTCCCTTTCTTTATCTTAAGTGTTTTCAAACTATTTCATTATTATTTTAATGTTTCATACGCAATAAACTTTTTTGAAACAACTTGTGTTTTCTTTTAATCATCTTTTGCAAATTATGCAATTTTTATATCACAAAAGATTTGTTACAGAATTTAAACTTTAGTAGCATTATTCCAAAATGCTCAAAATACATTTTTTAAATTAGAAAATAGACTGGAGTTTATCACACTCCACCTATCTAAAAATGTTCCACAATTCGACGTGTTGGAAGCAGGGTTATGTACTTATAAAGTATTTGAGTAGGTACTTGCAAATCAACTGTCAAGCAGTTTTTGATAGTACTAAAATACAAATGTTAAGTAACACGTTTAATAATTATTTTGGTACTTATGAGTATAAATGTACTGACCTACTGCACAGATCAGAATGACATGATTAATTGTTTGTTAATTAATAATAAAATTATTATAGCACATTGTTATTCCTAAACATTTATTTATTTCAGTGTTATTTATGTACGTATATTATTAAAGATTAACGTATTTGTAATATTTACTAAGTATACAACAAATATAAATTAATTTGTCGAATGCAAAATTTGAATTTAAATTGTAATTAGTTAGTTATTATGAAACGATTATTAAAATTTGCTGATGATATCTTGCAAGTTCGGTAATTATAAATCTGCAAAATACAGTAATATTTGTTTAAATAACCGATAAAATAGCAATTAAATTAACAATGAACCATATTTTACTGAGCACGTGCTTTTTTCACACATATGCAAATCATCCACACAGTTCCTCATGTTTCTGATTGATGCATTTTCGAATTCCGTTTGTCAACAGTTATTCAAGCGAGGAAATTTAGAATTCAATCAATTTTATTTGGCATATGTGAATACATGAGAGTGTATACCCTATTAACGCTGGCAAACATTGTTCCCTTCAACACTATTAAAAATTGAAGCCGCCAAAATCGACACGAATTTTATTTTTTCATGTTAAGAACACAATTTAACTTTTATACAAAATTTCTCACACATACGCTACCTACCGAACTTTGCAAAAATATGAAGTGATATTTCCATATATTTCTTACGAAAACCTTCAAAAGAAAGGTATTGGCTTTGGTCAAATGAGTGTTTAAAGATTAAGCTCACTTAATGGGACCTAGTATACAATTTTAATTTTACGTTCATGTATGTATGTATGTATGTATGTATGTATGTATGTATGTATGTATGTATGTATGTATGTATGTATGTATGTATGTATGTATGTATGTATGTATGTATGTATGTATGTATGTATGTATGTATGTATGTATGTATGTATGTATGTATGTATGTATGTATGTATGTATGTATGTATGTATGTATGTATGTATGTATGTATGTATGTATGTATGTATGTATGTATGTATGTATGTATGTATGTATGTATGTATGTATGTATGTATGTATGTATGTATGTATGTATGTATGTATGTATGTATGTATGTATGTATGTATGTATGTATGTATGTATGTATGTATGTATGTATGTATGTATGTATGTATGTATGTATGTATGTATGTATGTATGTATGTATGTATGTATGTATGTATGTATGTATGTATGTATGTATGTATGTATGTATGTATGTATGTATGTATGTATGTATGTATGTATGTATGTATGTATGTATGTA
>OY720448.1:36857664-37157664 GCA_963082715.1 Harpalus rubripes | reverse complement strand
CGTGTACGTGCCGTACAAAACTATGTGCATAAACCGTTTAACACCTTGTTATATGTTAGCTGAACCTTCTGAAAATTATTCAAACAATTTTTCAAAAATGCTAAATAAGACTATTTCTTATAAAAATTCCGTTAAATGTATAATTCCACATTTCAAACGTAGATATTTTTTCGTCGATTGTTACGGAATATCAAATTTTATCACTAAAATTCTGGCGGGTAAGTAATGCAGCGCTGTCACATGTGAAAACTAAATGTCAATTCCATTTGACATTGCCAATATGCCAATCTATTTCAGTGTAACCATAGATAAAAAGAATTATGTTAGTTACGGTTACTATTTAAAAATAATATAATATAAAAAAATCTGATGTGGACACCACACGCCTTCCTTGTACGCAAGACCAATATGAAGATGAAGTATAGACTCAATTATAAAATTGCACGTATTTAACGAAATTTGACATTAACATCTATTTTTTATTTTTTTGATATTTTTTGTTCTAATCCATAGCAAGCTTCATTACAAAAACCAAAAAGTATATAAGTTTTAAATTTACATCTCTCGCTTATACAAAGGGCTAATTTAATAATACTTGATGTGCTAGACGCAGAATTTAATTCTCTAAAACTCTTATTTGAAGCATTTATTTCTAAAATCAAAATGAAACCATTTTATTCATGAAAAACTGTTAACAACTTCAGGTAATATATCACTTCCGGTTAGCTTGTTTTAACCAAATTCTGCTATGTTATTCCAATTGATATAAAAGTCTTATATACTAAATTTGAAACGTTTTGGATTATATTTTAATATAGTTTTTCATTAAAATCTATTATAGGCTTCAAATAAAGTACCTTTTCTGGAAAGTAATGACCAAAAAGGGAGGTGCACAACTAGATGTTATAGAAGTCCTAAATACAAAATTTCAACTTTCTACGGCTTACCGTTTTTGAGTTATGCGAGATACGTACGTACGTACGTACAGACGTCACGACGAAATTAGTCAGAATGGATTCAGGGATGGCCAAAATGGATATTTCCGTTGAAATCTGGAAACCGAAATTTTTCGCGAATACAATATTTCCTGTACTTTGTAAGTAAAAATTTAAAGTTGCAGTATTTAATTCGATATATTTATTTATGTTGAGTTGAGTCGAGAAGAATCAGCTGGGAATTCGTTGAAAAAATGAACAAGGCTTTGGTGATATAAATCATATTTTGTAGCTGATGATGAAACGTCCGTTTTTTGAATAGAAGAAACAAATTCTGTATCACCAAAGCCTTATTCATTTTTTCAACGAATTCCCAGCTGATCCTTCTCGACTCAACTAAACATGAATAAATATATCGAATTAAATACTGCAACTTTTAATTTTTTTACATTATATTATTTCTATGTAGTGACCGTAAATAACATAATTATTTTTATCTATGGTTACACTGACTTAGATTGGAATACTGGCAATGTCAAATGGTTAAGGCCTTGTTCTTTTTTTCAACATATATTTATTTACGAAACTACTTTACTTTTAAAAGTGCAAAATTAGATAAATCAACATTCCAGTTCAAGTTCAAATAGCATTTTTGTGCTGGAAACATTTCTTACCTTTTATTAGATATTTGAGACATCTGACGCATGCCAACAATTGCACAAATTAATAAATAAAATAAATAATAAATATATCATCACGGCATTTTACCTATTGCTGGGTGTGCCAATCTGCAAAAATTACATATTCCACTATATCTAGTCACCTATTTATTTTTTATAAATAAATAATGCTACATCGTTAAAATGGTCTCCTAATAATGCAACTTTTGTCTAAATTAAACCAACTTCGTATCGTTACTTGTATAAGTCGTTCTTGTTATTTTCATGCAGAGTACCCACGTTATTTTTAATACCTTTATATGTAAATGATGTGAATAAAATCATGAGAACAACACTTTCTGAAGTGTGATTTAACATTTAATATCATAAAATAAAAGTGTATATGAGAAAGTATTTATAACATTTTCCCTTTTATGTATCTACAAAGTTATTTTATATTCGGAAGAGCTAGGCGTTGAACTTTTACGAAATAATGTTTTTAAGTATTTTATTACTTTAAGGATGAAAAGGTAAAATAGTCATAAAATTTATTTGACCTTTAGAAAGCTGTTAGTTTGTTTTGAAATAAAACTTTTGAATAATGTATTTTATTACGGCTTATATTAATGTTATCTTAATTAATTTCAAATAGTTACTGAATAGTATTCTATGAATTATTATTGCTTATATACAGTTTATAATTAAACTATCCACTGACTACAATGAAATGAAACATGATGGAAGAAAATCAATACATGAAGTTTTTGTTCATTGACAACGACACAAATTCAAAAGCTTTTGTTGTTAAATTTTAATTGGATTTTTCATATTGTGGCCACAATAGAAAGCTATCATCGCCGGGACAATTAGTCTATGAAGGTTGATATTCACTATGAATATTATATATATTATTTTATTTTAAATTATCTTGTTGAAGTTTAATTTACGTCGAGATATAATGCTCATATTTTATGTACCTATACAGAATGTCCCATTCAATATGATTTTACGATATTTGGTATCTAGAAGGTTTCCGTCATGCCCGTCTCAGCTAAAATATTTTCAAAACAGTGGCGCTTCCGGTTTAACTGGAAGTAGACCCAACCTTCTTATTTTAAATAGAATTTAATTTAATTTTTTATTTTACAATTTAATTCAGCAGAAAATTTTACATATGAAACAATAATAAATATTTTACTCATTATCAACCGCATCCGGCGTAAATAAACTTTTTTGATTTTTTCACTTATAATGTTACTTTTTTATTACTCTATATTTTGAAAATGGAAACGAGTTTCTAAATTTGTAAAAACAGTTTTATAGAGAAAGCTTTTGTTTACGATAATATAAATTTATAATCGACAATTTTTGATAATTGTAATTTCGACGTCAATGTAAAGTTGAAGTTCACAAAATTCAAAAATCTCTATTTTTAAAAATGGAACATCCCATTTTTACCTTCCGTCACCTTTAGGTAAGGAAGGTATTGTCTTTGGTCAAAAAATTCGGTGGTGAGTTTTTGATGAATAAGCACGTTTTAGGGTCCCTAGGATATGATTTTACTATTTTTACGATATTGTCTGTATGTGTGTGTGTGTGTGTGTGTGTATGTATGTATGTATGTGTGTCTGTGTGTGTGTGTGTGTGTGTGTGTGTGTGTGTGTGTGTGTGTGTGTGTAACAAAATTTTCGTCTACGATAATTTCCATACTACAATTCTAAAAATTATAATTCTTTCGTATTTCTCTTCGTTACATCCATGTGAAGAGCTGATTAGATTTTGGTTAGAATTGGACAACCGGAAGTACCCTCATTTGAAGATTTTAACAGTTTTTCTTGAAAAAACTATGTTAAATATCATTTTTTCACATTTAATGTTATTATAAATATTAAAGAATATTTTATTCTCTATACGATTTGACTGCATTTTATACTTAATATTAAGTGGATATAGAGTTAAAAAATTATAAAGAAATTAAATTTCATAAAGTAGCCATAGCTATGGAAACAGCTACTATATTAAGAAAATTTTGATTGAAAGATGTCAGTGTCAAGTGAAATTGACATAGTGTGTTTCTCTTATAATTTTACTGGAAATATAGGATCTTTTGCTATAAATTTTCTGTATGAAATTTGCATAAAATACATGCAACTGCCGGAAGGTAAAGTACAAGAAATATAATCTTTAGCAAGGAACTTTCTGTACGAAATTTGTACAAAATGCATAGAACTGACGGAAGGTAATGTGCTGGCCACATCAGATTTTTTATTATTGAAATAAATTTTTCGGTAAAAAATAGGAGTAGTCTGTACAGCATGTCCTCTGTTGAAAGTTAATAGATTTTTAGTAAAATGGAAAGTATTTAAATGGCATTTATTTACATTAGTTATTAAATTTAATTTAAGTGGGCCAAGAAGAAAATTATGTTTAGTACCCGTTTATTATTTTTTATTTTAATGATTTTTATGAATCACTATCATATTAAATGTAAAATACACAGTACCAGGGTAACGCGGTAGATATGGGGGGGGGGAGTTAGCTTGTAAAAATCCGGCAGTACCCAGTAGGACGGATCTCTTCTGAAGATTTCCCCCCCTTCCCACGTATAAAGAAAGAAAGTAAGTAAGTATGTAAGTAAGTAAGTGAGTAAGTAAGTAAGTAAGTAAGTAAGTAAGTAAGTAAGTAAGTAAGTAAGTAAGTAAGTAAGTAAGTAAGTAAGTAAGTAATTAAGTAAGTAAGTAACTAACTAAAACTAATATAATTACCCCTTAACCTTAAAATTAATTTTAACAAAAACTATATACGTATTTCGAGAACTAAGTTCTCATCATCAGTAATACAACAAGTGAAAGTTAAACAGAGTAGACAAGATTACTCAACATGTCAACCATGCCAGAGGTCCTAACAACTCTGAAAAACAAGGGAGAGAACTGGGATTATATAGGGATGGGTGTCACAGGTGAATGATTACCTATAAACTAAGACAATTTTCGTCCAATAATGAGTCATTAAATTTTAAATCGTCCAATAAATCTACTATTAAGTAAGTAAGTAACTAAGTAAGTAAGTAAGTAAGTAAGTAAGTTAGTAAGTAAGTAAGTAAGTAAGTAAAGTAAGTAAGTAAGTCAGTAAGTAAGTAAGAAAGTATGTAAGTAAATATATACCGGCTTATTACCCATTTCTGGGGGTGATAATTTCGGTAAATAAGTATAAAATATCTCGGGTTGGATAGTAATAGATACCGATATCATAATGGTTACATTGAAAATTGCATTTTATTTCACAATTATGACGTAAACATGCCAATCATCTTATAAAAAATATGTTACTATAGTGATAACGGTGCCGCTTCATATCGGACGATTTACAGAATCCTACTGCTTTACCTATGAGGGTACTTATAAGGCGTCACCTCACCTGCTCTCAAAACTGCCATAAAAAGAGCACTATACGTTTTTTTATGCTATTTAAAAATTGGATATAAATTTCAAGTTTATCGTCTTTTGATATCGAACCAGGTCCGTTCGAATTACAATCGGTCACAATGCACACAGCTAAGCAACCTCACTCCTATACTATATTTATTTATAATTTTAAAAATTAAAGTTTTTTGTAATCCTTGTTTATACAAGTACGAACATCATGTTAGATTTTCTTTACAATCCTACGGAATGTGTAACTTGATCAAATATTATTTATCTTTGATAGTGCGTAAAATTGTAGTTTAGTTATCAGTTTTAAGCATATAAAACGGATGTTTAGTAAGAAGATTTCATAAATCACGAGATGCCGAAAAACGAGTAATTAAGATTTTTAGACATGCTAAATTTGCCAAAACAAGAGTGAATATTTTGTTATTACAGAAAACTTCTCATTTAATATTGTAAACTTAATTCATAAACAAAAGTATTTTTTATATAATTAAAGGGTTTTATCGTAGATAAAATATTTTACGATACACATACGAAATAGTATATTCTCTTATAACAAAGTAAATGAAACGAATATAAAAATATAGAAGTGAGAAATAGCGTGCGAGTGTGAAGTTTGACGAACGAGATGCAACCGAGTGAGACAATACACGAGCAATATGATATTACTTTGGAGCGAATTATACAAATATTTTCAAAAATTTGATTTCAAATGACAATTCAGTACTTACTGCTTTTTTGAAACAATCAAACAAAACAAAGATGCCTGGCTATGTTGATTTGGTCTCATCATTATGATATAATCATATCGAGCTAGTCCTATATTCATATCATGCTACTTACTAGTTATACTATATTTTCAACTTTCTTAATTATACTGTAGGACATGTCAGACTTTTTTACATTTTGAGTTAACGATTTCTGTTTTTCTTAAAACTATTTACCTGCAAAAAAGCATTATAGTTGTTCTTTGTGATATGCAAGGAGCAATCGTATTTATTTATAAGATTAGAGCTTTCCGAGTCTTTGCCAAAAATTGTGGAATGTTTTGATTTTTTTTTGTACTCGTACACTATCTCTTACAACACTTTTTGAAGTACATTATGTACATTTTCTTTAATTCACTTATTTTCGCGTGAGAAATTGTAAGAACATATTTCTTATGTTAAATAAAACGATGGTAATTGACGTTTACATATTTGACATGTCTACTAGCCGCCATTAATTTAGTTCCATAAATTATGTTGATGTTGCATTTTATTCTGCGGGTCCCAATAGAATTGATAAAATATAATACATATGTATCTAGATTTAATGATTAAAATATCTTTTACTGTATTATTTTGTTTTAGATACCATATTGTCTGTTATTTGTTACTAATTAATTAGTATTCACTAGATAGAGAAATATTTAAAAGGCTTTCTGCTTCAGTGTTGAATAGGTTCAACGATATAAAGGATATTTAATTCAAAAAGTGTTTACGTGTTTTATTGCTCGTTTTATTGAAATGGATATTTTTCTAATTAAATTTGCAGCAAATGAGTTTCTTTTCTCGTTTCATTTACTTTGTTATAAGAGAGTTGTAAAAAGTAATTGAACAAGGGAAAGTCTATCCACTGCTAACAAAAAATCAAATTTGCATGTGAGATAACTTCAGCACTAGGCAATTAGCAGTTGCAGAAAAACAAGTAGTTCTTTTGTAAACGTGATTACATTGAATTCTGCATTAGATTTTTATAATTACTAACCGTAAATTTGAGTGGGCGATAACTCACTCGTACAATTTCAAGTTTTGTGTTTTCTTGTATTCAGTATTCCACATTTCTATCTTTATATCGACATTTCTTACGATTGGACAATCAAAAGTAGTATTTTAAAAATATCTAAATAGAGACCGGACACGTAGGTATTATAAGAAAAGAAACCATAGCAAAGAAGTTGTTGCTTTTTATTTTATTATAAAGAAAAATTCTAGAAAATAATATAGTACACTTTTTACTTCCTTTTACATAGTAAAGAAAGTATTATAATCACGAAAAATTTCGGTGTTCAAATTTCAAGGGATACATCAATTTTCACCATCCCTGAATCCATTATCACTAATTTCGTCGTGACCTCTGTACTTACGTACGTAGAATGTTGAAATTTTATATTTAGGACTGCTATAACATCTAGTTGTGCATCTTTCTTTTTGGTCATTACATAATTTCCAGAACTGGTACTTTACTTTAAGCCTATAATATATTTTTTTTGCAACCGGACGCGAAATAAGCATTTCGCAGCCGCAATACAGGCCGCGAAATTCAATTTCGCGATTGTTCTTATGGTAACGGCCGCGAAATGAATTTTGCGGCCGTTGTCATGATAGCGGCCGCGAAATTAGGTAAACAACCACTTTGACACTTGAGAATTGCATGGTTTTGTTTATCAAATGTTAATCCCATAGCCACCTTGAAAGCTAACTTTCTATTTACATTGAAACTGTTTAAAATTAATAAAATTTGTAATAACATATTTTTTACGGTTGCACAAAAATTATTGTGTACACCTTGTCCGCGAAATCCTTTAGCGCCCTCGAGATTGTCTTGCCTCGGCCGCAAGCGGCCTCGGCGACAATTTTTCTCTCGGTACGCTAAAGAGTGATTTCGCGGCCTTGATATACAAATAACTATTAATGAAAAAAACATTTTTTCTTCAAGCGTATTATAATATGCATATTATGCTACTGTACACACGCTGTAGAAGATATTCATTGTCTTACTAGTACAAAAATGTTGTTATTGTTGTACTAGTAAAAAAATGTTAGTTTCTTAGTTCACCGCTGGCGGCGGCAGTAGCCACAACAACACAGATCATATTGAAAATTGTTATTTGACAGTTGAATCGTTTGTGTTTTGTAGTGTACATGGCCAGCTTTGACTAAAATTGCAAATTTTACAAACAAAAAAATTCCAAAAAAATGTCAAAAAATTATTTGAAACACTTGAAGAAAAAATAGTATATGTCATTCGGAGTAGAACGCCCTTTTTGTGTTTTACCCAGCTTGCCAGGCCTCGGCTAGCGCCTCGGCCGCAATAGCTGGGTTCAACACAAAAAGACCGCTTTCTACTCCTAATAACATAATATACTATTAAAGTATTATTATACAAAAACAAGAAAATAAAAATAAAAAAATAAAATAATAGTATATTATGTTATTAGGAGTAGAAAGCGGTCTTTTTGTGTTGAACCCAGCTATTGCGGCCGAGGCGCCAGCCGAGGCTAGGCAAGCTGGGTAAAACACAAAAAGGGCGTTCTACTCCGAATGACATATACTATTTTTTCTTCAAGTGTCAAAGATTTTTTTGACATTTTTTTGGAATTTTTTAATTGTAGTGTTTGCAATTTCAACCAAAGCTGGCTGTATACACTATAAAACAAAAACGATACAACTGGCAAATAACAATTTTCAATATAATATGTGTTACTGTGACGACTGCCGCCGTCAGCGGTGAACTAAGACACTAACATTTTTTTACTAGTACAACAATAACAACATTTTTGTACTAGTAAGACAATGAATATCTTCTATAGTGTGTATACAGTAGCATAATATGAATATTGTAATACGCTTGAAGAAAAAAATATTTATTGTTTATGTCAAATTTAAATCAAATACGTACAATTTTATTGTTATTTTACTTCACAATTAAAATTTTATTTTTAGTTTATTACTTTGTCTTAATTCATAGCAAACGCAATCACGAAAACCAAGAAAATATTTATAATTTTAAAATTAGATATCTCGCTAGTGACACACAAACAGTTCATTCATGAAAAAAGTAATATTTTACGGATATTTTATTGTGACTCATGAGAAGAGTGGCACACTGTTAAGTGTGCGTAAGATTAAATTTGTTCTCTTCTTACCTTTTTGCTACATTTTGACAGCTGTTAACCTATAATTTCTTACCAATTTGGATGTTTTTCTAAAACAATTTATATATTGAACATTATACATAGCAGCAGCAGTTTGTTTTAATTATATTTTATTGTGGTTCAATAAAGATTTTAAATTACCAGTCACAAAATATTCTTTACTTAATTAACTTCAGTCAAAATCGATTTTACAGAAATTCTGACACATTAATCAACTGTATTGTTGTACATTACCTAGGTTACACTTTAGGAACATGATAGTCAGTTTGCGGATAATATAATCAATGAAACAGTAAATTTATGTATTTTAGTAGTTTGGATGAAATTCTTATTTTGGCTGCATCTGCAAGATAGACAAGAACGGGTTTCATATTTCTATAAATAAAATCTGTAATGTTTGAAATAAATGTAATTTACATTTTAATTTATTTTTATTTCTCCAATTTTTAATATTAAAGTTGACATTTGACAGTCATCTTGAAGTTAGCTGCACTCACTCATAAGTCACTAGTCGGCCAGCGAAAAATAACGGCTTTTCTATTTTCAACCGTGGACGGACAAAATTCGTCCGTCAGCCGTAAATATATCAATAGCTTTATAGAAAGGGGCAATTTAATAATTCTTTATATGTTGGAGGCATGATATCTATTACAACATTCCGCTATTTAAATATTCACGGTAAACTATTATTCACGAAAGATGACTATTCAAGGTCATTTGTGAGCTGTCTAATATAATATTACTTGCAGATAACTTCATTGCATTTCGTATACATAGGCGTGCAATACGAAATATTTATGGACACATTTTAATTGAAAAAATAAGAGTAATTCATTCGAAAATTATGTTACTTTCTAAATAATACCTTTCTGAAAGATTTATGTTTTTCACTTATGTTTTTACAAAATAGAAAAAAATAGACAACTTATAAACCAAGGAATATTAATTTAATTTAAACGTCAACGCCAATGGGTAAATATTAGCACAGAGGGCAGTGTAGTAGATAATTAGGTATCTGTAATTCTACGACATATGTCATTATTATTTATAGTGTGTTAGAAAGTAATGCCAATGTTTATACGTATATCTTTCACACCACATAAATTAAATAGACATAGGTCAAATACTCTTTCTCTTTCTAATACAAAATGTTGCTAAGCTACTACTATAATAGTCGAGTCAATGAAGCGGAAAAATCGTTAAAACTTCTAAACCCAATAAAACAGATCCGATCTTGATGATTTTTTATTTTAAATGTTTGTTATATTTAATTATTCAAAATCAGAAACATTTCAGCTGGAGCAGTCAATTATTTATACAGAATGTCCGGATTTTGAAAGCCACCATTGGGGTCTCGGGAACTATAAGAGATACGATTTCAGCTATATAGGACTTCTGGTGCGCCTTTGGGAGTCTATTTTAGATGTGCTTTTGTTTTGCCAAAAATTCTCATAGGTTACTAGATAATGGAGGAGTACTGAAGTAGGTCGAATTTTTTCATTTTGAAATTATTCCTAAACTATCAGTAATCGAGAAAAATGTTTCAAATAGAAAAATTATATAATTTTATTGTCTATCCAGTGGTGTACGAAAATAATTTTCCTATCGGCAAATTTTAGAGATATAACACAAAATTACATTTTTTTAAATGGAAGCCATATTTGATTATTACTTTAAGAAAATACTTATTTTTTATTTCTTTCGATTAATATAAAGGTTATTGTATTTTAAATATGTTTCAGCCTTCAAACCATAGATTTTTCGCAATTTTTTTTTATAATATTGTATTGCTAAGTAATATAAAATATAGTGGAATAAAATGTTTTTTGTAGTATGCACTTTCTATCTTTATGTACAATTATAGGCTTACCGTTCCGATATCGGAAAACCCCAATACTCAGACCTGGGTACACATTTTTTTTTCCTTTATAATATGCTTAAGATTGGTCTAATATAGTCGAGTCAATGAAGCAAATAATATATATATATATATATATATATATATATATATATATATATATATATATATATATATATATATATACCGGGTGTCTTAGGCCGACCGACACATGGGCGATTAACATGTAAAATTGGTTAATTGTGAATAGTATCTCCCCAGTGCAAGATATTAAGTTGAAATTTTGCATGCTTATCCGGGGATACTATTTCTATGGATTTCAATTCAAATCAGTCAATTTACAAGTGTAATATTAGAATAAATTAAGATAAATTGTAGAAGTACCATGAATGTTATTCATATCTTGAAAATAATAGTATCTAAGCAACAGCTCTGATAGAGTAGGGGTAACGTGCGCGCTTCACAATTTAGAGAGTCGGGTTCGAAACCAACCGACAGCAATATTTATTTTTTAATTTTTTCTTTTCAAAATAATTTTTATTATTAATATGTTTTTAATCTTTTATTAATATTTAATTTAATAAAGTGGATACATTGTACGTAACAAGATTTATTTATTTAAAAAATATTTTATTATTTGCTTTATTGGTTTATTATAAATTAAATTTCTTCAAATTATAGTTAGCCCTGACGAAAACAAAAAAACGAGAACATTTGATTTGAATAATCAAACGTCAAATGTAGATTTGTATTGTACTATCTTTATTTGTTGCTAGTGTTATTTAAATAATATGGATTTAACTACAAAAGATAAAATTCGTATTGTGAAATTATTTCACATTGGTAATAGCCTACAGCAAACTGCTGATGTATTTTCTGCCGAAAATCCAGAAAAAGTAGTTAATAAATCCCGTGTAAGGCGTATTATTAACAGATTTGAAGAAACTGGGTGTGTTGCTAATCACAGAAAGCAGGAAATACAACCAATTGAAAATGAATTTGAAGAAATAATAATTGCGCGGGTTGAAGTGGAGCCTACTATTAGTTTAAGAAGTTTACAAATGGAATGTGGAATAAGTAGAACAAAAATTGCTAGAATACTTAAGAAAAATGGATTTAGAAGTTACAAAGTAGGTAACCATCAAGAATTGCGAGACGGCGACGAAGAAAGAAGAGCAACTTATTGTGAAACAATTATGGATAAAGCCAATGAAAACAGAAACTTTTTGTACTCCCTCTGTTATACCGATGAATGCACATTTACTCGTCATAACGAACCGAATGTGCAAAACTTTCGCCACTGGTCAAAAGATAAACCAACTCTTCAAAATTTATCAAGAACCCAATATCCCCAGAAGGTTAATGTTTGGGCGGGAATTTTGGGATCACATATTATTGGACCATATTTTATTGAAGGGACATTGAACGGTCCAAAATATTTAGATTTATTGGAAACAGTAGTTGGGCCTAGACTTACAGAATTAAATATGGAGAGGATATGGTTTCAACAGGATGGGTGTCCAGCGCATAACGTGCAAATTGTCAAAGAATATTTGGACAATTCATTTCCAGATTCTTGGATTGGTTTAAATGGACCAATTAATTGGCCGGCAAGGTCTCCTGATCTAAGCCCCTTAGATTTTTTTCTTTGGGGTCATTTAAAATCAAAAATTTACGGCCATTATGAATTGACCACTTTAGATGACCTGAAAGCGGCAATAAGGAATGAATGTAGGCTTATTTCTAATCGACAGCTAAGCAACGTTTTGAATATTTATTATAATTTTTAAATTTTAATGTTGTAATTAGTAGGTACGGTTTAATATTTTTTAAATAAATAAATCTTGTTACGTACAATGTATCCACTTTATTAAATTAAATATTAATAAAAGATTAAAAACATATTAATAATAAAAATTATTTTAAAAAGAAAAAATAAAAAAATAAATATTGCTGTCGGTTGGTTTCGAACCCGACTCTCTAAATTGTGAAGCGCGCACGTAACCCCAACTCTATCAGAGCTGTTGCTTAGATACTATTATTTTCAAGATATGAATAACATTCATGGTACTTCTACAATTTTTCTTAATTTATTCTAATATTACACTTGTAAATTGACTGATTTGAATTGAAATCCATAAAAATAGTATCCCCGGATAAGCATGCAAAATTTCATCTTACTATCTTGCACTGGGGAGATACTATTCACAATTAACTAATTTTACATGTTAATCGCCCATGTGTCGGTCGGCCTAAGACACCCGGTATATATATATATATATATATATATATATATATATATATATATATATATATATATATATATATAAGGTAAATATTTCGGTGATTTCGGTATGCTTCACTTCTATGGAGAAGCATAATTATATTATACGCTTTTAGTTTCATTTTTTAGGAGACCACTATTCTGTTTTGCTTGGTCCAGCCTAGCAAAGGACTCTTCGATATTGTTTTTTCTTCTGCCCATTATGATAATATCATTGGCATAACGCCATTATTTGAACACTAACAATAACCTTTATACCAATCGAAAGAAAAAGGTATTTTCTTAAAGTAATAATCAAATACGACTTCCATTTAAAAAAATTATAATTTTGTGTTATATCAAAAATTTGCTATAGAAAAATTATTTTCGTACACCATTAAGTAGACAATAAAATTATCTAACTTTTCTATTTAAAACATTTTTCTCGATTACTAATACTTTAGAAATAATTTCAAAGTGAAAAAACGACCAAATTCAGTATTTCGCCATTATCTAGTAACCTATGAGAATTTTTGACAAAACAAAAGCACATCTAAGATAGCCTCCCAAAGGTGCACCACATGTCCCATATAACTGAAGTCGTATTTCTTATAGTTCCCGAGATCCCAGTAGAGTCCCTCGAAATCCGGACATCCTATATAAATAATAAGCGCCCCTGCTTGAATGTTTCTGATTTTGAACAAATGAATATAACATACAGGACATAAGTATTTTATTTTAAATGAGAACATATATTTTTTAATTGCTCATTTGTTAGAAAATTTAATTCTGAATTCAGTGATATAATATTTTTATACCGATAATAATGTTTTTTTTTTTTTGAGAAAAATACACGTAAAATTTTATAGATTCTATAATGAATGAGCGAATAAAAAATTTGTATTCTTATTTAAATTTAAAAAGTTAGGTCCCTTATTCTGAGACCCACTGGTTAAAAAAAACTATTTTTATTTTCTACAAATTTTCCTTGTGAAATATAAATTGTTTGCCCATTTGAGCGTTGTTGTAGCTCTTAAAGTTCTCGATATAGCAATGGTGGACCATTTAAAATGAACAGCTTGTATATTCTATTGTGTTGAAGTTAAAATTTAAATTTGTAATTTAGTTATTTACAAAAAAAAAGTAGAGTTTAACATGCGTACAAGGAAGTCGTGTGCTGTCCACATCAGATTTTTATTTTATAAATTATGGTTCATTTAAATTGTATCGTAAAATAAAAATAACTAAATACACTCTGTTTCCGCGAGTTGACACTGACGTCTCACGTCATGAATAATTGTATGCATGTATTTCAAATCACCAGGGGTGATAGGGTGTAATGACGCATTGACAAAACTAATTGTATTATAATAAAGTTTGAAGTTGTAAAGTAGCCAGCTGAGTGTAATAGTAATTTACATTGCAAGACCGTTACTCAGAACTTTACGGACGTGCACGGTACCTAATGAGCGAGCGAAGATAGCTTATTATCCGTGCGAGCACGTAAATTTCGGGTAACTGTTAAGCATTGTACAATGGTTTATGACATACTGAAACGTAAATAATTTGAAAAAAGAATAATATTGGACCTACACCACAATACATTTGTTGCGTCCCTCCGGTGCGAAGGACTAAGTAATAAGAACCTAGTGGCTCGAAGGACCAAATGTTCAAACCCTAAACCAGCGAATCCGGTCTGGAAGAACCAAATGTTTTGATCCTGCTCGCAAGCCCAAAATGTGATGTCTCTAGATCAGCGAATCCGGTCTAGAAGCACCAACAATGTGTTTGATGTTAAATTCAATGAATAAAACAAAACTATATGTAAACCAAATTAATTATAACCTTCGATAGCTGGTTCACATCACTGGACTTGGCCAATACATGGGACAATAAGAATTTGTGAAACGTACTAATTAACAACGAACGAAGGACCAGCTAGTTTTACGAACTAACAAACGTGCTAAATATAATTGCAACAAAATAACAAACAACTGAAAAACAATTTTGATAGATATATGATAGCGTATTGAATACAAGTGACATAAACAATAATAAACCAAAGATAGAACAAATACGATATTTGTTGAGATTAACTAAATCATTTAATAAGTATATGACCAAACAAATTTAGTTAAACAATATTAGGAACTCTAAATGAACTTAATAATAACCAACTAGAATGCAAAACTTGTTGCATTGACTGTACCTAGTCGACAATAACAGCAGGTGTGCTGTGGATGACGTCACTCGAACGAGAACGTGTGCAAACAGGTTTACAAAGAAATAATAATAATTTCACCCAAGGAAATATGAATCAAATCCCTAACAACACGAATTCCCGTGAGAAATCAAATTGTACAGTTCGATTTTACAATTGATTCCTGAGATGTGTCTATTAGCTGCATAAATTGGCGCCGGAAAGTATTCACGGACTATAAAGTACCAAATTAAATGAAAACCGAACGATAACTCCTTGAATTAGTCGTGCTAGGCTAATCAAGTTACGCGAACGATAATTAAACAACAAATTACTTTACTGACCATATGAAAATCAGAAAGTTAATGCAAAATGGTGGAAAACCACTCTCGCGGACGACGATGCGATACGTGTTTACCGTTTGCAAGCCAGACACACTCTGATCAGCGCGGTCGATGCTGTGCGGCACTACGCTTGGCGTGGGGGTGCGCGCGCACTCGGGTGAAACCAGTTGCAGTAATATTAATATTAATAAATAGTTTAAGATACTACAGCTATTTCAAACAATTCTAAAATTAAACTTAAACACTTAAAATATATAACTAATTTTCCAAGTAACAGAAACAGTTATTTCTATTTATTTATTGACTTATTTAAATAGAGTCAGGGCGGGTTAACCGTTCTATTCCCATGTGCAGCGGGTTGCTACCTCAAGGGGTTAATATTTTCCAAATTCCTCTCATTTAAAACATATTAGTTTTCAACATACCGGCCACCTTAGGGTCTCCCTAAAGACAAACTTAGGCTGTTGGCAAAGGACACAGTTTTGCTATAGGGCGAGTGATTTCACATTTGGCGGTTTTTGGGCGTATTCTAAATTAGGATGCTCCAGCCGGCCACCGACCCGAATTATACCTTCAGTATCAATAAACGGGACTAACGACTTAATTGGGGAACGACAAACTTTCCCTCGTTGTAGTTGTGATAATTCTTCCTGTAGTCCTTCTGATTGGGCCAACAGGACGACTTTAGCTTGTGCTCGGACAAGCTCTTCTGGTGAAAACACATCAGCACCTTTTCGTTTGCCTGAAGAGATGTCTCTCCACCGTAAACAATAAGCCATAGTTTGCACCATCCGATTATAGTTGGACATTGCATTGAAAAAACTGAACTGCTGTACTGTTTTCAATGTTAGGCTTTTGATAATCTCTGTCTGAGCAGAGTTGGTTTGATCTTCGTCAAGTTGAACCACTTCACTTTGTGGCCAACACGAGTAAGGTTGTTGTAACCACTCTGGTCCCTTTATCCAGAGAGTACATGTCTTGAAACTTAGAGGACTGAGACCTCTAGAACCTACGTCGGCCGCATTGTGTTCCGACGCTACATGACGCCAGTGTTCACTCGGAAAATTAGTCTGTATTTGCGCGACTCGATTACCCACAAATGTTTTCAGAGTGTGTGGTTCCTTGCGCAACCAGGCAAGAACTATCATAGAATCCGAGAAGCAATGTACAGCCTCCGGTTGTTTTGGAATATTTTCGAGAATATTCTCGAGAAGTTTGGCGAGAAGATGCGCCGCACATAATTCCAAACGAGGTATAGTAATTTTTTTCAAAGGCGCTACACGCGTCTTTGCACAGAGCAATTGAACCACTGGTTTATCGTTTGGATAACTTCTAACATAGACAACGGCACAATAGCCTTGCTCGAAGGCATCCGCAAATCCGATAAGATCGAATTTAGAACCCAAATAAGCTAACCGTAGTATCGAATAGTTGGATATACAATCGATCTCGTTCAGAAACAAGTTCCACTCTGAGACAATATGAGCGGGAGGTTCTTCATCCCATTCTACCTTTGATTTCCAAAGCTCTTGCATGATGAGTTTAAGAAACATCACCAATGGGAACATAATGCCTAATGGATCATAGATCCTTGCAATGCAGGACAAAATGTTTCTTTTGGTGCACAAATCGTCGGGTTTTGAGACCGTATACTCGTAGCAGTCGGACTTGCAAACCCATTTGACACCTAACAATTTCACTGATTCGTCGTCAGTGAAGTGGACATCTTTCACTGCGCGTGCATTGTCTGGTAGTTCATCCAGTATTGTTTGAAAATTACTGGCCCATTTTCGGAGGGTGAATCCTCCCCTTTCGAATATATCCGTGAGTTCACGGCGCAGTGTCAGTGCTGACTGAATATCTTCAGCTCCAGTCACAACATCGTCCATATAGACATCATTTTGCAGGACTTTAGCTGCTAAGGGATATTGATTCCCTTCGTCTTGAGCCAACTGCTCAACTGTACGCAACGCCAAGAACGGCGAACAATTCAAACCAAAGCAGATAGTGTTGAATTGGTACACAATAGGATGTGTGGCATCCGCAGGTTTCCAAATGAACCTTAGAAAACGTTGATGCTCGCGTACAACTCTAATTAGTAGAAACATCTGTTTTAAGTCCCCCGTAATTAAAATAGGATAAAATCTATTTCGCAAATGAAGAGTGAAGATACTCTTCTATAGTACCGGACCAGGATACAAGTAGTCATTAATCGACTTTCCATTAGACGATGGCTTTGAAGCATTGAACACAATGCGTACCGGTGTCGTCGCACTATCAGGTTTAACCACGGCATGGTGTGGAATATAGTACGAATCCTGATCATTCAAATTGGGTTGCACTTCAAGTCTCGTGACGTAACCCTTTTGCAAATATTCTTCGAATATTGCATCATAAGCTTTGAGTAACTCTGGGTCTTTACTCAAGCGAGTCAGCTGAGCGTGACAAATGGACAAAGCTTTCTTGTATGAATTGCCTAGTACTGGTGGGTACTGTTTAAAAGGTAATGAAACCGTGTATTTTCCCTCGGAGTCTCTTTGGGTAGTATTGACAAATTGGTCCTCCACCATTTTATCCTCGGGTTTAGTGACAACCGATGGAGTTGGAACATTTTCCAATTCCCAAAATTTAGACAACAGTTCGTGTGTATCTTCTTGTGTGTATGTATGATAGGACACCACAGCATTGCTTGTTTGCTTGCTGGTATATTCTCCCATAACCATCCAACCAAAGATTGTTTTGATGGCGGTAAGTGTGCCATCGACTCCTTTCTTAACTCCGTTACGAATGACCTGACCCCAAATGTCAGCTCCTAACAGCATGTTTATTCGTTGAGATTTATAGCATTCGGAATCCGAAAGTTGGATATTCCCAAATTGTTTAAAGGTATCCCGAGATATTGGATAATCTGGGATTCTGCCTGTAATGTTGTCGATTACAATGCAACTCAAATCGAGAACTGGAGTTTCTCTACGACATGGTTTGATTTTGGTATGTATAATATCACTAATGTCCTTGACGTGGGTGTCACTGATTGACATAATCTTTGTTTGACACGCTTCAATAGACAGATTCAATTTGTGGACACAACGACTTGTGATGTAGGATTTCTGCGATCCTGTATCCAATAAGGCACGTACAACATGTACCTTTCCTGCACTGTCAAATATATGCAGCTTTGCAGTGGGTAGTAATACCGAAGTATGTTTTCTGTGTTGACTTAGTGAATAAGTCCTAGCAGACATTGACTTAGTAGTTTCAGAATTACTACTACTGGCTTGAGAGTTTGCATCACTCTTGGATGATGACGGACGATTGGTTTGCTCAGATTTTTTATCACGCTTGGGTGATAACAACTTGTTCGACCTTTCACCAAAATGCAGCAGCGTATGGTGAGTTTTGTTGCACGTTCTGCATGTGGCTGTACTAGGACAGTTCGGGCGTATGTGGCCCATTCTAAGACAGTTGATGCACAACTTGTGTTTGATTGCAGCATCATGTCTTCCTTTAGTTTTAAGAGCTATAAACCCTTCACACTGACTGATGCAGTGAGACTTTCTGCAATACGGACAATTCGTATCAGTTGCCAATGTCATCGCTCGGGATGCTGGCTTGTGCCCTTTGAATTGTTTGGTTGGCACGTGAGTTTTGACTGGGTTGGCTGGCTCAACCTCTAAGCTTGAAACTTGCTTAGTCAAGAACGCAATTAACTCTACATGAGTGGGCTTGGAGTCAGAATCCAATGTTAGTTCCCACTGTCGTCTAGTAGCCGAATCTAGCTTACGACAAATCATGTTCTCCAAAATGACCCCACATGAGTCAACATTAACCTCTAAGTTTTTCAGAGCAGCGATGTTTTCGCGTGCTGTGTTCAACAATGATTTTAGTGCAGGAGCTTCTGCCTGCTTGACCTTTTGCACATCTTGGAGTGCATTCAGATGTACCGACCTCAACAACCTAGGACGATAATATTCATCTGTGATGGCGTTCCATGCAATATCAAAACTATCAGCTTTGACGGGGATATTTGTAATAAGCCTAGCGGCTTCCCCTTTTAAAGATAACTTGAGATATTGAAGTCGTTCAATATCTGACAAACTGTCCCGATTTATCACCAACTGTGTGAATAAATCGTAAAAATTTATAAAAGTTGTTTTCTCCCCATCGAATGCTGGGAGATTCAATTTAGGCAAGCTAGGTTGCATATATCGCTAAGATTGTGCTGATTGAATCGAATTTGATTCTGATTTAGCTCTGTCGGACCCTGCCTGTGATCCGGTGTCTCCATTGAATTTAAGCTTGTAATTGACACGTATGTCGCATATGAGTTCGTTTATTTCATTAAACAACTTCTTAAGTCCGGAAATTTCTGCCAATATATCCTCGTCGGGATTTTTGGTTTGTTTTAACTTTGAAGAATATTCACAATAAGTACGATTGAATTCTTGTTCCCAAGCTGCGAGAGACGGAAAAGTTACCTCAAATTTCACTTTACTTTTTTCATCAGTCTCTGAAGAATAGACTGATATACGACGAATATGTTCTGTCACAACCTCTAATTGTTCGAGTAGTAGTTTAGCCATTTTACAGTGTGTTATTAAATGCAATTACTAATACCAAAGTAACTAGAAACAATAATTATCTCCGAATACCGCCAAATCCGGCTCGAAGGACCAAATGTTGCGTCCCTCCGGTGCGAAGGACTAAGTAATAAGAACCTAGTGGCTCGAAGGACCAAATGTTCAAACCCTAAACCAGCGAATCCGGTCTGGAAGAACCAAATGTTTTGATCCTGCTCGCAAGCCCAAAATGTAATGTCTCTAGATCAGCGAATCCGGTCTAGAAGCACCAACAATGTGTTTGATGTTAAATTCAATAAATAAAACAAAACTATATGTAAACCAAATTAATTACAACCTTCGATAGCTGGTTCACATCACTGGACTTGGCCAATACATGGGACAATAATAATTTGTGAAACGTACTAATTAACAACGAACGAAGGACCAGCTAGTTTTACGAACTAACAAACGTGCTAAATATAATTGCAACAAAATAACAAACAACTGAAAAACAATTTTGATAGATATATGATAGCGTATTGAATACAAGTGACATAAACAATAATAAACCAAAGATAGAACAAATACGATATTTGTTGAAATTAACTAAATCATTTAATAAGTATATGACCAAACAAATTTAGTTAAACAATATTAAGAACTCTAAATGAACTTAATAATAACCAACTAGAATGCAAAACTTGTTGCATTGACTGTACCTAGTCGACAATAACAGCAGGTGTGCTGTGGATGACGTCACTCGAACGAGAACGTGTGCAAACAGGTTTACAAAGAAATAATAATAATTTCACCCAAGGAAATATGAATCAAATCCCTAACAACACGAATTCCCGTGAGAAATCAAATTGTACAGTACGATTTTACAATTGATTCCTGAGATGTGTCTATTAGCTGCATAAATTGGCGCCGGAAAGTATTCACGGACTATAAAGTACCAAATTAAATGAAAACCGAACGATAACTCCTTGAATTAGTCGTGCTAGGCTAATCAAGTTACGCGAACGATAATTAAACAACAAATTACTTTACTGACCATATGAAAATCAGAAAGTTAATGCAAAATGGTGGAAAACCACTCTCGCGGACGACGATGCGATACGTGTTTACCGTTTGCAAGCCGGACACACTCTGATCAGCGCGGTCGATGCTGTGCGGCACTACGCTTGGCGTGGGGGTGCGCGCGCACTCGGGTGAAACCAGTTGCAGTAATATTAATATTAATAAATAGTTTAAGATACTACAGCTATTTCAAACAATTCTAAAATTAAACTTAAACACGTAAAATATATAACAAATTTTTCCAAGTAACAGAAACAGTTATTTCTATTTATTTATTGACTTATTTAAATAGAGTCAGGGCGGGTTAACCGTTCTATTCCCATGTGCAGCGGGTTGCTACCTCAAGGGGTTAATATTTTCCAAATTCCTCTCATTTAAAACATATTAGTTTTAAACAACATTAAACTATTTGATCGAAATAGTCTTTGGAAACGTATTGTGAAGCAAAATAATGAATAAATAAATATGTATACATGTTGCTATAGTTTTAACAGCCTGTAAAAACTTTCTTTACCACTAGAGACAGAGTTTTGTAATAAGACGTTTACGATTCAGTATAACGTAAAGATTAATTCTTTCGCTCCGCAATTTTTTAAACTTTCTACCTAAAATACAATGTTCTGTGTTACAATGTTATTACCAAGTTGGTTATCATCTGTTGTTTTGCGTTATAGTTATTTGATTAACTTTAACAGTTGCTCTAGTTTAGTGATTTGTTTCGATTTATACCTCTCGCCATACTGAATGTAAAAGTGGTAATGTTTTCGGCCCAAAAATTCGATAGTGAATTTTCAATGAATAAGCACGAATTAAGGTCTCCACAACACATTTTTGCTATTTTTACGATAATGTGTGTGTGCGTGCGTGCGTGTGTACGATGACTCTTATAACAAACCTCCAAAAATTTCTATTTTCCGTATTTAAGCCATCGACCTTTCAACTAATAGACCCAGTGTCTCCTATTCATTTATGGTTAGAATATTGTTCCAACATAAATGGATAGAGATATATATTCTATCCTTCTCATAAACAGTTGTCAAAATTGACATTTTGCTGTTCCGTGTTTCGTGATAGCTGTTTGAGTTGTATATTATTTACTTTTTTGGAGACAATTTGCAATTATTTCGGTCAATGTATAATTCGTGATATATAAGTACATGTGTTGTGGAGTTTATATGTGACAAAATAATGGGAAAACGGTGTATTTCGACGAGTCAGCTGTACGTACGCGGTTCAGCTATGTCATTTCATAAGTAAGTTCTTATTCATTATTACTTCTCCACTATATATTAATATAATATATTGTTCTAGGTTTCTCAAAAATTGCACAAGACGAAGCCAGTGGCTTCATGCTTTACATATATCAGAACTTTCATTAAGAAAGTATTCTGATGTCTGTTCCAAACATTTTTCTTCAGCTGATTACTTTGTGAACGGAGAATGTGGAAAGAATTGTCTTCATAAAACAGCTATTCCAACAAAATCTATGTTACATATTTTGTAACAAGTCAAAATGTATAATTTTTAATTTTGCCGCGGTTTCTTAACTTCCGTATTGTTGAAGGATAGAGATACTATGTCTGCACCGTTATACCGGGACAAGCGTGTTGCTTATACGCTGTGTCTATTAGTTGAAAGGTCCATGATTTAAGCTTTCGGCATTCATATAAAGAGATGATTAGATTTTGGGTAAAATTGGACAACCGAATGTGATAATTTTCTTGAAGCTCATAACTGTTTTAAATGGAAAACTATGTTAAAATATATTCCGAAACTTTTCAATTTTATTACTTAAGAATTTTATATCAAGAGAAATAATATATTAGATTTTGGCTATAACTGATAAATAGAAAGTGATACTTTACTTGAACTTGTGGTTGGTAATACTGTGTCACACGTTGAAAAGTTAAATTTTTGGCTATACATACTGTCTTTATTAAGTATATATACAAGGTATTTAAGTGGTACGCTATTTCATTTCTAACTCGAGAACTATAAGAGCTACGAGGTCGGTTAAATTAGCAATCAATTTCTATTTTACTAGACTATTTTAATGAGCGTAAAACTATTATTTTTCAACCAGTGGTTTTCAAAGTGTGGGGGGCAACTTTGTTATTTTAAATAGAATCATATATTTTTTATTTACTTATTAGATAGGGAATTTTATTCTGAATCCAATGATATAATATTTGCATACCCTCACATAATGATTTTTTAAAGAACTATGCACACAAAGTTTTATAATAATATGATTATAATATGACTATAATGAGAGTGCCACGGATGGAAACAATGAATACGTATTAATCTTTTTACACAGAATAAAAGTGCCCTGGCAGAAAGGAGTGAATATATTCTTTTTGTCAATTGATCATAAATGTCAACCGATCTGTCATCGCTCATAAAATATTCAAGTATTTCTTTCATGGCATTCTAATTTTATGTAAGAAAAATAGCATGTATTAATTTTTTCCATTTGTGGCACACTTATTATAATCATATTTTAATCATATTAATATAAAATTTTATACGCATATTTCTCAAAAAAAATTGCTATGTGAGAGTATGGCAATATTATATCACTGAATTAAAAATAATATTCTCTATCTAATAAATAAATAAAAAATATCCCATTTAAAATAACAAAGTTAGTCCTCACAGTTTCAAAACCACTGGTCGAAAAATAATAATTTTACGCTCATTAAAATAATCTAGTAAAATATAAATTGTTTGCTAATTTAACCGACCTCGTAGTTCTTATAGCTCTCCAGTTAGAAATAGTGTACCACTTAAAATGAACAACCTGTATATATGTATAATTCATATCAAATAAAATTTGAAGTGCAAATATACCAAACACGTGTTGAAGCAACCACAACCATACTCCGACATCATGGTGAGCATAGATGATGAAATTAACGCGTTATACGATAAAATCTGTGTTCTAGATAAAATAAAAGAAGTCGTTGAAGTGATTAAATCTAGCTTGATCAGCGTTGCAGAGTTATTAAACTCAAACACTAAAACAATAGAAACACTGAAAGTCTAAGTAAAATCCGATGCACAACAAATAAACAATCTAACCAAATCTACTAAGAAGGAAAACATTGTTATCTTCGGCATACAAGAAGGAGAAAATAATAAACTCGAATTGGTAAATACTATAATCTCAATCCTTCAAACGCATTTGAAAATGATTATTACGGTTAATCAAATAGAAGACGCTTATAGACTGGGACGAAACCTAAATTTAAATAAAAATCGTGCCGTTTTACTAACATTATGTTCAGTATTATTGAAAGATGAAATTATTTCAAACCGAGCCAGCTTCAAAGGCTCACATATTTTTGTCAAGCACGATGTAAGTTTAAAAGAACACAACAAACGTGAAAACCTTATTGAGAAATTGAAAGAGCTCCAAGCACAGAACATAAATGCAAAAATTATATGGAACGAAATCCACATCATTGACAACAAAATGGCAACTGTGCAGGACATAAGATGAACAGGGAACACTTTGAAGACTCTCCGTCGAACACCGTGCAATAAAATAAAGCTATTAAACAAGCAGACCGACAGCAAGCTCACTGACTACAAGCAGACCACTAGCAAGATGACCGACTTCAAGCAGACAGTCAGCAAGACAACAATGCAGATATGAACTCAGGGAATTTTTTATCCAAACCGAGATTGCCGAGAACTCCGTCGAAGACATTCCTCCCTGGCGACCAGCTGCACCCTCAGTATACACACAGAACCCTTCATTAAAAAAACATGTTGAAGATAAGCATACGTATAACTTTGTTTTTGATAATTCTGCCAATACTTACAATGAGAACATAAATATAAATGTTGAAAACAAAAATTTAATCTTACTATTCTGTAACATTTATAGTATAAATTCACTTTTTAATCTAGATCATGAAATATTAAATAAAATTATTAACGCTGATATAATTATTTTTTGTGAAACTTGGGTGAGTTACAAAATTGCAACCCATCCCACGTTTTAGTTGATTTTAAAATAATAATTTCTATTCCAGCAATAAAAGAAAAGGAAAAAGGTAGAGCCAGCGGAGGCCACTTCATCCTTGTAAAAAGAAATAAAATATTAACTACCACTGCTTAGAGAAAACCAATTATTGAGCACTTTTTCATATTAGTACTAAATTAAACAACTATATCAATTGTTCTGTATACTTGAGACCAACTCTCGATACAGACTTTTGCTTAAATATGTTATATGATTCAATGAATACGATTTCGGGTGCTTATAGTGATTGTAGACTTATTTTAATAGGTGATTTCAACTACAAAATCGGACAATTGAACCAAGCCTCACAAAATACCTTCTTTTTTGACAACGTTTGGGAAGAAAGAATCTCATTACATACCGAAGAGAACTGTAGAGTCAGGAAATTAGTAAATGTATTAGAAAGTTTAGACTTATTTGCATTAAATGGCCGAACTTTAGAAGATACTCCCGGTAAATACACTTTCCACAATTCAAATGGTAGAAGCACCATCGATTTAGCTTAGGCCAGTATAAATACACTAGAATATGTATCAAAATTGAAGTCATCGATTCAATTTCCGCTTCTGATCATAGTATATGTGTCTTGTAAGTTGAAGAATTATCGTTTGTAAATTTCAGTAGCCATAGTCATTACAAAAATATTAACCAATATAACTATCATTTAATTTTAAATTTTCTGAACATTATAAATATCAAATCAAACTACTAATAAAAAAGTCGAATAACATACTTTAATAGCAATAGCGTCGACGAAATAAATACTAGTTTCAGTTCTACTATCAAAAGTGCAGCAAGTAATGTGGGCATGCTTAAAATTCGCAACGTAAATCCGAACCCTTTTTAAAAGAAAACAGACCCTGGTTCAACGCGGTATATAGAAAATTTAAATCACAATCCAAAATTTGTTTAAGTTCGTTCAGAAAAACTAACATTTAAATATATCTTGAATACTACGTTGCCGTCAGAAAACAATATACCCGAACCCGAAGTAAAGCCAGGAAATAGTATTTTGTGAAACTTAATATAAGTGTTTCAAATATAAAAAAAAAAAACATTTTTGGCAAACAATTCAAAAACTTAAAGTCAACACCAAAATAAAGAAAATCAATTTAAAAGAGTGGGAAATATTTTTCTCAAAACAATTCTGTTCCCCAAGTATGCTACAAACTGAGTACTTTGCTTGCACCCTTTTTTAGACAATAAAATCACACCTGAAGAATTAAAAGCTAGCCTCAATAATTGTAAACTACACAAAGCTGCAGGTAACGATGGTATACCTAATGAATTTTACAAGAATTTACCACCTAACTGGAAACATCTCTCATTGAATCTGTTCAATGTAAGAATGGAAACCGAGTCAGTACCAAAATTCCGGCAAACAGTACATATGACGGTGCTTTATAAAAACGGCGACAAAGAAAACCCCAACAATTATAGAGGACTTGCGCTGGTTGTATTTCTGAGTAAATTATTTATTCAAAAAATTCAGATTCGTTTACAACCTTGGGTGGAATCAAATGGCATTTTACAAGAATTTCAAATAGGATTTCGAAAAAGGCGTGGAACTTTAGACAATATTTTTACCTTAACCGGACTAATTCATCTCCATATTAGACTAAAACGACGAAAAATATACGCAATATTTTTGGACTTTAAAAAAGCTTTCGATTCGGTGCAACATATCTGCTCTGGTTTAAATGATACCAAAATGGGTTTAGCACTAAGCTAATCAGAATCTTAAATAATTTGAACATAATGTCTCCATACAAATCAAATTATTAAATAAATTCTTTAACGCAGTTATAGTTACACAAGAAATTTTGCAAGGGGAAATATTAAACCCTTTGCTGGCTTAAATATCGATGGGTATAATATTCTTGGCTACGCCGATAACCTAGTTATACTTGCAGACATCCCAGTTGAGATAAGTCAAAAATTAAAAGTATTAGTAAAGTATTGTGACAGCATTTGGATGAAAGGCTCCATTTAAGATTGCATATTTAATGTTTAATAGGTTAACAATATAACAGCACGCTCTAAAATAATCTAAACCATGAAAACTCAGATGGCACAACCAAACTCTACTGAAAAGAATACTGTGAGCTAAAATACTACTCAAAAATTTTGTCAAACATGTGGTCCAAAAGACTTTTGCCTCGAACGGTTCAAAATTCTCAATAAAATTTTAACACAAATAAACAAATGCTAAAACTCAACCGAAAAGATACCACAACTTCAGTAGATTATCACTAGAATTAGTTAGATGTAAAACAAAAAATTACAATAATCAATATTTCGAGAAGTCACAAGGTCGAAGTCTCCAACTGAAGAGAGAAAAATTACACGCTTTCGCCAATAATAACAACTAATAATACTCTTCTTTCTTAGAAGTATCTTGATAACAAAAATTTGGAAATTTTGTGCTTTTTTTATAAAACTTTAACTTCTTGTCTTTTGGTAAGTAGAAGAAATAGGACCTATGTTCATATAGTATTTTTTGTTTAAAATGACCTCAGAAATGAGCTGTTAAAGTTTGTAACGTTTTAACATTAAAAGTTATTTAAAATTAAAGAATGAGAAAAGTGAAGGAGACAGCGAGGACGAAGAAGTCGGAGACGACAGGCAAATACATTGCTGTCAATCAAATGTCAAGTCGTAACCATGGATATTGCGAATTCAATGTTTCACATTAAAAAATATTATTATAAAGGGTTTGGATCGCATCCTTAGTGTGCAAGTGTACTGATTGACAGAAAATGGTATACTTCGTGGCTAAAATGAACAGGTAACAGACAAGAAAGAAATAATATGAAGAGAAGGTGGTGGACAAGGCCCATATATTTATTATTCGTATATAATTATGTCATCAGAGATGTCGCTACAGGCTATTTCATTGTAGGGTACCTTTATAACCAGGGTATGGCCATGGAGTGGCTCACGTTTCGTCCGCCATTACCGGGACATCTGTTATATGTGTTGTTCTTGCGCAAATTATTATGTATTTTCGTGGATATTTGTTTTATTTTAATGAAAAACACATTTAGTTATCATTTTAATATTTATTTAAAGTGTAAGTAATATATTTTATATTATTTACTTGTGTAGTTTGTTAAGATACCCATCACGATTACTGTCACTGAAAACAACTAAAAATTACCAACATTAAGCACAATCATTTAAATTTTTAAAAGGTAGGTTTAGAATATATAATTATTATGTAATTAAGAACTAGTGATATTAAATTAGATGTGATAATAACAACACATATCATATATTCTACATAACCTATAAATGTATGTCTTAATAATAATTGTATATATCTTAAATAAATTCATTTTTATTACCTTTTTAAATTCACAGTGTGATTATTTCATATTATTTTAATATAATATCACATTTATTACAAATAAATAGGAAAATCAATTACCGACAATAACGGCGATCTTGGCCCATGGCCATACCCTGGTTATAAAGGTACCCTATTTCATTGCAATAATATTTCATTCTGAACGATTTACAAATTTCATGTAATTTGGTCATGTATCAACATAATTAAGTTTGTTAATGTTTGCATTGTGAATGAGGTCTTAATCTTTAACTTAATCGGTAATTGTTAGCAACTTTTAAGTAAAGCTGGACAATTTTTTTTAATTGTTAAAACTTATCGGTATGCTCAATTATTTTGAAAAATAAATACTCGTTTACTTCGCATCTTAAAGAGTGAAAATCTTTGGAAATATCTGCATAATATTATTTCGCTTCAGGTCATTTAGTTATGAGTTATGGTATTCTCTCTTGGAGAAACTGCGCGCATTGTGAACGTATATTTAATATGCAAAAAACGCTATTAGAATTATGAGTGCAGTGTTTAATGCTCACTGTAAACTTTTATTTAAAGAGCTAGGATTATTACCTCTGCTATGTTTAACTGAAATGCTTTATAATAAAAACTAATATTAATGTCATAATCCAGGGTGATAAAATTTTACTTATAACAACCATCACCTCATTTTCAATATTTTTCTTGTATATCTGGCAATATTAACAATGAAACAAAACCGTTTGTTCATACTGGTGTCACTTTTTCCAGACAAGTTTAAAAGTCTTCACATAAATATTCTATTTTCTTGAGCTAAAATTATATCTTTGCTTATTTTAAGTATATCTTTTATCCTCCGTCTTAACGATAGATACAGAAAAAGTTCAGATTATTTTTATGTTTTTTAATATATAGTAACATTGTTGTTATAGTAGGGGTGATGAGAATAATTGGAGATGCAGTCATGGTAAACAGTATTTATCGAAACGTAGGAAAGTTTATTAAATTACAAAGCAGATTGGCACACCCAGCAATGGGTAATAAGCCGTGATGATATATTTATTTATAAACACTGTTTACCACGACTGCATTTTTAATTATTATCATTCCTACAATCATACTAACAGTCAAGTACTACCTACAAATTATATTGTAGTTGTAGTTAGATTTAAGAAAACTATAATTTTCTAGATACGTATAACACAAGCATAATATTTTTATTATGAGATTCAATCGTTTATTTTTTGTGCATTTTGACTGTTTATTATACTTGTACGTATAATATACATGTTCTTTTAAAATAAAAAAATCATTTATCTGAACATATATTATTATTTTCAATTAATTACACAAATTTTATACTATTACCTATACATAAAAGAAATTAATCAGGATCCTAGAAGTAGGTTCCTGGAAAAGATGGTCACTCTGTCAACTGGAGCCCCATTTTAATTCATTTTAGAGACTTGTCTCCAAACATGTAGTCTCAGGTAATGACGTCAGATTTTAAGGATTTAATTTTCTAGGTTGGCATATATATGGTGGAATATGACTGAATATGTTGGTTATAATTTTAGGTTTTTTTTCTTTTAAATGGTGATTGGAATGGTTTATGAATAAGAACTTGTCTTGTTAATAGTTCTTGTAATAATAGTTTCATATTTTTCGAATTAATTTATCTTCCTCAGCCGTAAAAAAACCTAAAAAAAACGCAATATAACCATTTCCTAAAAATATAAGGCATTTACAAAAATTCTACCGGGAGATACCGCATATACCGATTGCGTTCGAAAACACGAGTGGTTAATAGTTACCGTGTTCGAAAATTGTACCATATCTACCAGATCCATATACCGGATACATGATTTGTGGATCTAATTCTAAGCTAAGCGCACGCGTTAAAAGTGAAAATGTGTTCAATGTGGGAATTGGAAGTGGGACTGTGCTCAGTTTGTTAATAACGTCAAATTTCAAATGTGTTTTAATTTTTCGAATATTTTTCATAGGTTATAAATCTACCAGGTGTACCACTTGCGTTCTTAAAATATCGATTCCGGTAACTGTAACCTACTAATATTAGAGGTATATTCCTTATCTACATATCCCGTAGCTCCAAATATAATCAGTATTATTTCGGTTTTTGCTTTCCACATGCATAAGCGAAATAATTATTATAAAAAATCATGTCAATTTTATTACAAAAATTGAACCTTTCAGACATTTGTTCATCATCCAAAGAATTAAATTTTTGCTCAATTTTTTTATATACTTTACGTAAAATTTAATTCTTTGCCTGATAATGGACAAATGTTATCCGAAACGTCTAATTTTTTAATAAAATTGACATACGACTTTTCCCTGCGCTACCCTTAGTAAGAGAAGTATAGGGATTGCACTAAAAATCTCATATCGTAATTTTAGTAAATGGCCACGTTTTAAGGTCCCTCAAATCCCATTTTAACATTTTTACGATGGTGTGTGTATGTATGTATGTATGTATGTATGTATGTATGTATGTATGTATGTATGTATGTATGTGTGGGTGTGTGTGTGTGTATGTGTGGATCCTACGCTCTAATTTAAATACTATTCGGAAAAAATTTAAACCTTGCATTTCGACCTTGTTCTAATGTGGAAAGTACCCATTAAATTTTGGTGTAAATCGAATAGCCGAAAATGTCACTTTACTTGAAGCTTAAAATAGTTTATCTTCAAAAAATACCTTTAAATGTCATTTTTTCGAGATTTGTGCTATAAAAATTAAAGATTTTAAAATTTTCTACAGATCTGCATAAATACTTTTTCTATATATTTTATGGATAAATTTATAAAATTATCTATAATTTAAATCCCGGAGCCTACGCTTTAAACAAGCACAACTCCTTGGTTACATAGTTTAGATCTCAAATGTATGTAAATAAAAGCATACTTATATGGAATGGATCTTAATACAGTTTTCAGCATAACTAAATTTGTAAATATGTATATTTAAATTAATAAAAATTAAATAGCGGGAAATATTATGTTGGCTACATCCGAGTTTTATGATAATTATTTAGACCCTATGGCCTACTTCTTTTATCTCAAAACCTCTAGAAAGTTACCAAACTTCCAATTTATACATTTTCTGATTACATATTATTATTGTTATTATTTATTTATTTGTTTATTTATTTATTTACTTACTTACTTACTTACTTACTTATTTACTTATTTATTTATTCATTCATTCATTCATTTATTTATTTATTTATTTATTTTTTTATTTATTTATTTGTTTATTTAAATATTTATTTATTTAATTATTTATTTATTTAATTATTTATTTATTTATTTATTTATTTATTTATTTATTTATTTATTTATTTATTTATTTATTTATTTATTTATTTATTTATTTATTTATTTATTTATTTATTTATTTATTTATTTATTTATTCATTCATTCATTTATTTATTTATTTTTTTATTTATTTATTCATTCATTCATTTATTTATTTATTTATTATTTATTTATTTATTTATATATTTATTTATTTATTTAATTATTTCTTTATATATTTATTTATATATTCATTTATTTAATTATTTATTTATTTATTTATTTATAATATTATTATATTATCCTTATTCACTCTCAGATTAAAGTATAGGTATTAAATACATGTTTCTCTGCACGGTGGGTAAGACTTTATATCAGCTAATGCTAATTTAATTCGTTTTGCTCGTTCCAGCGAACCATGTCGCTTAAGTTTGAGATTATTTGTGTTAGCCTTTTTCTAATAGGTAATATGTGCTGTTCCCAATTTTGACTTTCTTTGTAGGTCAGAGGCAATACGCTGCCCAGGAACCTTCTCTATATTGAATTTAAAATCTTTTTCTACGTATACAGTTGATCCAATCTTCAATTATAATGGGAATTATTTGGGTTTTTGTTTTCTACATTCGATTTATTTCAGTTGTTTATTCGCTTCTTTAGCAATTATATTTTCACCTGTTGGAATGGATACTTTAACAAGGAATGTTCTGTCTAAAGGTCTTACAATTATTTATCAGGTCTGTTGATAAATATTGTTTTGTTAGTCTGAATTGAAGTGTGATAGTGTATTGTTGTATTTTCTAGATTAACACACAGATTTTCTGGTTGATCGTTGTACTAATTGTCTGTTTTATCAATTAATACAAATAGTTCTATGTACATCAGAGGAAAAATGCAAACTCGCCTCTATCTTTAAATTAAGCAGCTTTTTATTAGAGCCGTTGTCGTCATGCACTGAAATCTAGCCCTGAATTTTTTGATGATTAAAAACTTGCTTCATATTTCATCTATTAATAAAATAATTGATGCCTTATCAAAAATCAGTACATACTCGTATATTTTCTGAATTTTAATATTACACATAAAAGGATAATCCTAAGGTATTACGTAAAACAAAGCAATGCGGTGCTCTAGTATGTGTAGTGTGGCTTCATCATCTGAATGCAGTAACAGCTTCTTGCAATATGAAGTGTAAGCAGCGATGGCGTCGGTAGTGTCGCGACGCTGGTGAGCTCAGCAGGCAGCGTCTAACGAGGTACTTTGTAAGCGCAATGAGCTTACTATAACCGCCGGACTCAGGTTGAGAGCTAGGGACATAAAGGTACACTTTCTCTACCGCACAAATGTTTTTGTTACTCCACTTTCATACCACCGTATAATTAAGTGGAAAATTTTATGAATACATGCATATGCATGCTATATAATAAAACAAAAATTAAAAAATCCATATAGTTCAGAAATAAGGAATAAGGGGCAAATTATTACCTTACAACTTTGTATATGCAGGGTGTTTTTCAAGTTCGGGTAAAAACTTTAAGTGCATTTAGTACTGACCAAAATAAATAAAAAAGACTTAATCAACATGGGTCCGATTTTCAGTTGTTTCTGATATACCGTGTGTCTGTTTTAAAGGTGTACATAGGAGATTAACATGGGAAATCAATTTTTAAAATTTCCTGCTCGCCTAATTATTTTAAGCAAAAACGCGTCAAATAAGAGTTTTAGGGCATAAAATTCTACATCTAAATATAAACAGAATTACCTTTAGATGCTTTGTAACGACAGAAATTAAATATGAAAATGTGGAAAATTACGTTGAAAATATCGACAGCCATGGAATTGAACAAAAAATAAATAAATGCTTGACGTTTTATCTGTCACAACGTAAGTAAATAACCTGTTTGACAATTTGATTTGAAAAAACATCATTAATTTTGAGAATAATAGAAATATCATACTGGATTAATAAAGAAAGTTAAAAAATACAGTTTTTCTATTTCGGTGTTCTTATGTTTCTATAAAAGCACTGTTTATCACTGAAAACACGACGTTTAGAAAATCTATAAACGTACTGTTTTTGGCGCCTTTCATGTTCTAGAGGTGGTAGTCATGCTTTCATAACTGACAGATAACCTTAAAATGGTAAATTGTTTGTGTTGAAATATTACTTCTAATTGTGGATTTTTGTCCTTTCACTAGGTGATAGGACTAGAAAGAAAAGAAATTTATAGCTATAGCTGTGTTAGTTAAGAAAGAATAAGAATCTGTGAAGTTAAAATTTCAACTAAAAAATTATGAAACAAGAAACAATGCGCTCAGGTTTACTTTGTCAAAATAATTAAAACGGTAAGTTTTATTTATTACAATTTAAATTTATGGTAATGCAATTTTGAATTTAATGTATTGTTATACCAGACAGGTTATGAAATGTATGATGCACATTACTTGAAAATGTTAATACTGTCTACTCAATTTGTGGCGGCTACTAGCAAACAAATATGAAAAGTTGACGTTTTAATCCATGATTTCCAGTTCTACGTTGCGGCGAACTATCAAATATATGCCATATTATGTTTTGTATTAAAAATTGTAAGAACGGCTGTTGCCGTTATCTGTGCAACTAAGTAGTGAGTGTTGACAAAATGGTGGAAAGTAAAAGTCTAAATCAATAAATTGTTCATTAAAGTATTTCATTATTTAAAGAGTTTTATTTATATGTTGTTTTCTCAATAAAAAGGCATGATAGTCCACGTAACGTCCTTCAATCCTATATTCAAGTTTTATTTATGATAATAACCAACACGAACTACCGATATGTCAAATCAGGATGGTTCATTAATAAACCTTCGAATTCATTGTATGTATTGGTTTTCCTCTTTCATAATTGTATAATGCTTGATACAATGTTTTAATGTAAACAATCAGACAAAATCACAAGATACACAAACTGTCAAAATGTAAAATTTCAATTTTTAGCGGGAAGCGCTACCAACATAACTGATAAAAAGACACCAACTCATATTTTTGACGTCCTTTTTTAAAAAATCTAATTGTAAAATTACCTCAATAGAAAAAATAATATAAAAAACATGTATCATAAGGCCTGTTGACGCACTCGTCCTTTGTAAAACTCGCCTGGCGGCTCGTTTTCCAAACTTGGACTCGTACGTTAACAGATTGCCTTATGATACTTGTGTTTTAATGTACTATTTCTTTACATAATATGAATTTATTAAAAATTCTATATTGCGTAACAAAATTATGTATGATGCTGTGACGTATTCCCAACTCATGTCCAATAAATCTAGTACTACAGAATGAATCTACACTTATTCCTAGCATTCTTTCTTCCAGTAACGCACGTTTTCCTGCTCGTCCTATATTCTGATTACGCGGCTAACGAGTATTTTTTGAAGACACAATCGCAGTCTTCAAATTTTGTCACGAATTTAGCAATTATGAAACACGCTCTTCATTAGTATAAATATTAATGTTTAAATAATTTCAGACAATAAAACTAGAGACAAAATCATATTGTCAGAAACGTCAAATAGTTAACTAATGTTGTGACAGATCAAACGTCACGCATTTATTTATTTTTTGTCTAATTCCATGGCTGTTGATATTTTCAACGTAATTTTCGACATTTTCATATTTAAATTCTGTCGTTACAAAGCAGGTAAAGGTAATTCTGTTTATGGATATAGATGCAGAATTTTGTGCCCTAAAACTTTTATTTGACGCGTTTTTGCTTAAAATAATTAGGCGAGCAGGAAATTTCAAAAAACTGATTTCCCATGTTAATCTCCTATGTACACCTTTAAGATAGACACACGGTATAAGGAAGTGAAAAATTAGTTTTTTACTAGGTTTACGTTTATATATGCTTTATAAGTGTTCCAACTTCAATTAAATGAGGCTTTTTGTTTACCATTCAGAGGTCAACATAGATGTGCTTTTGTTTGTTTCTTTCTGTTTTTCTTCGATTCTAATAGAAAATGGCCAGTTTCTCGGAAACTGTTGAAAATGAGACCTATGTTAGGCTTTTTTACTCATTTTGGTCAGTTCATTATATGCCCTTTAAGTTTTAGCCAAAGTTGGAAAACACACGGTATGTATGATCCTATTTCCTTTATAATGATATCAGGAACATTTTTCAGATTTCTTGTCAAGAATGTGCTAACACTTAATAATACAATACATGGCAGATAGCCATTTGAAACAAATTACGATGTAATCAAAAATTGTTAACATGAAAAATTATTTGTTCTTATTAGTAAAACAAGATTACCCTATTGTTGAATTAATTTACTTATCGGATGAGTAATGAACATGCATCTACAAACAAATAGTATAGAATAAGATAGAAATGACTGCTTCTTAGGTTTTCTTTAAAAGTGACAAAGAAAATATTTCTGAAAATTTTATGAAAAAATTTGAGTAAATCTAGTGTTAGTTATTTAAACAGTGAAAGAAAAAGCTTGAAGTTATAATTTTATCGGTTTTTCAGACGATCACATAAAGTAAACAGAAAAGAGGCGTGAACTGCTAGAGTGCTTCGTCAAAAAAATCTCATAAAGCTCAAAACACATACTTATTTTGATGTTTGATATATGATGCACTTTCTGTGTCATAATTTGCATATTATATTTATGTTAAGTATTTATTAACCAATCTAACGTACCTGTTTTACAAATATAATCTTTTTTTGTGTATACTAGTGGCTGTCATACATGAAACATTTAAGTTTTATCGAGAATCATAATTACAAATTAATTCGTATAGGGTAGTTACAATTAATACATGAAATCCGACATAGGTTTTCACCTTCTCATAAGTTTTTTTCCGGAAAAATATACAATGTAACTTCTTGGGAGCCACTTATTATTATTTTAATTACTATATTTTATTAACTATTAATTTTAAAATAAAAAATTTGTATTCTATATATTATTTTTAAACGTAATTTAAATTTATAATTCCTTATATAAACCACAAGGTTGCAACTTGCAATAGTTTCTTAGCATATGCAATACTTACTTTTTAGGTAAATTCAACTGATATTGTTATATTAAGGACGTTGTAAATTGTTTCTACGATATTTGAAATTTGCTTTAATGGGATGCAGCTAGTGTATAATAGAAGAATGACGCCAGAAATCTACTCGTTAATGATATGTAGAAATTCACTAGCCAACGGTGAGATATTTAAGTAGGTACGAGTTACAATCGAATACAGAGCACTGAGTTAGATATATGTGCAAGTCGAGATGGAGTTAGTGTACTGGCCGATTAGTACAGTCAAGACATGGATGTTTTTGCCTAAAATAGAAATTCTAAAAATCTCAAAAATCTTCCCTAAATATTTTAAATAATAAGTAATAGTAGTAATAGTAGTAATCGTAGTAATAGTAGTAATAGTAGTAATAATAGTAATAGTAGTAATAGTAGTAATAGTAGTAATAATAGTAATAGTAGTAATAGTAGTAATAGTAGTAATAGTAGTAATAGTAGTAATAGTAGTAATAGTAGATTACGAAGACGTTGTGTTGCCTGTTGTCCTTCTTTCAGCCGACGAAGATCTTCTGCGAACTTTTGAGTTTGTTCAAGCTTCACGCAGATGTTTATTGCTTATGAAAATTCAGTCGCAAATAGCGAGCCTGTTGTTTCAATTTTATTACTTATGTTTTAGCCAAATTTTAGACGCCATGCTTTTACGCGCCCTAAAACTGATAGCGAACTAGCCTTTGCCATAATTCGCTCCAACATTGTTTCTTGTCGTGTGTAAAGAAATGGTTCTAGCTTCAGAGTTTACACAGCGCTGAATTTCTTCGCTAGAGCCGGCTATGTCTCTCCCGGTGCGCTTAAGCTGATGTGTAGATCTCGCCCATTGCGGCCCATTCCACCATAGCGAGTGTCTTTGAAGTTCGCTCGGGAACAGACATCATGAAGCGACGTCCGCTGGATTATGTTCCGGCGCGACGTGTCTATAAAAGCTGGTTTCTGACTACATGTCTGGATTAAGGGCACGCACCATGTGGCCTTGGTTCATATCATTTTTTGCAAATTCGTTATACCGATTTCGAAGCTTTGTATGCTGGAACAGCAGTCTATTCTTTCGAATACATTCATCGAACTGCACATAAACTGATAGCATGCAGAAAGTTTCTATGTGGTTGGTGGAACTATTAACTCGGCCGACTAAACAATATCCCCATATTGTTTTCATGGCACTCAGTGTCGTGCGGTTCTTTTATTAAGTTCCCGACTACTATGTTACCAAACCACTTTGCACCAGGTAAAGTGTCCACCGATTGTAGGTGATATTCAACATCGGCTGCAGCTGTTTCCAGTTAATAGGCTGTACGGACATCGAGGGCAGTATGTGCCATGCCGGAGACGGGCACTGCTGCTGGTTGCATAGGAAGATGCAAGCGCTCTGCGCATGCGCGACAGATAAAAGTACCCTGACTCGCGCTGTCAATTAATATCTTTACTTCGTGATAATTTAACAATATATAATTGGTTGTCGTCTCCTGTGCAATGGGCTGTGGCGGTTCTTCAATTGGTGGTTCCCTGGTTGTTATTTTCACGAGACAGGAACCACCAATTGAAGAACCGCCACAGCTCATTGCACAGGAGACGACAACCAATCATGGACCACCAGACACACTTGAACTCCCAACCACGCTTGACCACCCTCATTTTACTAGATATAAGGCTCGTAGTATTAGGAATTAGTTAGTATTATCAGTACACCTGATGACGGCAGCAGATATTTGCTACCGAAACGTTGTGAAAATTTGTGTTTTTGTTAAATAAAGATAATGGAAGTCCAAAAATCAGTTTTATTTAATAACGAGACATTATCTTATAAATTCAAAGTTAAAGTGAGTATCATTGTTCCGATTATTTTACAAAGGCAAAATAAACAAATACTTAAATTGCAAGCTATTAACAACACATCTATAGACACTTATGGTACAATTAAATTACAGTTAGATTTTGCATTAAATAAAATATTCACTTGGACATTTATTTTAGCTGAAGTTCAACATTCAATTTTAGGCGCTGATTTTCTCCGTCATTTTAATTTACTGGTAGATGTCAAAAACGAATGTCTGTTAGACTTTCATTACAAACAAATTTCAGCTGTCAATATTCCACAAATCATTACTCCTGTCAAAACTGTCACCTGTCAAGATAAATTTTTAGAATTACTGTCAGATTTTCAAAATCTTTTAATGCTAAACGTCAAGTTAAACATAACATTAAACATTGCATTGTTACTACCGGTTTACCGGTTTCCGCAAGGCCACGTAGATTGCCCCCAGAACGGTCAGCCATAGCAAAAAAGGAATTTGATGATATTTTAAAATTAGGAGTCATTAGACCATCTAAAAGCATGTGGTCATCTCCTTTACATATGGCCAGGAAAAAAGAATCCGGTGACTGGCGTCCTTGTGGCGATTACCGTGCCTTAAATTTCATTACTGTTCCTGACAGATATCCGTTACCTCATTTACAAGATTTTGCATCAATACTTGAAGATGCTACTATATTTTCTAAGATCGATTTAATTAAACCTCACCACCAGATACCAATGGAAGAAAATTCAATCGAAAAAACCACTATTACAACTCCATTTGGTTTGTTTGAATATGTTTCTATACCTTTCGGCCTTAAAAACAGTGCACAAACGTTCCAGCGTTTTATTAAAGAAGTAATTAAAGGTTTAGATTTCTGCTTTGCTTATTTGGATGATTTATTAATCGTTAGTAAAACGCCTAATGAGCATTTAATACATTTACGACAAATATTTGTTCGGCTTGAGCAATATGGCATTCTCATCAGTCCAAAAAATATTTATTTGGCCAAGGAGAATTACAATTTTTAGGACACTAAATCAGTAAAACAGGTTTTACACCTTTACCAAACAAAATTAAACCTATACAGCATTTTCTTTCACTCACCACTCAAAAACAGTTAAGAGAATTTTTGGGTCTTGTAAATGAGTGGCGCTCGTGTTCAAAGGCGTCCGCGCGCGCAGAAGGGCACGAGCGCGCCGCGAAAAATAAAATCGAATAAAATTTAATTCGTAAATGGATGGCGCTCGTGATCGAAGGCGCGCGCGCGTCGGAGAACACGACCGCGGCGCAAAAAAATCTAATAAAATTTAATTCTTAAATGAGTGGCGCTCGTGTTCCAAGGCGCGCGCGTGCCCCGTATAACACGAGCACGTCGTAAGAAAATCGAATAAAATTTAATTCTTAAATGAGTGGCGCTCGTGTTCAAAGGCGCGCGCGCCGGAGGACAACTAGCGTGGCGCGAAAAAAAAATTGAATAAAATTTCATTCGTAAATGAAATAGCGAGTGAGCGTGGCGCGAAAAATAAATAAATAAATATATCATCACGGGATATTACCTATTGCTGGGTGTGCCAATCTGCTTGTACACAGATTTCGGTAATGATAATGACATATTTGTACCATGCGGGCGTTTACCAGGCGTCACCTCATGGGCACTTATTGCTGGCGTGGAGAGTGCACCTCAGTGGTAAATTTTGTGGCATTTAAAATCGAATAAAATTTAATTCGTAAATGTAGTAGCGCGAAAAATAAAATCGTATAAAATTTGATTTGTAAAATTCATAATTGTATATTTTATTATTTATTTATTTCAGTGGGGCGGGTACCCTCATTCCTCTGATTAAGAAATGGATCCAACCGGGCATCACGATAGTGTCGGATTTTTGGAGAGCCTACAAGTGCCTTGATAGGCTTGGATACATCACCTGAAGGTAAACCATTCGGTTACTTCAAGGATCCTGACAACCGGTGCTCATACCAACAGCATCGAGTCATCATGCACGGCTGCCAGCGTAAACGACTTCTTCGGGGCGGAAAAAACACATATACCTAGCAATTTAGACAGGTTTATCTTCTACAAGAAATGTTCACAGCTCAAGTTAAACAGAACTGAAGAGTTTTGTGTATTTAAAAATATGTAATATGTAATTAATTGTTGTTATTAAAATACATTTATTATTTAAATTTTGGTTAAAATGAAGTTTACTGTTGTATAGTCGTTATTTTGAAAATTTAAATTTCGCACGATTTTTATGTAGACGGCATGTCGGCATTTCTAAAATCAATATCAAACCATTTTATTCAAGAAAACTGTTAACAACTTCAGGTAATATATCACTTCCGGTTAGCCTGTTTTAACCAAAATCTGCTATGTTATTCCAATTGATATAAAAGTCTTATATACCATTTTTGAAAAGTTTTGGATTATATTTTAATATAGGTTTTCATTAAAATCTATTATAAGCTTCAGATAAAGTACCATTTCTGGAAATTATGTAATGACTAAAAAGGAAGGTGCACAACTAGATGTTATAGAAGTCCTAAATACAAAATTTCAACTGTCTACGGCTTACCGTTTTTGAGTTATGCGAGATACGTACGTACGTACAGACGTCACGACGAAAGTAGTCAGACTGGATTCAGGGATGGTCAAAATGGATATTTCCGTTGAAATCTGAAAACCGACATTTTTCGCGAATACAATACTTCATTTACTTTGTACAAGGAAGTAAAAGGAGAACTTGTCCCCATTGTAATGGCACCTTGGTCGAGTCATTAAAGTTTTCCCGGTTCAAGATGGGGCCGTTGGGATAGCAGAGGTTAGGACAGTTTTCGGCGTCAGTAGACGCCCTGTTGTAAAACTGTGCCCTCTCCCGATCAACTAGCTTTGAAAGGATAATAATAATCGCGGGCTTCTGCAGTCCCGCCATAGTTAAATTTAGTTTAGTTTATTTTTCTGGGTCAATGAGTTCACGTCGAATGTACTTCATGAGTAGCCAGCTCATGGCTGGGGGTATGTTCCGTCGAGAACTCAATGTTTCGGTAGTTTAAAGATATTTTATAAATAAATAAATAAATAAATAAATATATCATCACGGCATATTACCCATTGCTAGGTGTGCCAATCCGCTTTGTATGCAGATATCGGTACTGATGATGACATATTTGTACCGTGCGGGCGTTTACCAGGCGTCAACTCACGGGCACTCATTGCTGGCGTGGAGAGTGCACCACAGGGGTCAATTTTGTGCCACTTAAAAATCGAAAAAATATTTGGCGTCGGTTGGGATCGAACCCGGTTCCCCAGATTCGCGACCAGACACTCAGGCACGCAGCCACGAGACCCCATAAGATATTTTATTTTCTTATTAATTTCGAGTTTCGTGCGTCGCTGTAAATTACCGTTATGTGACCAACGTTGAGGTCTCATATGCGCAAAAGAAATGTAAAATTTAGTATTCTGGTAATATTCAAGTCGTATGGTTGTATATTATTCGCAATTCGGCCAATCTACACAAAAAAATAGTGTTTTATTTTAATAATTCCTACTCTTATCGTTTGGTTGTGCAAATTTTGCATTTCGGGGATTTTGCACTAAACAAAAGTATTCTTGTAATATTCGAATCGTATGCTTGTGTATCATTTGCAATTAGGCGAATTTACACTAAAATATAGAGTGTTCATTTAACATTCAATTCGTGTCGTATGTGTATAATTTGCACTTTTTATACTATTAAAAGTATTTTATATTTAAAAATAATTTATCTGTTTAGTAAATCACACGAGGTGATTTCTAAACATAATTTATTTTTGGGTTCGCATTATGACGGTATATATATATATATATATATATATATATATATATATATATATATATATATATATATATATATATATATATATATATATATATATATATATATATATATAAACTCACAGCTCGCGACATAACTATCCGGCTCACCCCCTCTAATGCCCGTATCACGCTATCGAGTTTTGAAGCGGTTTGCGGGTACGGGTGCGTGTGCGGGTGTCTCTTCGACCAATAGGAGCGCGGCAACTTCCGGCTGCGGTTGCCGGTGAAGCAATAACCGACAGGCTATTTTTCGGGAGCGGCAACCGCACAGTATGATTGCAAGAACCGCCACCCGCACGCGCTTCGCTACTGCTAGTGTGATACGGGCTTAAACAATCCACTTTAGTAGTTCGTTTACGTTTAAGTTGAAGAAGGAAACCTTGTTATACGTTGACGAGGGCCTCCTAAAAACACTATCTGTTTTCTCTATAACACAAAATTAAATAATGATGGGGATGCAAGATTTGTATAGTCGAGGACTTGTCTTTTCTGTTGACAGTTGGCATAAATATCTGAAATTTAAAAATCTCGGGCCAGACATTCGCTATTCGAATACTGCTAAATATTTGCCTTTCATAAAATAATGTTCGTCAATTGGCGAGCATGCTATATAGGCAAATATTCGTTGACTTTGACACGGCTCGAAAAACGACATGGAGCGACGAGCATCAAATCGTGGCAAACGATTTCAAATCAAGGCTCATACTTCTTATAACTCATACTTCTCATAAGTCCGAAAACGACGACAGCCGAACACGCTTCATTTTCAATGAAATCCGTATTACTCAATTAAAATTTTGTGACATGACAATTGTTAACGTCATATTTAAAATTGTTTAAAAACTTAGAATTCACTGCCTAGTCTTAAATGGAAGAAAATAAAGGGATAGTGAATTATCAAAAAAAAGAAGAAAAAAACACCCACACACAGATATGTTGATTTATGCTTGATTTCTACCTATAATTTGTTTAATTGGTAAATTAGTGAACCTGTAATTTGCATTTGCTTGAAAATTTTATACACAATAGTATATTATGCAACGAGTTTATAATGATAGTTATAAATTCACGAGCATGAAGTTTACTGCTTGAGCCATGGCGAGTGCCGTAATTCATGCGAGTGTATTAATAATCATTAAACACGAATTGCATACACTATTTTTTCCACGACTATTCATAATAATTAAAAAAAACTATAAACCAATGAATTAGTTATAAACTTCATCTGTATCAGTTGCATGTACTATTTTTTCTTTGATTATTCATAATAATTTAAAAAAATAAATTATAATCCAATAAATTGGTTATAAAATTCATCTGTATAATGATAATCTGTATCGAAATGTAAAAAAAATCTGTATTATAATGTATATCAGCATCGAAACGAAATTTTTTTTTATCATAATGATAATCTGTATCTTAATGAGTATCATTTAAGTATAGATGACACATATATAATAGGTATATTAGAGTATAGGAGTAGAAAAATATTATTATTCTATATTATAATATAATAGTAAATTAAAACACAATTATCATAAGGCAACTTGTTAGCGTACGAGTCTAAGTTTATCTCTCGCCATACCGAAGTGAGTTTTCAGTAAATAAGCTCGAATTAGACAGTGGCAGCTTGTCAGGGTAGGCAAGTGAGGCAATGCTTCACTAGAAAAGAAATAATTCAGAACTTATTCTATTATTGCTTGTCTTTATAAATACCAAAAGGACAATTTATGCCACCACCAAAACTAATTTGTAAAGCAGTTCACCTAATTTACACTCCGTGACACTTGCGTGTGGAAATGAATAGAATAAAGTATAATGGTTTCGAGAAAGGTTTAATTCCGGTAAGAAATACGTACGCTAGAAAAGGACCTGTGTGAGGCATGCTTCAAGTGCAAAATGCAATGATTGCTTAAGGATAAAAGATAGAGACTGAGACTGTGACCGTGAGTGTACGTGTTACATGAATACAATCAACGCCGCGAAGTGACAAATTTTGTAAGTAGGTACATGACATCTACTATACATTGTTGCAAGCCAGATTAATGGGTCGATTCTGTTCATATCTGTAAATCTTACATATCTGTAAATAATGAACAAAATCGCAACAAAACCTGACAGTCTTATATATATATATATATATATATATATATATATATATATATATATATACAGGGTGGGGCAGAAAAACCTATCCGATTTCAAAACGTTATAAAATTAAAACCACTCAACTTGTCAAAAAAATTTTTTATTAACATATCGCAAATTTTATGCCATTTTTAAATTTAAGTTTTGAAAAGCACATCACTCAAATGTCGTCCTTGGGAGCGGATACACTGATTTAGGCGCTCGCGGTAGCTTTCCATGACTTTCACCGTCATTTCCACAGGAATTTCTTCAATTGCCCGAGCAATTTCCCTTCGTAAAGCAAGAAGGGTCCTCGGTCGATGCTGGTAAACCTTCGATTTGAGGTAACCCCAAAGGAAGAAGTCACATGGAGTGAGATCCGGTGAGCGCGGCGGCCAGCCAAGATCACCTCTCAGGGAAATGAGGCGACCGGGAAACAGTTCCCTGAGAATGTCCATTGATCGTCGCGATGTGTGGGCGGTTGCACCATCCTGTTGAAACCACACATTTTCCACGCCATTTTCTTCCATTTTGGGTCTAAGAAAATTTTCCAGCATGAAACAATAGCGCTCGCTGTTGACCGTTACGGTTTGCCCATTTTCTTCAAAAAAGTAAGGCCCCCAGACGCCTAGGCGGGAAAGAGCACACCACATAGTCACTTTTGGGCTATGGAGGGGTTCCTGATGGATTTCTCGAGGATTTTCGTCACTCCAATATCGAAAATTCTGCCTGTTAACGGCACCACAAAGGTGAAAATGGGCTTCGTCCGTGAAGAGCACAACATCGTCGTTTGGGAGTTCTCGGAGATCGCGACACAGGTTCGTACGGGTTTCAAAATCCCTTTCACTTAATTCTTGTGCAACAACCATTTTGTAGGGATGCATTTTGAGGTCCCGGTGCAAAATGCGCCGAATACTGCGGTTGGAAATCGCCAAAGCGAGCGAATGTTTTCGCGCCGAACGACGCGGGGAACGTTCAATCGCGGCTCTCACATTGGCCACGTTTTCAGGTCCTGTTGCTGTCCTGGGACGTCCAGGCGACTTCTTTTTCAATGCTGAACTCGTCTGTCTAAAATTTGACACCCACACTTTAATCGTAGCGTGATGTGGAACAGGATCATGACGCCCGAGTCCGAAATGAATTCGAAAAGCACGTTGTGTAGCAATTATCGAACCGCCGCATTCGATAAACCGCTCAATAACAAAAGCACGATGTTCACCAGACCAAGGCATGTTGACTACTGACAAATGGCATAAACCGGCTTTCTAACGGTTTTTACCCCACTACTCTACCTGCTCCCTCTTCTGGGAAAAAGGGATTTGAAATCGGATAGGTTTTTCTGCCCCACCCTGTATATATATATATATATATATATATATATATATATATATATATATATATATATATATATATATATATATATTAATCAACAAAAATAAATGCGTTTTTGTCAGGTTCTTACAGAGATACAGATCTGTAAGGCTTATAGATGTGAACAGAATCGACCCATTAATGTTTGGGGTGTAATCTGTAACTCGTCATGTTAATTTTAACATCCTGTTGTGTGTGTGTGTGTGTGTGTGCGTGCGTGCTTGCGTGCGTGCGTGCGTGCGGGCGTGCGTGCGTGTGTGCGTGCGTGCGTGTGTGTGTGTATGTGTGTGTGTGCGTGCGAGCGTGCGTGCTTGCGTGCGTGCGTGCGTGCGTGCGTGCGTGCGTGCGTGCGTGCGTGCGTGCGTGCTTGCGTGCGTGCGGGCGTGCGGGCGTGCGTGCGTGCGTGCGTGTGTGCGTGTGTGTGTGTATGTGTGTGTGTGTGTGTGTGTGTGTGTGTGTGTGTGTCGTCTACGATAACTGTTATAACAAACCTCCAAGAATTTCCATTTTCCAGATTTACACTTTCTATAAGAAAGCGTTGATTAGATTTTGGGTAAAATTGGACAACCAGAAATAATACTTTACTTGAAGCCCAACACAGTTTTTAATGAAAAACTATATTAAAATATAATCCAAAACTTTTCAATTTCAATATTTAAGACTTTTATATCAAGGGGAATAACATATTAGATTTTGGCTAGAATTGATAAACCGGAAGTGATACTTTACTTTAAGCTCTGAACAGATTTTCGTGACAAATATATTTTATTATATTTTAAAACTTTTCGAATTTGGTATTTAAGACTTTTATATAAAGGAAAAGAACATAATAGATTTTGGCTAAAATTGATAAACTGGAAGTGATGCTTTACTTGTAGCTCTGAACTTATTTTCGGGAAAAATATTATGTAATCCCAAACTTTTCAATTTTAGTATTTAAGACTTTTGTACCAAGGGGAATAACATATTAGATTTTGGCTAAAATCGATAAACCGAAAGTGACATTTTACTTGAAGTTCTGAAAAGATTTTCGTGACAAATATATTATAATATATTCCAAAACTTTAAAAATTTAGTATTTAAGACTTTTATATGAAGAGGAATAACAGATTAGATTTTAGCTAAAATTGATAAACCGGAGTGATACTTTACTTGAAGCTCTGAACAGATTTTTGTGAAATATACAGTGTCCCATTTAAGGTACGAATGCATTGGGATCTCGAGAACCGTAAGAGCCAAGAGGTTGGTTAAATTAGACAAAAGTTGCCCCATTAGGAGACCATTTTAATGGTATTTTGTTATTTGCGAAAAAATGCATAGGCCACTAGATATAGGCGAAAATGTAAATTTTGCAGTTTTTTATTTTTGCAAATAACTTCGAAGTGTGAATTTATACTGGATTTTGGTTTGCACATCTTTACGGCACTTTTTTATGTTCTTTCGACTGGCGATGCTCAATTTTTTTATCAATGTTGGTTTTCGAGGATTGATGTCAAAGTTTTAATTTTTATATGGACGCCATATTGGAAAGTTACGCCATTGAAAAGATTTTTTTTTTAGCTTTACAATGATATAAAATAGTAATAATTTATTTTTATAATTAACAGAGAAATAAACAAATAATATTAAAAATACAAAAATAATTTAAAAAAATTTACAATAAATTTTCTATTAACCCACCATTTTGTTCTACGCACTTCTGCGCTCTTCGTTCTGTTCCTTCTATATCTTTTCTCAGTAATCTTAGCCTAATTTGATTTGATTTCTTAGTTCATTTTCATTCTGATATTCCCGAATAAAAAGTTTATTTTTTAAGTATCCCCATAAAAAAAATCTAAAGGTGTGAAATCTGGAGATCTAGCAGGCCACTTGATTTCGCTGTTGGTCCCTATCCATTGTCCTCCAAATCTAATATTTAAATATTGTACTGTAAATTTTAGTATTAATAACATTTTTTGTTAATTTCTCTGTTAATTATTAAAATAAATTATTACTATTTTATATCATTGTAAAGCTTAAAAAATTCTCTTTTCAATGGCGTAACTTTCCAATATGGCGTCCATATAAAAATTAAAACTTTGACATCAATCCTCGAAAACCAACATTGATAAAAAAAATTGAGCATCGCCAGTCGAAAGAACATAAAAAAGTGCCCTAAAGATGTGCAAACCAAAATTTAGTATAATTTCACACTTCGAAGTTATTTTCAAAAATAAAAAACTGCAAAATTTACATTTTCGCCTAGATCTAGTGACCTATGCATTTTTTCGCAAATAACAAAATACCATTGAAATGGTCTCCTAATGGGGCAACTTTTGTCTAATTTAACCAACCTCGTAGCTCTTACGGTTCTAGAGATCCCAATGCATTCGTACTTTAAATGGGACACTCTGTATATTATGATATAATTCGAAAATTTTCAAATTTGGTATTTAAGACTGTACCAAAACATCTCAAATTTGGTATTTAAAACTCGTATATACTTTGGAACGTCAACCGGAAGTGACACTTTACTATAAAGCTCATTGCTATTATAAACATGAAATTGGCGAGAGGTCATGTGCTGGCCACATCAGATTATTTTTCAAATTATTTACGATTCAATATACCATAAAATATTGTACAATGCTCAACCGTTACCCGAAATTTACGTGCTGACACGGATAACAAGCTCGCTTCTCTTACTCGTTTGGTACCGTGTATGCTCGTAAAGTTCTGAGTAACAGTCTAGTTATGCAAATTACTATTATAGTCGCGCAACTGCAAATAGTCATATGCGGCCGAATTTCTTTTCACTTTTTTAGATTGACATATTAACGTCAATGGGTCAATGTTCAATTAATTTATCCTAATAATACATTAATGTGATTAAGTAATATTCAATGATAATGTAATCACGTATTTTTACCTCCCGCTACCCTTGGTAAGGGAGGTATAGGAATCGTGTGAAAATCGCATATCGAGATTTTGGTAAATGACCACGTTTTAGGGTCCCTAGAATCTAATTTTAACATTTTCACGATGATGTCTGTGTGTATGTGCGTATGGATCCTCTACTCTAACTCAAATACTATCATTCAGAAAATTTTAAAACCTTGTATTTCGAACTTTTTCTGTATTGGAAAGAGCCCATTAGATTTTGGTAAAAATCAGATAACCGGAAATGGCACTTTACTAGAAGCTCAAAATAGTTTTTCTTCAAAAATGCCTTTAAATGTTATTTTTTCGAGATTAATGTTATAAAAATTAAAGATTATTAAATTTATTATAGATTTGCATTTACTTATACTTTTTCTATATATTTTATGGATAAATTTATAAAATTATCTATAATTTAAATTCCAGAGCCTACGCTTTAAACAAAAAAAAAACAGTTATTCAAATATATGTAACTGACAGATAAATATCAATATCAAAGAACTAATCATTTGAAAGTAATATTAGTAACGTTCTAATAAGAAAAAAGTAAATAGAACAATAGAAAATGAATTCAATACAGTTTCCAGCATAAGTAAATATGTAGGTATGTATTTAGATTAATAAAAATTAACGATTCACGAAAATGTTTAACTAATCCTTATTTTTGGATTAGTGAATTCTATTCTATCCCGGTATTTAAGATTTAATCATTTTATTATAGCTTCGGTGACTCAATGAGTGCCGTCGGGGCTCTGGGTTCGAATCCCACTAAGACATGGATGTGTGTGAATGTGAACCCACTCTGTAATTCGGATTTAATCCTATTGAGGGGTTTCAAAAAAGGTAGTTACTTGGATTAGATTAGACTATATTTTAAGATATATACTGCCAAAATTAGAGTAAAATCGCTAATCCACAAATCAGGATTAACTTAATCTTTTTTGTGACTCGGGCTGTAAATTGCAGGAGGTATTGTGATGACCACACCAGATCTTTACAATAAATGTATTGCATTTAATACAATAAAGTGAAAATGGCAGAATGTAAATGTGCTGGCTATAATAATATTTCTTGCATATTTTTTTACGATATATATATATATATATATATATATATATATATATATATATATATATATACATATACATATATATATATATATATATATATATATATATATATATATATATACATATATATGTATATGTATATATATATATATATATATATATATATATATATATATATATATATATATATATATGTTTGAAATTTAAGAACAATAGTTCAGGCATTCAAATGTTTATAATTAACTGGCATTAAATATTCGTGATTAAATAGAAATGATTACTATAATACCTAATAAAAATCTAAAATTTTAATTTATATTTTACATGTATGGAATTACAAAAATTTTAAATCTTGTTCTTTAATTCAATAAAATAGAGTATGGTCGTATTAAGGAGATATTATATGTACATAAATTGCGGTCACTACCACCGACCATGTACGCATTGTGACGTCTAGCCTAGCGGTTGTCCTGTACACCATCTGTTACAACTAAATTATGCAGGGATGCATACATTTATCCTGTTTCTTTTAAAACTCACGGGATCGCAAAAGTACAAATTCTGCGAATACAAACATAGTTTAATGGAGTTTGCTTGTTAAATGTTTTCTAAATATGTTTTATTGGGAATATATTTTTCCGTCATACATATTCTAATGAAGAGTAACTTTTGTGAATATGAAATTTATATTTCCGTCGTTTTGATGTTTTTGTGTTATTGTTTCCAAGTGGGTGAACATGTTAAATAATTTATTTAGCATTTTTTTTATGAAAATATCTGTTCATATAGTGGAAAATAATTCCCCTGAAACAAAAATTAACATAATTTCATATAACACAAAAATAAACATTTTATGCGTAATGTGCATTAAGTACATGCTGTATATAAATGATCTCATTCGTATACCACAAAAATATGTAGTAGTAAAAAACAACATTCATTAATATTACGAGTAATTCTGATATATTTTATACTGCCCTCTGCTCTCGAATAAGAAATAGTTTACTGTTTGAATTCGAAATATTAGAAAGAATTATAAATAAAAATCATCGATCTAGTCAGTAAAATAAATGACAGATGTCAAAATTCCGACGGTCTAATATTAGGCAACATACTGTTGTTCCAAGCCTCCAAGAAATACATTCGTCAATCGTCAAGAAAGATGTCCCTCATTTCTTCCATTTCTGTTTCTGACATTCACATTAACTTATAAAGTTTGTGTAAACGCATAACAAGCGATGAAAGTGCCATCAGAATAAAAATAATTGACTACTACATGCACAGGACATACTTCTAAAGTCTCGCAAATACATTGATTTTGAACATTCCTAGAATTAAAAGATATAAACTTGCATACAGAAATTCGAATCATTTTCTAAATATGAGAACATATTAAAGTATATATTAAGAACGGCAATTCCTTAATGTTTGTGATGCTTATAACATTTTTTGCACGATCGACGTACAAAATTTAAAGAAAATAAGATTTGAAAATAATTTTGACATATTAAATAATTTTAGATGCCATTTTTCAAGTAAGCTTTGCTTCTTGTTTTTATTTACTTATTGTATTGTCCTGAACGGTAAGTGATTCACATCATTTAACCATATCATTCACATCACTTACGGAATCAGTAATTTGTAAATAAAACCTACTAGCTTGGAAACACTATCGGTAAACAAAAAAGTTTATATTGGATCTGGTTGGGCTTGCGAAATTTAAACCCTTATCTCTCTTATCGGAATTATTCAGGACTTAGGTAGTTGATACTATAGGCATAGGTAATTCACTGTAGCTGGAGAATTTGGAACTACTTTGCAGGCAGAGCCAAGTCATTCTATTGATTCGCCTCGAAAATTATTTCCATCTGTCCAATAGGACGGCTTATCTCTATTTGCGAGTGAATTCAAAATTTTGATATTTTCATATTGCTACTGTTAGGATATATGAACTTATTTGCCCCACCTGCCTAGGTAATATATGTATGTGAATATATTTATGGAAATGTCCCGGCCTATAAAAAAAATATTTAAATTTTGATTGATCTCCAAATTTATATTTTAATGACCGCTAGAAATTTATATTATAGGCTCATTTTTGTTATTAGTTTTGTTGTTTAATTTGTAGAAATTACCTAACTCAGCATACTATGATCTCTTTTTCGATTAGGGAAATTGAGTTTGACTCACGATATATGGTATACGGTGAATACACTGACATTTAATTGTTCTCTGATAAACGGCTTCCAATTATCTATGAATTCGGGTTGTCTAGTTAATTATATGTGTGAAATCATTAAACATTCTTTTAAACTGCCGTACTAGATTAAGTGTAAAAAGTAAGTTTGTGATACCCTAACATTAAATATGAATAACCTGCTTATTTCTTTGTCAAATACGATTTAACCTTTTAAATTTGACATATATTTTTTGTGTAATATAGGCGACATACATACAATATATAATTGGGTTGTGTATGTCAACTCGATGTGGTAAATATTAGACAATCTGGTTCCACTTTTTACGTACAAAGCCGTCACCGGATATATTTTACACCATTGTTTGAACAGCATAGTACAACTTCTATTCCACTATTCATAATCATAAAAAATTAGATTGTACAATTATTATTGCCATGGATGTAAATAGAATACCATCAAAGTTACTCTCATACACACCTGTCATCGCAAAAATAATAAAATCGTATTTATAAACCATACAATAAGGTGAAAATTAAGTAAGAAAAGAAAATACATATGTGTGTATATTAGAACCTAAGTAAGGAAATTATAAAAATAGAGTAAAAAGAATTTGGTATCAAATGAAGTATCCATTTGGGTGTAGAGAATATGCGATGTGTCGACACGGCCACGTCAGTTGAAGCGGCAGTGGCATCGTTGTTCCTTGGTTTCTTTCGGAGCACTAAGCTTCTGGCGCCCTGCAGCGGCCATTATTCCGTGCGAGGAAGCCGTGGATAAAGCGAACAAACGTCGGTATTCGACCCGGTGTAGCTCTTTATGCAAACATGAATCCAGCTAACTCCCGCCACACTCCGCTGCCTTGTCATCGGATGCTATCAATATGATTGTCGCAGTTTCCTCTGTCTATTGTCCCGGATCCTGTTTCCTGCCCTTTCTGACCCACAAGGTCTTACCACAATTTTGCTAATATTATTCCTACCGAAATATGCCCAATGTTCCGTACCGTTAATCACCCTTCCTATTGATTGGATTGCTTAGTTTATCATGGAATTTCACAATTATACTGCTTCCATTGGGATCATTTTCACAAAGGTCCATATTTCGTCTCATTACAAATATTTTTGTTTCCACATTTACATGCAAGTAAAATATAATATTTAGAGACAATAATAATATTAATTGCATTTTTTATTTTAATGTCAGTTGATCATTCATCCTAACTCACTAGAAATTAATTCTTCAAAATCATATTGTTTCGTGGAGGAAAGAACGGATTGTTTATGTTGAAGCTTGATTTAGCAAGGAAAAAACTTATAGCTATAATTATCATATATGATTAATTAATTTTATTATATAATGCTAAAGAAATCAGATGTAAATTAAAAATAATAGTCATTTTATTACAATAAATATCACATCTCAATTAATGATGCTGATGTTTGATGTGTTTATTTGGCTTCTTTTCAAGAAAAGTTTTGGACGATATACTATTTATACGGCTTTTTGGAAGATATTTTATTGATGTTCACAATACTTTATACATTCGGACATACAATTTTAAATATATTGCTTATACTAATTTACAATAACTCAGAACTCACCTATTAAATGTGTCTTTGAAATTTAAATGACTTTTTGTATTGTTGTGGTGTCGTCTCGACTCGGAAAATACGGGAGTAACACCAAGTGAAATTTAAATGTTTTGATAATGTATACTAAAAGTATATCATGTAAGTAGCCTAATAGGGCACTTGCACGGACGTCACTGTATGGCGGATGAATAGCTGATTCTGGACAACCAAACTTCAGATTAACATTGCGTGTATGTATTTCTGTGCAAAAAATTAAAATTTTCGTAAATTTATACATGCTACTTTAAAAATGTAACTAGCCATAATTAAAGATAAGTGTATAAAATATTTACTACTAAAACAAATCAGTCGTAAGTTGAAATAAGTAGCTTGTAGCATCAGGTTGCATTGTTTTCATTTGAGTTTATAAGTATTTTTTGTGTATCGTTGAATGAAAACATGAAAAGAAAATTAAATATGAAATATTTGTAAAAATATTTTTCTTCGTGTTCATTTATTTATATTATCATAATACGTATTTTTTATTACCCACAGACGAGCTTATTGTGTTTAGATACCAATAATTTTTCTTTGGAAGCCAAAGTACCTTAATTTAATAAATTTAAGTGGATAAATAATGTGGATCTGTATAAATAAACACTTTTTTTGAAGAGGATTGTAAATGCATCTCAAAAATCAATATGAAATCAAAAATTGATTAGATATCTAATTTGTAAACCTTCGTGGGAAACAAACACAGACACAAATACCGCATAGGAGAGTGGAATACAAAAAAAATCAATCAAATTTTGTGCTTTTGTCATTTAAAATAACATTTTTCATGTTATTTATACAATCTATTAAGAAAAATTAAATATATATTTAAACATTTGTACATTATATTCATATCAGATTATATTTAAATTGTTTTATATGTAAAAAAAAGTATACACAAATAGCTACGATTAGGTTACTTTTAATTTAATAATCTCGAACTCACTAAATAATAACAATATCCTCAAATATTTTCATCGAAAACACTACTCATACACTCACCTTTACATTCTCCATCACTTTTTCCAAAAGAAAACAATTAGTACTGTAATAAAACAATAAAAGCTTACGGGACGATATTTCTCCGTAAGACGCAATGTTAAGATGAAGCTTGGTTGCTCAGAATCAGCTGTTCAACCGCCATGTTGAAACGTCACGTGCAAGTGCCCTATAGTAACTATAAAAGTCAAATTTATGTTATCTTGTAATCGCAATTAAAAGTACTACATGTTCAATACGGTTGCCACATAAAAATCCGGTTATGATGTATTCGGCCTTGTGTGCACGAGTATATAAGAAAACTTACCATAAATAAACTCCAATTTTATATATACGTAAAGTTTACACACCGGCAAAGTGACAAAAATGTCGAAAAGGGAATCTTGGAATACACGTTTTATGATTCACAATAAATTAAAATGTTAAATACAGTAAACTGACAGTTTGAATGACATGACCGATATGCCAATATGATATTATACGTCAATTATAGCCTAGGCAAGATGAGGAAATATTTAAAAAAAAATGTCGAGACGAGACAGGTACAGGCTAGATCTCGATTCAAGACTAAGAATTTTTCTTCTAGTCACGTGTCGTCTGAATCACTAATCTAAATTTAATTGACAGTTGAAGTTAGGTTTCTTTATACCTAATAGAATGTAGCTAAGTAAACGAAATTGGTTAATTAATACAAAGGTGATTTGTCTGATTTCTTCCCAGTGCATAATAAACATTACTCCTTTTTATTTTTTAATAAAATAAATTTTTATTATATTTAATGCAGATAAGTTTCAAAACTCACTATTAAATCAATTACAAAAATAAAACAGAAATTATATGAATGAAACAAAAAGTTTTTAAATATAGAGCAAAAATAACAATGATGTAAAAAGTTTGGCAAAAGCCGGAATATTTGATATTTATTTATTTAAAACCCCTCAAAAACAAAATTATAATTTTAGAGAATGGAAATACATAGCTACAAAACATATTCGAATCCAGGACCCTTTCCTTCTTACAGTCAATATTTGAGGCCGATTCAAAAATTACAAAAAAAAATATATAATAATTTTTAAAGTTTTCTAAAAGACTATGTCCGGTTGCAAAAACTTTCATCAACGCTTTGATTAATTATTAACAGATCATCAAAGCGAACAAATGCAAAGAAATTTTTTGACAGCAATGATTAAAATGCAACAAGAACAAGGGAACCGATTAGATTTTGTTTATTTGGTTGGTCCGTTAATTACACAAAGTGTTGATGAATGTTTCTGCAATGGAGCATCTTCAAAAAATTAATATGAAAATATATGTATACAAAGTGTAATATTGTAAAAAAATAATTATTAAGTATCTACGTTTTATTTTTCAAATACAGATTTTTACACGATGCCGAATTCATCCAAAGTAGGAGGTGATCGTTGTGTTGCTGATGGCTGCCAGAGGGCGGGCTGCGCGAAGAAATGACAGGTTTCATAAGATCAACGGGGCCGACGCAGAGTGCACCTGCTGGTTGTAAGCGAGCGAAGCGGTTAACCGCTATACTGTGGTATAACAGCATTACTGTTTCCATGGGCGTATCTTTCGAATTTTTTTAGCTTACGCTTAGCTTTCACGAAAGTATGCGAAATAAATATCAAATGAATCAACGTGATATTAATCAAATGTCATAAACCTGTCATCATCTGTCATATGTGGAATATAGATTTCATAAATTATGGAAAATTGAAACATAATTTTGGAACAAAAGTGATGATGACCTTCAACCATTTTTGATCTCTCTATACAAAAAATATTATGTAAATTGCACAAGCAGAAAATTTAATTACATCTTTTGTAAATTTAGGTTTGAAATAAATAAAGAGAACACGAATGCAGGAAGAGATTTTGCCATGATAATGTCATGGGCGAACAATTCTCGCTCGTCCGGTTTCAGTTGACTGTGGCCGTGCGTGCCGCCGACTGCGTGGGCGGGTGTTTCGCATTTTATCTGGTCTGACCTGCTGGATTGCAATTTGTTTTGTGCTTAACTAATTTTGGGTTTGGTTTACTTATTTAATTTAGTATTTGTCGGTTCGTGTAACGACATAGCATTGTTAATTTGTTTGGCTTGGTTTTACAAAATTAGCAGCTCTGATGTTGCGGTTTGCCCCATAATCATTTACAAATTTACGAAACAAAACCAAACTTCCGAACTTTACGCTTTGGATATAGATCACCAATTTTTATAAGGTCACTCTGATCATTAACAATACTATTGATTATATATAAGTACTTCCATAGGCGTACGCACGGTGGGTGCCATAAGCGCCGCAGCACCCCCTAATATATTAATAATATTGAAAATATTAGAATTTTATATTACTATTTTCTTCATGTTGCTATAATATATATTTTATATATTACTTTTTCTCGATAATTTGAAGTAATAATGGTAAAATACATGACTCCATTTACATTTATTACCCACAAAAGTAAAGTTCTACGCACGCCTATCAGTACTTTACTAAAAATAAAAATAATGTAGATGTGCAAAATTACATGACATTGGGAACACTTTTTAGAAATAGTAAGTGATCAAAAATGCATCGTTTCAATAAATTACCTGTTTGAACTTATGTATGTGAAAATAACTGGTACAAATAATTAATAATACATTAAAACACAAGTATGATAAGACAATCTGTTAACGTACGAGTCCAAATTTTACAAAGGACGAGGCGATAACAGGCCTTATGATACGTGTTTTTTATACTATTTTGTCTATTGAAGTAATTTTACAATTAAATTTTTAAAAAAGGATTTGTCAAAAATATGACATGGTGTTTTTTGTCAGTTGCTTCCCGCTAACAATTGAAATTTTACATTTTTGAAAGTTTATTTATTGTGTGATTTTATCTGATTAAATTTAAAAAAAAGGATTTGTCAAAAATATGACTTGGTGTTTTTTTGTCAGTTGCTTCCCGCTAACAATTGAAATTTAACATTTTTGAAAGTTTGTTTATTGTGTGATTTTATCTGATTGTTTACGTTAAAACATTGTATCAAGCATTATATAATTATGAAAGAGGAAACCCAATACATGCATTGTAATCCACTGGTTTATTAATAAACCACCTGATTCGACATATCTTAAATAAAGGTAAATTTATCAAATAACACACCGGGATCGCTGGTTTGTGTTGGTTGTTAACATAAATGAAACTCTTTTGAAAAATGAAATACTTTAATAAACAATTTATTGACCTAGACTTTTACACTCCACCACTTTGTCAACACGTCACACATTCACTGCTCAGTTTTCAGTTGCAGAGATCCAGGGATAATGGCAACATTTGTTCTTACAATTTTGAATACAAAACATATATGGCACTCATAATGTCTAAATTGTATTCCAAAATTTTATATTCGACAGTTTGCCACGACGTGAATCTGGAAAATATTAATTAAAACGTCAACTTTTTATATTTTCTTGCCAGTAGCTACAAATTAAGTACAAAGTGTCAATATTTCAAGTAACGTGCACCATACATTTCAGAACATGCCTAGAATAACAATACAATCAGCTCAAAATTGCAATATTACCATAAATTTAAATTGTAATAAATAAAACTCACCGTTTGAATTGTTTTGACAAAGTATATCTGAGCTCATTGTTTTTTTGTTTCTTTCTTTACTAATACAGCTATAGCTCTATTTTTTTTTTCTTTTTAGTCCTATCACCTAGAGAAAGGATATAGAACTTCTAAACGTCGTATTTTCAGTGATAAACAATGCTTTTATAAACTCATAAGAACACCAAAATAAAAAAGCAGTAATAGTACATGTATTATAAACGAATAAATGAATAGTGTATTCAATATTCAATACATTTTTTTAATAAATGAAATAATATCGTCAATATACTCGTACGCGCAGATATCGGCACACCCAGCAATGGGTAATATGCCGTGATGGTATATTTATTTATTTATTTATTTAATATACTCGTACATTATTATCCTAAATATATGAACGAATTGTACTACTTACTGCTCGTATGGACCACTATTTACTATTCACATTTAAATTATTTTATAGATGTGGTATCTTTTCATAACTTATGCCCAGTTTTATAAAAGATGGATAAGTAAATTACTAGCAAAGTAAAATTTACTCTTAAAGTAAAATAATTTATTCCAAAGATTTTCGTTTTATAAAGCAAGAATAAAAATACTAGCTAAGTAAATCTACAGAATAAATTACTCCACCGATTTTCGAGGAAGTAAATTTTATTCTGTAGAATAAATTTGACACATCAATATTAATTTAATTAAATTCATTATAAATTTCATCTCTTGCATTATTATTACATTTATTTATTTATTTATATCCAATATATTTGCTATGTCTATTTCTATGTAATTTTTCCCCGTTCTCTCTTTTTTCCATGTTAGTTGACAACTGGCATTTTATGACACACTTTATTTTCTATTTTGACTTTTGGATTTATTTCGTGTCAGGAACATACAGAATACAATATTATTAAAACATTCTGCGGAACATTGCTTGGAATAGATCCTCTTCAGTTGGAGATTAACATTATCGTCAGGAGTGGTTTTAAGGGATACCGTCTAGTAATGTTATATCTTGGTTTTATCAATTTCTGTTATACTCCAGTAAGGGAAAGATTAGCCGGTATAAGAAACCATAGCCTGAGTGTACTACGGTATTCACACACTCTTCAAGGAGGCTCTTTTCCTTGTCCCCAGTTAAAAGTGTAGTTGCAAATTCATAAAAAATATAATTTTATTACCACTCTGGCCTATAAATTCTTAATATAGTGAAAAACAATATTAAATGTATATAATTACAGAAAATATTAAAATATTTATATGCAAAATTCACAAAATAATGACAGATGTCATGTCTCTGTCGGTAAATCACTAGGATAAAATATTTACTCTGCAAGTAGTTATTTTAATCTGTAACTTGTTTTATAAAACAGACATTTTTATTTACTCGTCTATTAAATTTACTTTCAAAGTAATAACTCAGTAGTTTATTCGATGTTTATAAAACCGGGCATTAGAGAACAATAGACTTGTACGAAATATTTAGATACAATATGAGAATTTTTGCATGTACCCATTTAAATACTGGACTAGGAGATTCCAGAACTACATTATTATGTCTTACTTAAAATAGATAGATGACGACTGTACCTGTATAAAAGCAGAATAACAAAACAGGGATGTATTTAAAATATCTTAAATATTTTTCGTTTATTTTGATTATAAAAATATATTTTGACTTTAGTTTGGCAATTCCTTTTATTTTCCTCTAATAGTAGTTTTGAATCGAGCGTTGCTTTCACCTGACACGAACGAATTCGCGGCATAATTTTTTTTAATAGAAAGATTAGATTTATTCTTCCTAAATGGGCTTATATATATATATATATATATATATATATATATATATATATATATATATATATATATATATTGATAATACATCATATTAAATTAGTCCCCCGTTTTTTGATGACTTCTTTCATCCAGTCTTGCCCTGACCCTAAGTCTTTTCATTTCTTCTTTCTTTCTGAACTTCTCCGCACGATGACCTTAGATGCCTAAATGTTCATCTTCTCTCCCGCATAGCCTTCACCTTCTCTCTTCACTTGATAACTAGTATTTGTTGTTTCTCTCTTCATTACCACATTTGAATTTAGCAATCATCTTGATATTTTTCCTTTCGTCCAGTAAATACCGTGGCATTGACGTCGTTTGGATGTATTCGTATAGTTTATTGTAATTCGAGTTGTTGATCTTACATTGTTGTTCTTGCTGTTGTATGTCCCAATCTCACTGATATAGCTCGTAATATGTGTTTTCTCCATTTGTGCGTAGCCTCTCAATTTGTACTATAGAATATTCATATCTTTCGTAATAAGCTTTTCTTGCTTACTCCCATTTTGTTAGTTTGTTGTTTTCCACTCTTTGTCTTATTACCCGCCAGCATTCTTACAGAACAGAATTTTGGTTGTTTCTTATTCGCTCCTCGTATTTTACTGCCCTCTTTCCTGTTTCTACTCTAATTTTTAATGCTTTCATCTCTTCCATACTATATACTCTGGTGTGCATCTATCCAGGCCCAAAACCCACTTTATGTACCGTACTTGCATGTCTTTTATTTGTTTATATTATGTCCATCTGTATATTTCCGCCCCATAGACTAAGATACTTTTCACTACGACTTCAAACATTATCCATTTTATTCTGAGATTTTTTTGAAATTTTCTTTCTCCTAAACTCCATATTTGTTTCATAGAGGCATGCTTTATTTTTTTGATATTCTAAATGCTTTGTGGGTTGATTGTTTCTCTGAAATTTTTTTAATGTGTCACTGAATCCAATTATCAAGGTTATTTTAAATGCCTGCTGGTATTCCAATGTATTGAATACAATTTTAATCTTCTCTAACGAAATATATAAAGGTCAGTTTCCTTTCAAATCAAATCATAGGGAAAAGTTTTGAACAGAATCCACATCTATAAAATAATTTAAACGTCAACCTTCATTCGCTAGTCATACACACAGATATTTCGACAGTTTTCAAAATTTCGGCTGGCGAGCATTAAATGAATTAACAATAATTAAAATTTAGGCATAATTTGTAACATTTAGTAAGTAGTTAAAAATTTTCACCAACCAAATATAAGTGAGCGTTATTCCAAATTAATATTTTTGTTGCTGTATTTGTTTTGGAGGTAATTTAATAAATTCTTCACGCAATTAATGAGTATTATTGATTGCATTACCTTTACACCTTTATCATTTACTGGCTTTACATGTAGTTTTGAAACCGTTTTTTAGTTTTGAAAACGCCATGTATACAGTGTCAAAACGGTTTTGAGTTATCTCACTCCAAAACTAAAATTTTTCGGGTTGACTTGAAAACTAGTATGAAAACTACTCATGTAAACACTTTAAATTCCGTTTCAATACTGCGCATGCATATACAGCATAACGTTTCTGCCGGTTTGTGTTACTAACGTACAAATAACCCACCAGTTGTAAAGTTTTAGTGCATAGGGGTATGGGGTATAAAAAATTATTGGAAGAATGGCAAAACAAAGTATTTGGAGTAAAGAGGATCTGTCACTTACAGCAGCTAAATTCGTATACGCCGAAACTGTTTTCAAATCAATTTTTAAACTTGTTTTAAAAATTGTGTGTAATTAGTTTCGCGTAATTTCGACTGAAAACTGAAACCATTTTCAAATCTGAATGTAAACCTAGTAATTATGACAATAGCTTCGAAAACGTTGAAGAGAGCGATCGGTTATCTTTTCGCGTGTTGTTTTCAGGTTCCGACTGTGTACATTTTCAGAGAGTAATGTTTGTGAGATGGTGCAGATTTGCAGATGTCATAGGTAAGGTGGGTGTGATACCCAAGTGTTTGTGAGATGGTGCTCATGCCATACTCAAAGTGAGTACATTTGTAAATAAATGTAGGTACTTTCCATTTTTCTTCAATTCTGACGAATTTTTTTCACTTATGCCCAGATATATTTTTAATATTAAACGTTTTTATTTTTCTGTTTCTATATTTTGAAATCTTTTTAATTTGACCCACATATCACAGAGAACTGGACTGTGGCCACTCTCACAGTCTGCCACTTGTGCAAGATAAGGCTTTAGAATGGTATTTTTAAATTTTTTATTCATAATTATAAAATCAATTACATTTTTATACATCCTGTTTTTCTATTTATTGGGTATTGAATTAAACGTAGTTTTTGTTTCTTCGTCCTTTATAAATAGTTTTACAAATCTCTAAATCGTCCAGAAATTGTTACCGGTAAAAATAAACTTTTATGGTTATAAACTGACATTACCGTTCTGCTGATATTACAATTTCAATACAAGAATTAACAAATTTTTTAATAATTTTAGGAGTAAATAGTTATTGTAACTTAAATAAATACATTTTAAGATAAATTTAATTAATCAAATTTAAATTTGCAATTCAGAATCGATAATAACTATTTATTTATATCATATTTTATTTATAAGACCATACATGTTACTATTTATTTATAACACATTAAACTGCCAGACCTCTACAGCATCTGTTTACTCTACTGACTCTCACAGTGTTTGCATACTCAACTGCCCGAACAGAATTCACTCCTTTCAACTCTCGTCCTCAGCTCTCTTCGAATTTACTAACTGACTGACTTCCGATCCAGTATCACTAACGCACTGCCACAGCCTCTGTATGCCCAACCCTCGATCACCCTTGGGCACAGCTGCGTCTCTTTTATATAATTGCCACTACTTTCTCAACCATTTCACCCGATATTCACATCATAGATGAAAATGGACATTACAAATTCTTCAACAGAGGAATTAACAAAAGAAGAAATAATTCTTAAAAAAGGACAGCAATAAAACAAGCTACAGAAGAAGTTAAACAAATATTTTTCAAAAGATATGGATTTATATGTAGATAGACTAGATTGGGTACAGAGAGACCTATAACTATACAAAAATTTCTGGCCAAGATAACGTGAAAAGGAAACAATAATGTAACGGTTAATGTTGAAAAAATAAGAAAGAAAAAACAGCCAGAGGACTAAGGAAAATAATTAAAATATTAATGAAAACAATGGAGCAATATATTCTATACCCTTATGAGCTATCTAATTTCGCTAGTCCCTTTTTATATAGCTGCCACTACCTTCTCGAACATTTCACCCGATAAAAACGTTGAATACAAAAGCTTTAGGCTACCGGAAGTAATTAAACATGTCGAGACCCGTTTTTTTACTTTGCCCGGTTGCTCGCGCGATTGTCATCGCTAAACTTAGATGTTTGTTCAGCGGGCCGATGTTTGCACGCTACAGTAAAAAAATTACTTCCTAATATTGTGATCCTAATTCATAAATAATAGTTATTTATGATATTAGTGTCAAAAGTGACATTTTATTTTGTGAGAAGGAAGAAAGAAGTTTGGTACACGACGCGAAGCGGAGTGCTCCAAACCTTTGAACAAAATAAAATTACTTTTAACACGTATATCATACACTATTTCTTCTACAAACACTATTTTTTCATTTCAATGTGTATTTCTAGTATTTTTTTGGCATATGTCAGAAAGGTCAATTTGTTGTTCTATTCGTCATTACCACGGTAACTAAATCGTTTTTAACACTAGTGTTCAAAGTAACAATGGTCTGTCACTTTTTAACACTGGTGTCGTAGTGATTTGTAGATAAAGTATTTTTCTATTTTGGTTTTTTAATACATACTATATGAAATTCATTTGGATGCCATAAAGTACTTATTTATGACATCTAAATGAGTTTTATAGAACCAAAATAGAAATTCCTCAAAATCAGACAATGTATATTTGTAAATATTTTTTGACAAAAGGACCAAAATAGTATAAAATACACGTTTCATGTGACATTTCAACGCACTTGTCCCTTAGAAAACTCGTATTGTATGTAGGTGTGTGACAATTCTTTCGCCTTCGATACTCTAATGTTACAACTCCGAAAATTACAATTCTTTCGTGTTCTCCATTTGTACGTCTGTATGAAGAGTTGAGAGTTACACGATTTACTATAGAATGTTTTCTTTTTCGCTATAATACCGTAAAAAGATATAAATAAATATAAATATATGTCGGCATATTACCCATTGCTGGCTGTGCCAATCTGCTTTGTATGCAGAAAAAAATGTGATATGTGTGCAAAGCAGATTGACACACCCACCAATGGGTAATATGCCGTGGTGTAAATACATTTATTTTATTTATTTATAAAACATAGATCAGGTAGGGTTTATATACGATAATTACAAATATAAGATACACACTGAAAGTAAGTGGACTACATTATATTCTAAAAGGTATAAACATACAACTTTGGAATTTAAATCTATACCGAAACATAACCTAACAAATTTTGAACCGCGTGTTGAATATGGATAGTAAACTCGACTCAATCTTAAAACAACTATCAAAACTGGACCAATTGGACACAATTGAGCAATCTGTCCAAAACATAAACCTGGAAATAGCGAAATATAGTCCACGTATCCAGAAATTAGAGACCAATTTTAAGCGAATTGAAGAAATGGTCACCAATCAGCAAAAATACATTAATAAAATGGAATCAGAATTTAAGAAACGAAATATAATATTCTCTGGTATAAAAGAAGAAGAGGCAAACAGTCAAGAGCTTGAACACATTGTAAGTGATATTCTTAAACATAATTTAAAATTAAATATCCACCAAGAGAAAATTGAATCCGTTAGAAGAATAACATTGTTTCTAAAATCACTAGATACATAATTATTAAGCGAAATTATTTAAAAATAGTAGTTCACATAGCATATGGTAATAACCTAACAATATTATCTCTATCTTTTCAGTGGAATAACTCCCAACTTATAAAGTGTACTGTTATTGCGATAGCGTGAACGAAAAATTGATTTACACAGAATCTTCTTCACGATATTGAAGTATACTTTAACCTTACATACAACCCATAAAATGTAATAAAATATTCAGGACATTCACAAATCAGTAAAAGCAAAGAAAATATTTTCGGAGTAAGATGTAAATTTGTGTAATACAATACTTTCACCGTAGTAGCACTTTGAATACATTATTTCCCAATGTTATCCGGTATAAACGATATAATATGAACAACTTAGTTGCTAATAAGAAGAGCACAGAACCCTCAAGTCATAGGTCGTGCTGACATTTCCTTGCACTTGAACTAAACGTATGTTACGTAAGTTTCTCACATGTTTCGGTTTAAAATGTTACGATAATGGGGTTATCGTACACGATTCCGTGTTTGCCCATCTCCACTATGAAAGTTTTCCGTTATGACCAAAAGAGAAAACTTTTATCGTTGAGCAGAAGCTCAACAGCATTATTTCACCAACTATGGCTTGTTCTAAACACTTATGGATGGTGATATACTTGGAAACTCAAAATTGTTGACAGTTTCCATAATTTGAACACTTAAAGAAAATTAAAGAAATATTTACAAAATTATATAAATTAAATGAACGTGAGTGAAGTTGAACAAATATTACGAAGACCTAATTAACTATTGATAATTATTCCAGCCTTATTCGTACCTAACTTTATTAATGGTATTAATGAAACAGTGAAACACTTTATATATATATATATATATATATATATATATATATATATATATATATATATATATATATATATATACATACAGGGTGTTATATTTTAATGGACCCAGCAAATATCTCGCTTATTTATTAAGTTGGTAATTTCTTTCATATAACATGATTTATACAGCAATATATGATACTTGATGACGGATGTACATTCCTGATATCACTTCCGGTTTATTAGTAATTAATATCTACTTTGAAATTTCAAATAGAACATATGTTAGCGCCATTTTGAATTATGCAAGTATTATGTTTAATTACTTTAATTTTTAATTTCAGCTTTAAATTGAATTACATGATCGTATATTTATTTAATGACTGTTCATTTGATTATCAGTCAGTTGTGCTAGTGTTTTCGAAGCGACGACGTCCCGTTTGTGCATTGACTTCTTTGTGTAACGGTGAGTGCTATGGTTTTGTGGTAATTATGTGTGGTTACTCTCACGCTGCGGTGTTGAGAAAGAGTTGTTCTGCGGTTCAACTGTTCCCTCGCTTGCGGGCTGAGGAAGAGTCTACAGTGCGGCTGGGACTATCTCATTCTCTGCGGAGATGAGACTGAGTGCTCTCACGCTGCGGTGTTGAGAAAGAGCTGTTTTGCGGTTCAGCTGTTCCCTCGCTTGCGGCCTGAGGAAGAGTCTATAGTGCGGCTGGGACTGGTACCTAATCATATCCTAATCCCAAAAGTTGGGCTGAAGCCTGGAGCATTTACGGGGATTCTAAGTACTCACTGAGAATATAGTCATCCATTTTTATCTTTTGCAGACTATTGGCGCTCGTGGGGAATAGTGTGGACTATCCGGAGATTGAGGATTGGAAGATTTATTTATTTATTATTTCTAATTGTTTTCTATTATGTAATTTAGTATTCTTTTCTTTAATAAATTTTAGTATTCTTCACACATACCATATTTTTTTACAAATTTGAAAAGTACATTAAATTTGCTTTACAGTCATGTAAAATAATCCATATGTTACATTATTAAAAAGTAAAATGGCGGGTACTTTTTTATACACCTAATTGGAAAGAGAATAGTGAGCCATGAGTTTGGCTTGAAATAAAACAATTAACTAAAACAATTGTAACTATTATTTTTAAACGAAATAATATTTTTTTATCATAATAATACAGAAAATAAGAATAAGGAACACAAGCCACTGTTATGGCTCACTATTCTTTTTCCAATTAGGTGTATAAAAAAGTGCTCGCCATTTTTTTTTAATAATGTAACATATGGATTATTTTATATGATTGTAAAGCAAATTTGATGTACTTTTGAAATTTGTAAAAAAATATAGTATGTTCCGTTTGAAATTTCAAAGTAGTTATTAATTACTAATAAACCGGAAGTGGTATCGGGAATGTACATCCGTCATCAAGTAGCTTACATTTTACTGTACAAATCATGTTATATGAACGAAATTAGAAAAATGTTTTATACCAAAAATGATCAAGAATAAGAGGATAATGTATCAACAGTAACAAACCGAATATTTAAGTAGTGGTTCTTAGACGGTAGAACAAAATTATATTTTTTTAAATGGCACCCTATATAATTTTTTAGCCCCTTAAATAGAATATTGTTTTCTGATTTCAACGATATAAATATAGTTTAGGGTTGCATAACAATTATTTCGAGAAAAATGTTATTAAAAACTAGAAATAATGTAATAAAAAATGGGTTTACTACTAGCGTAACTAGGCAATAGACGTGTACCTGTGTATTGCATGCCTAATATTATGTTATACAATCCTATATCATACTTATATCGTTGAAATCAAAAAAAAATTCTCTATCTAATGCGCTAAAAATTATATAGGATACCATTTAAAAAAAATTTATTTTGTTCTGCCGTTTGAGAACCACTGGTCGAATTTTAGGTTTGTTATTATTAATAAATTAGCCCCTTCTTCTTGATCATTTCTTGTATAACATTAGTCATTAATTCGCCCAAAAAAGCGCTGGTTGTTTTAAAGGAAACACGCTATATATATATATATATATATATATATATATATATATATGTCGCGGGGTAGTATCACTAAAGAACTCTATGTCGACCAACACTATTTCAAAACCACAGCGATAATATGAACGTGATGATCTTAGCGAGGCGGACATGCACTCACCCTGAGCACCGCTACACACTGATTCCATCCAAGCATTGTAGCCAAGAATGCTTGACGTTTCGATTACGACAATACAATTAAAAGATTATAAGTGATTCATGTAATACTTGATTCATTAAATGATCGTTACGACATGCTTTGATATTACAATCTCCGACATATATATATATATTGTAACAAAAAAGTAGTTTGCTACGCTTACTTTTATTAATTTTCATGTTCCCTTCCTGTCTCCAAATTTCCATTATTACACCTAAAATTTAAACATCATTTCACAGTAATGATCTAGTTACAGCCTACCTTTGGCGACCTATTTCTCTATTCATATTCCCTAATCACATTGTTTTCTATTATTCCATTCAGTTGGATTCCTTTTATTTTGTGGTTAGGAAATTGTTTATTTGTGACAGCCAGTGTTGCCCTGCTGCCTTCTCGTGCATTATTTCAAGAAAGTAACTAGAAATGTAATTGTTTAACACTAAATTTATTTTTAAATTTGATTAAATTTAGAAACTTATTTTAATAGCTTTCCTATGTTTAAATTTCTTGTTGGCTACACTTTACCAAATTTTATTATAAATAGTTTTGGAAATTTCTCGTATTACTACGAAATGATTAAGGGATTTTTTATTATCTTTTGATGGAATCACTGCTTTTTTTCGTTTACTGGAGACACGTAGATTCATCTCGCTCTTTTGGTAATGAATTGTGAAAGAATACAGTCGTCTTTTTTATTTTTGCGAGTTGTTTAAAGTATTTTTTCCTGATTGAAATATGGTTTCGAATTTTGGTATTCGATACTAGCGACTGGAATTTAGGTAAGAGCTTTGCATTGTTTCTTTTTGTGATTATTTATCGTTTATGCGGCTTTTTATTAGCCTTTTTTCGAGCTAAAAGTTGTCATGTTCCGTCCCACGCGGTTTTGTCCGTGGGATTAGTGAAGCTCTTACTTTAGTTCCTGCGGCATATTTCAATTAAAAAGACGATTGTTTTGTTTCATGAGCCTTGCTAAGATTTTTGATTGTCTAAATTCTGCGTTTCGATTTATACGCCACGAGGCAAGACAAAATCCCGTTTCGGTTCTAAATTAGTTAAAGTTTTTTTTTTTGTATTTTTCACATTTCCTTTGGTCAAAATTTTAAAAATTTTATTCTTCTGTTTTAAATTCCCCCAAGCTCAAGTTGTACCTGAACTTGTTCAGTCCCCTCGCGTACCGAGTACGCCATCAATTTTGTACTTCCCCATAATTTTAGTAATTCAGCTTAAACTTTTTTGGTTCGAGTCGTACCTTGATTCGACCGGTTATTTTTGCGTATAGAGTACGCACTCAAATTTTGCAAGTATACCATTTATACGTAACTCTGTTTAAATTTTTTTTTGGGGGCTAAATTATTAAGGGGTTGTTTTTTATAAATTTTTTTCAACTTTATAAAAAATTTCCTACCGACTAAACTTAGTCAAACCCTTCCTTAGAGTGAATGTAGTGTGAATGCAGAGGGTGATGCTTTGACGTTGACTAAACATTTTTAGACTAGACAAATTTTCGGCTCGGTATTTGATTCCGTGTTTATAGTCAACTTCCTAGAGTCATTTTTTTTCCTCGTGATATTTTTTTGTAGTAGCTATAATTTTTTTTTGATTTTTATTGTATCTTACCATTGTGCGCTACTCTCGACTCGACGAAGTATTTGTCCGGTGATTAATCTCTGAGCGCGGCAATTTTTTTTTAAAGCCCATTTGGCTTACTTTTTTATCGGGGTTATTTGCTGCACCTCTTAGACTACCCTTTAGTCACTTTCTCTCTCTACTTTGTTCCTTCTTTTTCATACGGCCGTTCTTCGTTTTTTCTAAAAATTTTGTTTTGTATAATTTTTTGGTGTAAGTACACCTAGTATTTGTAAATTTTTTATAAACATTTTTTTGTTGAATACTCGCGTCTGGAGCACCTTTAGGGACCGCCAGTTTTTTTTATTGTGCTGTGTATCGCCCTTCAGGCCTTTTGTAAATCTTTAGAGATTTGGTACTGGCGAGTATTTTTCAGGTAAGCAGGATTCGTATGGTTTTTTTTGGGGCCCTGAATTTGATTATTTCGACAACACCCCCTGAGGAAATCCAGTTTATTCGGGGCTGCACCCTAGCCAGCCTTAAGGCCTAGGTGGAATGGCACGAACGGCTCTCTCTAAGAGTGCCGGACAGGAGCAGTTTACATCAAGCCCTCCGCTTTACTCCCCGCCAGCCTACGAGCAGCCCCTCGATACAGCTGGACGACTTTTTCGCTGTTTCCAGGGCAGGTATTAAGCCGCTACTTTTTTCCGACGTTACCGGTGGCCGATAGCCAGAGAGCCGATCCCCGTCCTTTCAGATTCGGGCTCTGGAAAGGCCGTACGGTCCTTCCTTTGAGTAGTTTATTTGTATACTAGTTCCAGCGTGAGTAACTTTATTTTACTTCTTTTATTAAATTATAAGTTCTTACATTTTCTTGATGGTACATTTTAAATATATATTTAATTTGTGGTACTCATCAAGAAGTAGTAATAATTAAAATAAATATATCTTATTTTTTTTTATTAAATATTTTTACTAAACTTTACTTAACTTTAATAGAGTGGACTCTACTCTAGCTCCCTTTCCTTTTTCTAGAGTCTTTCGCCTACTAATTTTTTTTTGAGACTAGCTCGTTTTGTTCTTTTTTCCAATGAACTTTTTATTAAAGTTTCATTGTCGCGAATACCTGTATCTCGAAATAAATTACATATCCTAGACCCAGCCGCCGCTTTACTTTTTCAGCTAGCCCGGTGCAAATTTTATGAGTGTACACGTACAGGTAGGAGGAGTTTGCTTATCTTTTGAATTTTTAATTATCCTCTTGTGTCACAATATATATATATATATATATATATATATATATATATATATATATATATATATATATATATATAATGCAGAATATGCCGACATAGTTTTTGCAATGGAAGTAGACGTGCTGCAGCTGCGGTGTACCTCAGGCGATACCCAGTCCGTAAAGTTAAAGCTACTAATTCTCTAAAGAATGAATCGGCAGTAATTAACTGGCAAAATTCTATTACTCGAAGGATAGCTGTATGTTTAGAAAATAGAGGTTCTCATTTTGAACAGTTCCTGTAATATATGGTATAAGTTTATCCGTCGAGTCGTAAAACACCTTGTATTCTATATAATTTACGAAATTTGATATCTAGAGGTTTTCCGACATGCCCCTTTCAGCTAACATATTTTCAAAAACAGTAGCACTTCCGGTTTAATCGGAAGTAGACCCAAACTTTCTTATTTTAAATGGAATGCTATATTTTTTATTTTACTATTGAATTCAGCAAAAAATTTTTCATATGAAACCATAAAAAGAAAAGAAAACTTGCGTGTACAATAATATAAAGTAATAACCGACAATTTTTGAAAATTGTAATTTTTACGTGAACGTAAAGTTGAAGTTCACAATATTCATAAAACTCACTTTTTTAAAATGAAACACCACATTCTTATTATTTAAATGAATTATTCGTTAAAAAATAGGGGTAGTCTGTGTAGCATGTCCTATGATTTTTAGTAAAATGTAAAAAAAATTAATTGCATTTATTTACATTAGTTATTAAATTTAATTTAAGTGGGCCATGGTGGAAAAAGAAGAAAATTATATTTAGTACCTATTTATTATTTGTTATTTGTTTATTAGATTGGCACACCCAGCAATGGGTAATATATTGATGATATATTTATTTATTTATTTTATTTATTTATTTTAATGAATTTTTAGAAATGACTGTAAATACAAATAAACAGAAATAGAAAATATAACATAAAGCTAAAATAAAATGTTCATAGCCAACTAAACTAGAGTTATGAACAAATACTAACACATGCAATTTAAATATTTTTCATTTTACTAAAAATCTATCAACCTTCAACATAAGACACGCTACAAAAACTACCCTTATTTTTTAACGAAGAATTCATTTACATAATATATAATAGGGTGTTCCATTTTAAAAAATGAGTTTTTTGAATTTTGTGAATTTCAACTTTACGTTTACGTAGGATTCAAAAATTGCCGATTATTAATTTATATTATTGTAAACAAAAGCTTTCTTTATAAAACTGTTTTTACAGATTATACAAATTCGTGTCCATTCTTGAGATATAGCGTGATTAAAAAGTGTCCGTTATTAGTGAAAAAATAAAATTTAACGGTATAATAAAAAATATTGCATTCCATTTAAAATAGAAAAGTTGTGGACTACTTTCGGTTAACCCGAAAGTGCTACTGTTTTGAAAATATTTTTTGAAATAACAAAAGCGTAAGCTCGTCCTGGGACACCTGTATTATATATATATATATATATATATATATATATATATATATATATATATATTAATAAAATAAATAAATATATCATCACGGCATATTACCCATTGCTGGGTGTGCCAATCTGCTTTTTTCGCAGATATCGGTAATGATGATGACATATTTCTACCGTGCGGGCGTTTGCCAGGCGTCACCTCACGGGCACTCATTTCTGGCGTGGAGAGTGCACCACAGGGGTCAATATTGTGCCATTTAAAATTCGAAATATTTGGCGTCGGTCGGGATCGAACCCGGTTCCCCAGATTCGCGACCAGACACTCAGGCACAAATCGTAAGCAAAACCAGAACACTATTCCATTCTATCACAGAGCAACCCCGATACACTAATATTGGCGGTAACCTGATCACTGCTCTACAAACACTGTTCCCTCTGCGGTAACACGTCTGGTCTTTAAACTAGTCGTATAACCATTTTTGGCATTCTTAACCTTATTTGCTAACACGGCCTATACTGACGGATGAGAGTTTCCGATCATCAAGGTGGATACGTAGGCTAAATCTCCCGGTGCCTCAGTGTTACCGGCTAAACATACAAAACAAATTATTACTAGCTTGCTAACATTCAGGTTCTAAATCAGTGATACTATTGCAAATCTGAAAACTTAGCACGTCGCCTTCACTTTATAATTCGCCAACAAAACACAAGTCCACAAACAATATTGGGGATCGTAGGCGAATCCCACTTCTGATGTTAGAAATAACACGAATCGTAAACAGAAAAAGAACACTCTCTTCCATTCTATCAAAGAGCAACAAATACTGGTCGCTCTGCGGTAACACGTCTGGTCTTTAAACTAGTCGCTACATCACAATTAAATTCAAATTAGTTAGGAAGCTATTAATTACTATTTCATCATAACAATAATATTAATGATCAAAAAAATTGTATACATTCTTAACAATATACAGGCTGTTTCCTTTAAAACAACCAGAGCTTTTTTGGGCGAACTAACTACTTTACAGAAAAAATGTTTTATACCAAAAATAAAGAAGAACAAGGGGATAATGTATCAATAGTTACAAACAGAATATTTAACCAATGGTTCTCAAACGGTAAAACACAATTATATATTTTTAAATGGCATCCTATATAATTTTTTTAGCGTTTTAAATACAATATTCTTTTTTGATTTTAACGAAATAAATATAGCATAGGGTTGTATACCAATTATTTCGAGAAAAATGGTATTAAAAACAACAGACGTATCAATACCTCTGTATTGCATAGCCTATTGCAATATAATAACAATATTTTTAATGCCATTTTTCTCGAAATAATTGTTATACAAGTTTATACCATATTTATATCGTTGAAATCAGAAAAAAATCTCTATCTAATGAGCTAAAATTTATATAGAATACTATTTAAAAAATCTAATTTTGAAACAAGTACTATACGATAATACGTAATGTTAGAATACCATTGCAAAGTATTTCAAATTCACTAGATTAATTTGCTAAATGCAGCGGAATAATTTTCTGTTGGTGTATTATGTATTAATAGTCCTTGAATTGAAATGGCTCTTATTTGTGTGTAATAATATAAAGTATTTAAATTGTCCATAGAATAGCCCTGGTATATTAGTTTTAATTGTTGGTGGTAATAATTGGATAATTATATTTTAATCCAAGTAAATGAAATTTAGAATTTTGGGGCCTATTCAGAACTCAATATTTCTATAGTTATGATCTTTATAGTTGTTATATACTATAAAGATTGTTAAAATCAAATATTCTCAATACTGGAAGGGGTTACTGTCAACAATAATTGTTAAGTATTTTGACAATCTTTATCATAACTATGTGTTTACGGTTGTTTTTACGTTGTTATTTGACATGTGACAGTTTATTATATCAATCAAATATTATTAATATTGACCTGTCTGCCAGACATTGGTGTTTTTATATTTTAGCAGGATGTAGTTTGTTATACGTATAGATTCTGATTCTACTTCAATAATGATCATAAGAACAATAAAGACTATTGGATGAAAGTTACTTTTGACCTTGCTTTTGACATTCTGTGGTATTCTTGAAAACTCTTTGTGATGTTATGTTTCTGTCACATATTCAGTCAAAATAAAAAAATTAAATCCTCCTATGAATTTTCAATCACGTTGAGATCATTTCTAAGAAGTAACAAACCACGTTCTAAATAATGTAGAAGTTTCCAAATAATATAACATAAATATTATATTGGTCTTTAGTTGTTTTATGAAAACGTTTGCGTACTAAATATAATTGGAAAATCATTATTTTTTTTTAAATAAAGCATTGACAGATAAGATTAAGGTTAGATTAGGTTCATATATGTATAATAAAGTAAGCTATTGTCAAATAATCTGGTTTATTCACAAGTATTATTTTGTAAAGATTGTTACATGTTATTATATGCATAGCAACCTTTATGACTGCATTTCTCTGAATAGGCCACTATACAGGATGGTGGCGGTTAGGGGTTAACATAGGGATTTAACATGGGATTTTAGTTTTTTGCAATTTCCTGCTCTCCTGTTCATTTTACGGCAAAAACTGTAAAGTACAAAATTGTTCAGAATTAAAAATTACATACAAAAATGTATTTAAATTTATTATTATGTTTTTGGTTTCTTCACAATTTTAAAAAGAAATTTCAAAATTTCTGTTAATTTGTAGCAATAGCCATGACTTATAACTCAAATGTTTAAACATAATGTCATTCATTTTCTGTCAAATTTTCGAATTTTTTTCTAATAAAAAGTTAATTTAAAATTGAATGTTTATTCGAATGAGGAACGAGTTTTCATTATAAAAAATTATTATGGTGGAAATAGTTTTAGAAGAATACGTGATTTGTTTTCCATAAAATACGAAAATACACCAATTCCTAGTATAGCGACAATTTCTAAACTTATTAAAAAATTTGAGAACACAGCTAGTGTAGCTAAAAGACGTCATAACGAAGTCTTCATTCTCTTTGTTAGGACATTTTCTATTAACATTATTATTTTCGTTAGTTTCTTTCACCTTACATTAGTTATGATCACAATTTTTTTAACTATTTATGAAACTTTTGATATATTTGGAATTGGTTTATTATTAAATGGTATACCTAATAAAAAATGCGTATTAAAATTAAAAGTTGTTTTTATTTAATTTTTAAGTTAGATTAACGAATGGTTGACGTTTATAAATGTTTTTTGACAACCAGAAAAAAATAAATTCCATGGCTATTGCTACAGAATAACAGAAATTTTGAAATTTCTTTTTAAAATTGTGGAGAAACCAAAAACATAATAATAAATCTAAATACATTTTTGTATGCAATTTTTAATTCTGAACAATTTTATACTCCACAGTTTTTGCCGTAAAATGAACAGGAGAGCAGGAAATTGCAAAAAACTAAAATCCCATGTTAAATCCCTATGTTCACCTTTTACCGCCACCAACCTGTATATGTATTTACAAGCACAAAATACAAGATATAGTACAACCTAGTTCAAATACACCATCTAAATAAGTCATCAACAATCATCCGTAATCCCTATGCATCCTTTAGCGTCCAGGGGGATGGAAATCTCGAACTAACGGCCTGGAAATGAATTGTTGCACACATAACTCAATGCGAGATGGCGGTAAGGAGAGTGTAGATAGGCTTCCCTCGGGCACAGGTGCCTTGATATCGGGACTCATGGGTCGCACGATATCCCGGTTCCTAATGGGAACGTAGGAGTGACAACTCCCTACACACCGAAGATTATCGCTATTCACTCAGGTAATACTGCGAAAATTCATGTTACATACTGCAGTTTCTTTTGAAATTGTAGATCAAGATTGACAAAAACAAGATATATTCCGTGCTATTCTGTAACTTTATCATTATCTGTTATCGATCGTTAAATTAATGACAATCGTTTATTTCTAATGATGAAGATATCGATTGTCTCAATTTTCGTGTTCTATAACTACAACCATTTTCTTTGTCATTTATTTGATAATTTTACATTTAAATGTAAATAGAAAATTTAGCTTTCAAGGTAGCTATGGGATTAACATTTGATAAACAAAACCATGCAATTCTCAAGTGTCAAAGTGGTTGTTTACCTATTTTCGCGGCCGCTACCATGACAACGGTCGCGAAATTGAATTTCGCGGCCTGTATTGCGGCTGCGAAATGCGTATTTCGCGTCCGGTTGCACAAAAAAAATATAAAATTACTCATAACGTTATTACTAATTCCTTAACATTCAAGCTTTATATCTGCTGTTATGGGGACGAACATTTGTGACGAGTGGCTCGTCAGGTCCAATGGGTGGATCGGGCATACTGGGTGCCTGGGTCTTGATGGTTAGGTTGGAGTCTCCTGTAATGTGTTTTCTCCAGATTGGTCGAATTTCTACACTCGGCTGGCTGAACACTGCTTTTTGTGTTTTTCTGTATGATGGCCGTTTCTTTGAACTTCCTCTTGTACAAGTGTTCTTCTTTCTTGCGGATCCTTGCTCACTCCCGTTGGATACGGTGATGGTGTTCCCACGAATGGTCTACAAGTCCGGATTTTGATGTCTCTCCTCTGCCAGTGTGTCGTCTGTGTTCCTTAATTATGATATCCAACGATCGTTTTGTTTCTCCTACATATGTTTTTCCACATTCACAATCCACCTGGTAGATGCCTGTTTGTGATTTTGATGACTGTTGTGGTTTTGTTGTTGATAGGAAGTTTTTGATCGTGGCTGTTGTTTAGAATCTGATTGATATGTTAAACTTGCTGGCAAGTTTCTCTCTTTATATAAGAAATGCATAATTCATTTCTCTTTCCTTCGTCTCTGTTTATCTGTTTCGCTCTTGTTGTTCGGTTCTTCTTAACTATTTTCTTGATCGTTTCCTCCGCGTATCCCTTTTGTTTGAGTGTATTAATGACATCCATGACTTCTGCCTCATATCCTTGTTCTTTGTTGCAGTGTGATTTAGCTCTGTCAAATACCGCGTTAGCTACCCCAATCTTGGTGTTTTTGGCGTGGTTTCATTCATAGTTCAAATAGCGTCCTGCATGTGTTAGTTTGCGATAAACAGATGTTCATATGATGTTAACTCTGTCCACAAGTACATCTAGGAATGATATTCTGTTGTCTTCCTTCTCCATGGTGATTTTGATGCTCGGTTTTAGTGAATTTAACCTATAAAGTTAGAAATTATTTGATACAAATGAAAATAGTCATGTTACACATGGTTAGAAAGCTAAAAATTATCTTTTCAATGGTGCAAAATTCCAATATGGCGTCCATATAAAAATAAAACTTAAACATCATAACTCAAAAACTAATAGTGATAAGAAAATTTGAGCATGGCCATTAGAAAAAACAAAAAAGTGCATTAAAAATGTGCAAATTAAAATCCAGTATTATTTCACATTTGGAAGATATATGTGAAAATAAAAAACTGCAAAATTTACATTTTTGCCTATTTCTAGTGACCCATGTATTTTTTCTTTAATAACTACACCATTGAAATGATTTCTTAATGGGGCAATTTTCGTCTAATTTAACCAACTTCGTATCTCTTACAGTTCTCGAGATCCAGCGCAGCCTGTATATTTAATTACTACAACGTAGGCAACTTAATTGTAAGTTGGCAGTTTAAAGTAAAAAAGGGAATATGGACATAAATTGCGGAAACGAACAATGAATAACTTAGCGGATATTCAAAAATGAAACCAGGACGAAACAAATAGCGAACGAGAAGTAAACAACGCAGCCAACAGAAACACCAGGTAAAAAATGTAAAAGTGGGCGGGACTTAGCACTCCAGTTATTCCCATCCCTGGTAATTATTTTTAATTAATTACTCATTATTATGCGCACTTTTTACCGTGGAGAGAATAAATTTTACCGATTTACCGACCTATAAATGTAAATATCATTGTTACGTTATTTTTCTGCGGCGAGACAATGTGTTTGCAGTGTCACCAGTTTTACATGGAATAATACGAATTTAGGTAGTGGATTTATTACAGCTCATATTTTGTTTTAATTTGCTACACTTTAAATAAATTTAATACAAACTGTAACCCTACATTTTCAAAATTAATTTTAATATTAGTTATGGCACGAATATATGATAAGAGACATAGTACGAGTATATACAAAAGTTTTACATGTATTAAGCGGCCATTCAATAATATTGTGTAGTAATATTGTTCAATTATATTGATGAAATGTATTCCAAAATAGTTTTGCGGGGCGCAATATACATATTAACAAACATTTAGTGAACCTTCAAGATAATATTTTTGTTTTGTTTTTAATTCAAATTGTGCGAACAAATTATCTAATATAAAATATAATATGATGAGGTATTTCTGAAGCTGTGAATGTTAGTTGAATGTTGAGGATTTTAGGATGAAAGCTTCAAACGATGATGTATTCAAGTATTGTTGAATGTACAGTGTATCCACTGTGAGCGGGCCACCATTGCTAACTTTTTTATATGAAGAGATAGAAAGACGGTTAAATCATAGATAAACAAATAAAATGTTGATGTTGACTGTCTTTTTGACAATTTTAATAGGAAAACACCAATTGCCGACTTAGGTAAACCACTACGCCGATGTGTTTAAAAAAATCACATTTTCTGGCGTAATATTATAAAAAAATAATTGGGAATTTCACGACAAAAATAAACTTGTCAAAAAAACGGTAATACCATTTAAATCGGGGTGGATGCAATCGATTAAAGCAGTTAACAAGCCAAAATTTAGGCATAATTTTTTTACGAACTCGCTCTATTAATCAAAATAGTTTAGAAAATACTTTCGCAATCATTCGTCAATGCGGTGCTACAAATACTAATCCGAACTGTTAGCAGTTCATTAGTGCTAGAAAACTTGTGTGCTCAACAGCTGGATTTCCACTAACACTAAAATAAAAATTGTGAAGATGATAACGAAAGTATTCTAGATGATTTGCAAACATTTCTGACTTTCCACGAAGAGCCTGTTTTACTTGAGGACACTAATAAAATTAAATACGTACAAGTTAAAGACCGCGCAATTGATATGAATCACAAGGAATTTGATACTCAAGCCGTTGCATATGTTGCTGGTTATTTAATCAGTAAAATAAAAAAAAATAATGTGGTCAATGTAAGAATAATTTATTGACCGAAAACACAGAACCTCATCATACTTTTATTTTGGGTAAAGAAATTAACGACCAACAAAAACTAAAATATGTGACAACTAATTCCATTTACAATATTAGTAAGATATGATATTATACATCAAGAACTATGTAATCAGGGGTATGCACTAAATACAAAAACAAAATTAAAAGTGTTGCTTTTAAAAGACGTCAGTTTTAAATGGTTTACTTGTACACAATATTTCGAGTTAATTGAATCAGATTTATTAGATATATGTATACCTTTTATAATACAAAAATATTTAAATGGCTGTAACAGAGATTTTCAGGCTGAAAATAAATTAAAAAATAGGCCAAAGAAAATGTAATTTACTTGGATTATTCTTTGGGGACCTCCTTGGGATTTATCGTCGAATGAATTGTAGGTCTTACTGTTCTAATTTTTATTAATAAACACTATGCGTATATGGATGTTTCGGGCATTAAATAGCCCATCATCATCAAAAAAAAGTAAAGACACCTTAATGTAAACATTATCAAAAAGTATAAAATTACAGTTTATATTTCAATTCAAATCCAGAATCTATTGATAAACGTAGCAGGAAAGAATTAAGAAACGTAGCGTTCTCCATGGCGACAGGAGAGCTTCTTCACTTCTTTTTGCGGATGATGGGCTAATTAATGTCCGAAACGCCCATGTACGCATAGTGCTTATTAATAAAAATTGTAACAGTAAGACCTACAAGTCTTTCGACGATTATTATTATTACTGCTATTGTTAATGTAACAATTTAAACGTTTTTTATTTGTCACGAACTATATTATTCAAATATATCAATTAGACACTTTAAAAAATGACAACTTACTTTTTTATTTTCAAGGCCAACATTATATCTTCACTATACTTAAATTTTGACGACCTCGGAGAAAAATGAATCTCTCATGGTATGGCTACAAACGGTCATTGTGTACCACTTTCAGTTTTTCACGTTGTACAAGGTTTTGAAAATTTCTTTAGTAGTGTATACACTAATAATTCTGACCCATCCGTTCCCAATTTAAAAGTACCCAGTAATTACGACTGTATAAACATATTCTACATTACTGAAGATGATATTGTTAATGCCATTAAAAAACTTAAACCTTCCCGAAATCCTGATCCTGCAAAATCCCTTTTTATATAATCAAAAGCTGTTGTGAATGCTTTATAGTTCCCTTACATTATGTATTTGATTTGTCATTAAGTAAACAAAAATTCCCTACATCTTTAAAATCATTATTTATCTGCCCAATATTTAAATCTGCTGATAAAACAAATATTGTAAATTATAGACCAATTGCTATTTTGTCTAATATTTCCAAAAATTTTGAGTCGATTATTTATAGCTATATTTGTAATTCAGTTTCCCGTAATATTACTATTCGTCAACACGGATTTACAAAAGGAAGATCAACTAAAACTAATTTATTAAATTTTACTAAGTACACATTGAATTCGTTACATGACAATGCACAGGTGGATGTAGTGTATACTGATTTTACGAAAGCGTTTGGTCGTGTAGATCATAGTATTCTCATAGAAAAACTTAACTAAATCTTATTCAGTTCATGTCATCATATCTAAAATCTCGCGAGATGCGTATTCATTATAATAATTTTAATTCTAATTCATACTTGCAACCTCAGGAGTACCTCAAGGCTTTAACTTAGGCCCTTTACTATTTCTACTTTTCATTAATGACATTGTCGATTCTGTCAAGCATTCTGAAATATTACTCTATTCACATGACTTAAAGATTTTTAAAACTATAAATTCATTTCATGATTGCACACTTTTGCAGAAGGAAATTGATAATCTTATGAATTGGTGTCACTACTCTTACTTATTTTTAAATTTTAGTAAGTGCAAAATAATGAGCTATCTTGTTAAAAAATTGATTATCATTATAAAATGGAAGGTAATATTTTAGATCGAGTCAAAGAGTTTAAGGACCTGGGTTTTGTTTTTGATGAGAAAATGTCTTTTAATGATCACATTATTTATATACTTAAGTCTTTCTATAAAAACTTAGGATTCATTGTACGAAACAGTGGTTCATTGAAAAATATATTGTAACATGGGACGCCCGCCGTCGCTGCCACTGTAAGCGAGTGTCTATTTATAGTGGTGACGTAATCGCGCTAGTAGCCGGCCGATGTAAACAGACTGGTCGCGACGTGTTTAATTACTTGCGGTCGCCTGAATCTTTTGTGTTCATTGTTATTACGTGTTCGAATATTCTAGACTGTTCTAGAAAATAATAGCAGCTGTATATAAGGGACGTAGCTATGCTCGAGAGCCAGTTAGTTACATGGAGAGACATAGAGATGTTCATATAGAGTGTTAGTGAGTTTGAGAAGCACAGCAGTATCGTGGTGAGCGTATGCAGTTGGTGTCGAGTAGGTACTCGGGAAGTTACTGGTATATTTGGATAGCTGTGGATGAGAATACTTGGTAGTGTTGACGAGTATTAGAAAGCTATAGTGTACGAGGACAGTAACGGCGAGTTGGAGTGGATACTCGGCATTGGTGTTGAAGAATTGTGGCATACAGATAGTTGGTGATACTGAGGCTGTGGAAGAGAGAGAGAGAGAGTTACATAAATAGACAGATAGTGTTGTGAAAGAGGTGACTTCTGTCCGATCAGTTGAATATACAGACGCTGTGGAGGTCGGTAGGCAGACAGTTGAACATGCTATAAGTATATAGTGATATAAATATAGTGATATAAATATCGCGTAAACAGTCTACAAGAATCTGAAACAGACCGGCAGTCTAAGATTGGAACGCATAGTGAAATAAATAGTTAATAATATCGTGGAAATAAATAGTAGTGTTAATTGGTTAAATGAATAGTGTTAGTGTTATCTAGTTAATTATAGTTTTAGTCTTAATTAGTTTTTAATAATTGTTTAATATTAGTAATAGTAACTTTCATTGTAGTTTAATAAACACTTAATTTTAATTAATAATAATTGTCTCATATTTACACTTCACCCAAATAAATTAAAAACGTTACAATATGTACATTAAAGAGTTTATATTATGCATTTGTCAGGTCTAAACTGGAATAGTGTCTGCAGGTTTGAAATCCAATCCATGCTAAGTATTATTTCCGACCTAGAATATATACAAAGAAAATTTTTAAAATACTGTTATTTAAGATCTTACAGACAGTATCCCAGTAACGACTATGACTATAATGACTTATTGCGCAAGATAAATATTCTGAGTTTAGTCTCGAAAGCTACAAACTTGTCTGCACCTACATAAACTAATAAATGGTCTAATAGACGATACTGTTTTTTGGCTTAATACCAATAAATGTTCCGTGCGTTTCCTAAAGGAAAATACTATCCTTCAAATGTAATTATGCTAGGACCACTTATGAATTTGCCTCCATTACGACAACTTTGTATTATGTTTAATAACTTAATTCATGATTGTCACACTGATGTATGTAGTTTTTTTTGTCTGATACTTATACATATTATTTTGTATATTAAATATATATATATATATATATATATATATATATATACGTCCGGTAGGCATTGCAAAATTGACTCTATTACATAATTTGTAATAAAAATATATTCAAAAAATTATTAAAAACATTTTTGTTACAAAAATCATTTTATACAATGGATGAATTTATGCCACGGCAATTTTTCTCTCGGTTTCGGATTAGTACTAAAGTCTTTGCTGGCGTTTGTAATTTTTATTTAATTATTATTTAATTATTTTTTTTTACCTTTGTACTTTTTGACGTATTCTATACATGCTATGTACACTTGTCGATAGAATAAAAATAATTATTATTATTATTATAATTATTATTATTATTATTATTATTATTATTATAATTATTATTATTATTATTATTATTATTATTAATATTACATAGCAACGATCTTGACGACGTACGGTAGGAGGTATTTCAAATTTGACTATTACATAATTTGTAAATTGTAAATTAGATAAAAAATGCGTTTAATAAATTTTTCTGTATACTCAACTGTAAACCATTACCATTACCATCTTAGCAAGGAGTACGGTGGGTACGTTTTTACGGCCTAGACAGGTAATACATAGAAACAACTTTGTCGACGTCCGGTGGGCATTACAAAATTGACTCTATTACATAATTTGTAAGTAGATAAAAATGCGTTTAATAATTTTTTCTATATTCGCAACTGTAAACAACTATCTACCTTCTTAGCATGGAGTACAGTAGGTATGTTTTTACGGCCTAGGCCGGTAGTACATAGCAAGGACCTTGACGACGTCCGGTAGGTATTTCAAAATTGACTATTACATACAGTGTAAATTAGATAAGAATGCGTTTAATAAATTTTACCGGTTTCAGGAGATTAAGCCTTTGTTTACATGTAGAAAAGTAGGCTAATAACTAAGTAATAACTGTATCTGTACGGCAATATTATTACAATATAGACTTGTCAACAACAGTCTACAAAATGAAAATAAAATAAAATGAAAGTATAATGCTGTCCATTAATTCATACAGATAACGTTAGTGTATCGTTCCTAACACGGTTTATTTTATAATTAAATAATAAACATGATGAATAAAGCACTTAAATTGAGTATTTGTTATTTATTTATTTAAGTACACTACCCAACAGGCGTAGCCTAATAAGAGGGTAGGAAAAAATATACATAGAAATATAAAAACAAATAATGGTTACAAACAAAAATAATAAATTAAACAGTTAAACAGTTAAATTGCAGGTATAAAGTTTATTACATAATTCATTAAACGAAGAAGAGAATATATCAACTTCATCAGAATAAAGATTACTAAGTTTACACATACGAATTATTGGTGAACACATATGAACATTAGTTCTAGCAGCAGGAATGTAGAAAGTATAGGACGAGCGGGTATTAAACACTGGCGCAAAGAAATTCAAGGAAGTTAGGCACATAGGATCATCAACGGTATTATGAACTAATTTGGAGATATGTACTAAAGTATTAACACGTCTCCTAAAATGTAATGATTTGAAGTTAAAAATATTAAGCAAAGCTTCATAAGGAAGTTGATGATCGGGGTATGACCTCATAATCTTAAAATAAATGTATCTCAAAAACTTCTTTTGTACGCCTTCAATTAGCTTACTATGTATTTCATATTGTGGATTCCAAATTAGTGAACAGTATTCTAGTTTAGACCTTACTAGCGAGAAATAAAGTGAGAAAACTGCCTGAATATTATGGAATGTACGTGTATTACGGATAACAAATCCAAGCATTCTGTTAGCAGAGGATGTGATCGATTGTATGTGTGGTATGAAAGTCAATTTACAGTCAAATATTACACCAAGATCACAGATTGTTTCGCATTTATCTAGAATCTGATTGTTTAAACTATAATTAATAGATATGGGAGTCTTTTTCCTTGTATATGTCATAACCTTACATTTACTGACATTAAGATGAAGTTTATTCATTTGGCACCAAGTTTCTAATTTTTGTAGGTTGTTTTGAAGCAACAAATAATCTGAAGGATTTGATACACTACGAAAGATCTTAAGATCATCAGCAAACATTAAGATTTCACTTTTAAATATACATGAAAGATCATTGATGAAAAGTAAAAAGAGAAGGGGGCCAAGGTTAGATCCTTGGGGAATCCCTGAAGGAACATCAAAGTAAGAGCTTTGTTTTCCTAAAAAGTGGACCAAGAATTTTCTATTATTTAAATAACATGAAATCAAAGAAATTAATGAATTAGATACTGAAAAAGACTTTAGTTTATGAATTAAGATGTTATGATCAATCCTATCGAATGCCTTAGCGAAGTCAGTGTAAACTGCATCAACTTGAATATTGGCATCTAAGGCGGAAGAAGTAAAATGTGTGAAGTAACAAAGGTTTGTCGTAGTTGATCGTTTAGACATAAATCCATGTTGACGGAAAGATAGTTGGTTTCTTACTTGACTGTATATTGATCTGTATATTAAACTTTCAAATATTTTACTAAAGTTGGAAACAATCGCAATAGGTCTGTAGTTCTGGATGCAGGATTTATCACCAGACTTATGAACTGGAGTTACGCGCGCAATTTTCCAAATATCAGGGAAAGTATTGGTCTGAACTGCTAAATTTAATATATGAAATAGAGCGAGAGAGAATGGATAAGCACAGTCTTTGATTATTAAATTGGGTATTACATCTGGTCCACAAGATAAAGTAGGTTTAAGCTTAGTTAACACAGATTCAATTTCCTCAAGAGATATCATATTAAGTAAAATAGGAATGTTGAAATTAGGAATTATTTCAGGTAGAGAATCACTCGACGGAGGAGAATATACACTATGAAAATATGTTGCAAAAGCTTGTGCAATATCAGTTGAATTATTATACACTTGATCATTTAAATTCAAAGTAGATGGAAAAGTTGATTTATTCTTTTTCGAGTTAATAAAACCCCAGAATTTATTAGGATCTGTAACAATAGAATTTTCACAGTTTCGTACATAGTTGTTGTAAGAACTTTTTACATCATTTTTAATTTGTGCTCTGAGGGATTTATATTATTCATAGTAATGAGTATCATAAGGAAATTTTTTGTACATTTTTAAGAAATGAGCTTTCCTTTTAATAGCCCTTATGATTTCTGACGTAAACCAGGGCGGATAGTTTAAAATTCGGTGAGATTTTAACGGAACACATTCTTTGATAATTGAATGAAGATTAGTATAAAAATAATCGCACGCTGTATTTACATCACAAAACATTTTTAGATTATCCCAATTAAATGAAGAAATTAGGTGATATAATTTAGGGAAGTCTGCCTTTTTATAATCAAATGATTCCGACGTAGCATTATGCAAGAAGTCAACAGAAATATTTTGGACAAAGGTAACAACGATATTAAGAGAAGGATGGTGCGCGTACTCTACATTAAGTAGAGGATCATCAGATTTAACACTGCAAGATACATTAGAGATTACCAAGTCTAAAAGCCTATTATTAGAGTTATATATGTTATTATATTGCTTGGCATTACAAAAAGATAAGAAATTATTACATAATATAACTTTTCGATTCAAATCATTCGACACAAATTCCGGAATATTTAAATCGCCAACAATCATAAAGTTATTATTTAACAAAAATGGAAGATTTTCAAAAAATTCAAACATATTATTGTAAGAGTCGTAGTTTATAGCTGGCGGAACATAAATTGTAAATATGAAAAAATCCATATTCTTAAGAATTAATTTGGAGCAAATCACATCAATATTGTTCGGTAAGAGATATAAATAGTCATCAAGATTTACTACCACAGCATTAAGAGTCTTTTTAATTAGAGTTAATACACCACCACCACGTGAAAGATTAACGCTTTCAAGATCTCGATCAGTACGAAACACTAAATATGACCCGTCACTAATTTCAGAATTTAATACACTATCACTCAGCCATGTTTCACTTAAACAAATAATGTCGTAATCCGTAGATGAGAGGGTTGAATACAGTTGATGTAGTTTGGTGTTGAGGCCTTGAACGTTTTGATAAAAAATATGTAGTTGAGAATCGGTATTGGGTAGTGAAGACTTTAGTTTTTTTCCATAATACGTGGATATCCGTTTTATGCGAAATAAAAATTTTATCTTCACCTTGAGATTTGCGATGTTTCAATTCCGTAATTAGTTGTTTAAGATGTTGTTGTTGCATTGGTGTCTTATCACTATTAATATAGATATTTTTATATTCAGGAAAATTTCGCAAATTTTTTGCAGCACGCAGCAACTTTTTGGGTTCATCAGAATTTTTAAATTTGATTTTGATTAAACGTGGGCGGGTGCTATTTGTTGCTGACTGTACACCAACACGAATAATATGACAGTTGGAAATATCGACATCAGGAACAATTTTATTAAATATACTTTCAACTTTTACAGATAATTGTTCAGTTACAGATTCAGAAACTCCAGAGATAACTACGTTGTTTTGCCTAATTTGTCTTTGGTTGATTTCATCAACAATTGCTTCGGTAAGGTTATTGTTATCTACAGTTCTAGAATCCGGTTTTTCTACTTTTCGCTTAAGTTCCAATAGTTGAGCTTGCAAATCAAGTACAATTTTTTTCAAACTTGATATTGCATCGTGATCACTTTAACAAGGATTACAAAAAATTTTGATCGACTTTGTGTTTGCACGGGTGAAGCGTTTGATATCATCCGTTGTTAAGTTAACGTTAACGCATGCAATATGCACCTGTTTACTGCATCCATCACATGCAGTTGTTTTTCCGTCTTTAGTAATAACTTTAGAACAATTAGGGCACTCAGGCATATTCGATGAGAACCGAAGATAAACGAATTAGTAAACTCTTGTGATGATGCAGAAAATAAACAGTTAAGGAAGCTGAGACTTGATTAATTAGCCAAAAATGGGAAGTAAGTAGATTGACTTATCTTACAGTTGATTTGCTGTGTAGATCATACACTATATAACAAACACTATCACTAGATTATACACAAAATTTTAAGTTTTTCACTGATATAAGTTTTAGTTATTATTTTTGTGAAACTACCTTAAAAAAATACAAAACAACTGATTGCCGAAGACAGCGACTTAACTGTTCAACACAACGCAATCACTGTTATATTGACATGTCAAAATAATTTACCTGTTTATCATAGCATTCTGAAAGCAGCATTAATAAAAGAATGTCAAAAAATAATATTTAATGTCTTCATTTTCTGAAACCGTTAAACTATTAAACAAACCACGGATGTTATGAATCATAACAAGCCTTAGAAGTTTTAAAACCAACATCTGCGGCAGTTATGATACTCATAACATTTCTAGGTAAGTTAATAGCTATTACCTTAAAAATCATCACACCAAACTTATTGAAAACAAACACGACGCTTTTGATTAAATAATTAGCTGTCAAAATAGTTGTTGAGTACGCAAAAAAATTGTACGACACAAGGCCGGTAGCTGCATTTACGGTATCGCTAGTTCATGTGTCTCGCCCTACCGGGCTCGACCCGTGATGTACTAGCACTAGCTATGCAGTTCCACAGTGATATAATTTGAAAAGTACATTTTAACATCATCTTATATAACAAATAACAGTACAAATGATATTAGTCAAGGTAAAATATATTGTATTTATGTTTGCAAAAATAGGTAGGTATCCAATTTAAATTATAACTTATATTTAACAAGGTGAGATATTTTGTAAATTTACTCATAATATTAAATTTGCAGAAGTTTTGAGAATTTTTTAAAAATAATAGTATAAAAGTCCGTACTTCTTTTTAACACCGTGACTGACAAAAAAAATCTTTCTGATATTCTTTATTTATAATTTATAGACCAATTCACACATACAATAATGCAATACATTCTGTTTGCAGTGGTCTAGTACTGCGATATACTGCCCGCAGCACAGATATTTATAACCAAAATTTTATGATATGATAGATTCCATTACGGAAACAAATCCAGGGTTGAATCCATCACACGTTTAGAGCTTGGAGTCGTACAGAGTGTCCTGGAGGCCGATACCTCGGGCCAGCAATCCTGCCATAACTTATCTGCGGCCGTCCCGCGGGAGTTTATCAATGTCCTGGCGTGCGCCCGGGACGATTTCTCGATTTCAGCCCCAGCTCCGGCTGCTGGTTTTACTTTCACGCGAGCAAGGAGAGAATGGATTCCCACAGGAAACAGCCGAGAACAGGGAAGGGTTTAAGTATGACGAGCTGCCTGACTTTATACTGGACTGGAATTTCCCAACGTTGTTATGTGACATGTTCTTTCTCAGCGGTTACCGAACTTTATTATCTTTAAAATACTATCACACTAAACATACCCTACAAGAATAATAAATACATTGTATTTTAGAGCTGATTTTATAGTTTATATAAAATATAACAAAGAAAATATAAATAATTATATAAGTTTAAAAGATATTTTATAGTTCATAAGAAATGACCATATTCCATTTCTTATGTCACGGTATCTCAAAAATTCTTTTCTTTATCTAATACTTTAAAACCTAAAAAATGGGGTTGGATCAAAAAGAAAACATGCTCTTCTTCAGATTATGTATAAGACCGTTATAAAAAGCACCTTGTTTTCCATACATTTTAGTGTACGAGTATAAAGTAGTCGCTTTTATTATAGATAAAAGTTAACCCATAATTATTAACTTTTGGAAATAGTAATGTCAATTGGCATATCAGCGGATACTTTTATTCACAAAAAATATCAAAAAAATATTTAAGATTATTAACATATTACATACTTACATATTAACTCAAAATATTTCACTTAAATAATTTCACAGAAAAACTAATTATATTTATGTATAGAAATTTCATAGAAATAAAATACATATTTGAATATGTGCCATGTATAATAAAAAGAAATTCGTGGAAAACATTATTAGAAGAAAATAACAACATTTATTGTTAAACATAAATATTTATAAAATAGTGTAAATAATTTCTGGGCGCAGATTGATAAGAATTATATTAACAATCTATGCAGTTAATTTTATTAAAAATCAATTATTATTAAAAATAAATATTAATATGAGAATGAATTATATTTTGATATAAACAGAAATCGACACGGATACTCGTGCATCCAAAGAGGTATGTGAATTATGGATTAGCGACAAAAACAGGGATCAATGTTGACTGAAACATTTTGTGAATACAAAGAAATGCTTCAAAATATCATCATACTGGAAGCATTAGACGCTTTGCTGTAAGAAGACACACTATTCGTTTAAGCCATATACCTACGAAATACCTGTCTGCAAAAGAAAAAAGTAAGCGCGATGAAGAGACATATTATACAGAATTTGGCTAGTGATGCGACGGCGTCAATTTATTAAACTAGTGCGCACTTTTCTAACTGGGAACCAGTTATTAATTACTAATTAAATTACTTTCTCCCAAACGGTAATTTGTAATTAATTACTTTGTAAAAAAAATCTGGTGCGGCCAGCACGGTACCTCCCGCTATTACAGCTCGTCACAAAAAAGACTAAGGCCCACTTTTGCAATTAATGGATAAACTATGGTATAGCTATCGGAGGTATAACTTTATCCTAGCAATTATACCTTCGATAAACAAGACTGTCTTTTACAATGCTATTTTATCTGTCAGATAGTTATACCAGGAATTAAATCACTTCAGGTTGGTATTGTCACAATAAAATTATCTTCTTGTTAGACTATTTTTCTTCAATATTGTTATTATTTCTGCCTTCTAATTTGCATTTTTTACAATCTTAGATAATATAAATGTTATTTATGATTCTGACAGTGATGATGAAATACTTGATTGACATCTGTCAAACGTATGAATAACAAAATATCGTTTATGTTTACGTGGTATCCATAAGAACAAGGGTTCAAGTTATCAAAGGTTTATACGACTGATTTCCATGGGATAAGAAATACTGGTGTTTATTCTATCTGAGGTTTATCCGAGGTTTGTAAAATGCAATTTCCAATTTTATATCTAATGATTGTAAAAGTGGCCCTTAGTCAATCCTTATTTTTGGATTAGGGAATTTTACTCTAATTTTGACAGTTTATATCATAAAATATAGTCTAATCTAATCCAAGTCACTACCTTTTTTTAAACCCCTCAACAGGATTAAATCCCAATAACAGAGTGGGTTCACATTCACACACATCCATGCCTTAGTGAGATTCGAACCCAGAGCCCCGAGGGCACTCATGACATGAGGCGTTGCTCTCACCGTTGAGCCACCCTCCGGTGAAGAAATAAAGATTAAATTTTAAATACCGGGATAGAATAGAATTCACTAATCCAAAAATGAGGATTAGCTTAAACTATTTTGAGCTTCTAGTAAAGTGGCATTTCCGGTTACCCGACTTTTACCAAGATCTAATGGGCTCTTTCCATTACAGGAAAAGTTCTAAATACAAGGTTTCAAAATTTTCTGAATGATAGTATTTGAGTTAGAGTGGAGGATCCACACACACACATACACACAGACATCATCGTGAAAATGTTAAAATTGGATTCTAGGGACCTTAAAACGTGGTCATTTACCAAAATCTTGAAAGGCGTTTTTTAGCACGATCTCTATATCTCCCTTACCAAGGGTAGCGGGAGGTAAAAAAAATTGTGGTCAAATACTTTTAAAATTTTTAAAAAGACTTGAAAAAGTAATTGATTTTTCAAATACTAGTTACAATTTAGAACCAAGAAGTGAGGGAATCTCATCTATTGATATACGCGAATTAAAAATTATAGTTTACTCTTAATAATTCAGGTAGTAAAGATAAAATACATTCAAATTTTTTTAAAGATAATTACCTCTAATCTGTTGTTATTTCCACACAAAAAGTAAAGGGAACGGTTAATGTCAAAGAATTAAGGCCAGTTAACCAACCATTAAAAATATACTTGAAATAGTAGTGTATAAACTACTCTTAAAATCTTTTAATGAAAATAATATAGTCCCCGAACGGTTTGAATTTAGACCAGATTACTCTTGTGAAACTGCACTCAATTACCTGTTAAATGAATAGAAATTTTCAATTGATGATAGAAATATAATATGTGCTATGTTTCTTGATTTAAAAAGAGCTTTTGAAACTATAGATTGGGATATTTAACCCAACGTGTGAAACTTAATAATGTTTATTCCGATAAATTAAACATTGAGTTAGGAGTGCAATAGGGAAGTGTTTTAGGACCAGTGCTTTTCCTGTTATTCATAAATGATCTACCAAATGTTTTAAAATCTTGTAAAATATGTTTATTTGCTGATGACACTCTCATTTATATGGAAGGAAAACACAATGTTATAATGCACATTAATAAAGAATTTCAAGTTGGTTAAATAACAATAATCTTAAATTAATGAAACTAAAGAAATATACATATTTCCATCTCAGAAAAATATTGAAAGTAATATTAAGATTATGGTGAATTCACATTACGTAGAAATAATAACAGAAATGAAATACTTAGTGATCATGTTATATATATATATATATATATATATATATATATATATATATACAGGGTGGTGGCGGTTAGGGGTGAACATAGGGATTTAACATGGGGTTTTAGTTTTTTGCAATTTCCTGCTCTCCTGTTCTTTTTACGGAAAAAACTGTAGAGTACAAAATTGTTCAGAATTAAAAATTGCATACAAAAATGTATTTACATTTATTATTATGTTTTTGGTTTCTTCACAATTTTAAAAAGAATTTTAAAAATTTCTGTTAATTTGTAGCAATAGCCATGACATAACTCAAATGTTTAAACATAATAATGTCATTCAATTTCTGTCAAATTTTCGAAATTTTCTCTAATAAAAAGTTAATTTAATAATGAATGTTTATGTGAATAAGGAACGAGTTTTCATTATAAAAAAATATTATGGTGGAAATAGTTTTAGAAGAATACGTGATTTGTTTTCCATAAAGTACGAAAATACACCACTTCCTATTATAGCAACAATTTCTAAACTTATAAAAACGTTGAGAACACAGCTAGTGTAGCTGTGAACGAAGGTGATGAAGGAAATAATAATAATAATAATAATAATAGAAGACGTTATAACGAAGTAAATGAAATAATGGTATTGGCTATGATAAATCAAAATTCTACGTAGTGATACATTTGGAATTGGTTTATTATTAAATGGTATACCTAATAAAAAATTCGTATTAAAATTAAGAGTTGTTTGTTTTTATTTAATTTTTAAGTTAGATGAACGCCATGGTTGACGTTTATAAATAATTTTTGACAACCAGAAAAAAATAAATTCCATGGCTATTGCTACAAAATAACAGAAATTTTGAAATTTCTTTTTAAAATTGTGAAGAAACCAAAAACATAATAATAAATGTAAATACATTTTTGTATGCAATTTTTAATTCTGAACAATTTTGTACTCTACAGTTTTTGCCGTAAAAAAAACAGGAGAGCAGGAAATTGCAAAAAACTAAATTCCCATGTTAAATACCTATGTTCACCCCTAACCGCCACCACCCTGTATATATATATATATATATATATATATATATATATATATATATATATATATATAACATGATCACTAAGTATTTCATTTCTGTTATTATTTCTACGTAATGTGAATTCACCATAATCTTAATATTACTTTCAATATTTTTCTGAGATGGAAATATGTATATTTCTTTAGTTTCATTAATTTAAGATTATTGTTATTTAACCAACTTGAAATTCTTTATTAATGTGCATTATAACATTGTGTTTTCCTTCCATATAAATGAGAGTGTCATCAGCAAATAAACATATTTTACAAGATTTTAAAACATTTGGTAGATCATTTATGTATAACAGGAAAAGCACTGGTCCTAAAACACTTCCCTATTGCACTCCTAACTCAATGTTTAATTTATCGGAATAAACATTATTAAGTTTCACACGTTTGGTTAAATATCCCAATCTATAGTTTCAAAAGCTCTTTTTAAATCAAGAAACATAGCACATATTATATTTCTATCATCAATTGAAAATTTCTATTCATTTAACAGGTAATTGAGTGCAGTTTCACAAGAGTAATCTGGTCTAAATTCAAACCGTTCGGGGACTATATTATTTTCATTAAACGATTTTAAGAGTAGTTTATACACTACTATTTCAAGTATATTTTTAATGGTTGGTTAACTGGCCTTAATTCTTTGACATTAACCGTTCCCTTTACTTTTTGTGTGGAAATAACAACAGATTAGAGGTAATTATCTTTAAAAAAATTTGAATGTATTTTATCTTTACTACCTGAATTATTAAGAGTAAACTATAATTTTTAATTCGCGTATATCAATAGATGAGATTCCCTCACTTCTTGGTTCTAAATTGTAACTAGTATTTGAAAAATCAATTACTTTTTCAAGTCTTTTTAAAATTTTTAAAAGTATTTGACCACAATTTTTTTACCTCCCGCTACCCTTGGTAAGGGAGGTATAGAGATCGTGCTAAAAAACACCTATCGAGATTTTGGTAAATGACCACGTTTTAAGGTCCCTAGAATCCAATTTTAACATTTTCACGATGATGTCTGTGTGTATGTGTGTGTGTGGATCCTCCACTCTAACTCAAATACTATCATTCAGAAAATTTTGAGACCTTGTATTTAGAACTTTTCCTGTAATGGAAAGAGCCCATTAGATCTTGGTAAAAGTCGGGTAACCGGAAATGCCACTTTACTAGAAGCTCAAAATAGTTTAAGCTAATCCTCATTTTTGGATTAGTGAATTCTATTCTATCCGGGTATTTAAAATTTAATCTTTAATTCTTCACCGGAGGGTGGCTCAACGGTGAGAGCAACGCCTCATGTCATGAGTGCCCTCGGGGCTCTGGGTTCGAATCTCACTAAGGCATGGATGTGTGTGAATGTGAACCCACTCTGTTATTGGGATTTAATCCTGTTGAGGGGTTTAAAAAAAGGTAGTGACTTGGATTAGATTAGACTATATTTTATGATATAAACTGTCAAAATTAGAGTAAAACTAACTAACCGCCACCACCCTGTATATATATATATATATATATATATATATATATATATATATATATATATATATATATATATATTGTTACATTACTTTTTCGGTTGTTGTTCCATTTCATTCATTTCCTTCTTCAATTCTTATTTCCGTCTGTTTCACCTTCTTGCTTATGCTATTCTATCATTTCCAAAGCTCTTCACGATAACTTTGATAAATTGTGATATCATTTGGATAACTTTGTATAGGTTATTATTGTTTAAAAGTTAGCTGCAAAGTTGAATAGTATAAAGTACATCGTAGTAGATCATTTCGTAACATACCTTCTTAACTAATTGTTGCTATAGTTTAGTAGATTTATTTCATAAATAAATTGTCATGTGTTTTGTTGTTTATAATATTTTGACATCTTGAGCGCGCGTATTCACCTTCAGATGTTCGCAAATTGAAGCACGGTTTACACTAGCCACTAGTTTCATTTAACCAAAACATTAATTAAATAATATCAATGTACTTTCTTTTAATTTCTTTAGTTAATAATGATAATATTAGAGTAGTATTATTATTGATATTATATTTGGAATTAATTTCATTCTTTTATTTGCCATAATAATTGTTTTACATTGAAAGTTTACTATCGTGAATGAGGCTTTGATTCTTAACTTTCTTCTTTGTATTTTAAACAAATATTTCATTTCTTTCTTCTTCCGCTGTGAATTTTAAAGTTTGGAAAAAAGTAACTAGATTTTTAGAAAGAGAGTCGTGGGTTAGTCTTGAAGTGAGACAAACGTTCATCGCCGCGTGCTGTTCTTTTAATTTTCACACGTGGAAGCAAATAAATTTTCCGAATGCTACCTTTTGACCCGGAGGGGTTTCGCTGCATGCGGATTATATAGTGCCGGAATTTTTGTGACTCACTGTCCTTGTGTGGTATCCCGCGAGAGCACGTGCTCGTGTGAGGACAAACCATTGTTGGAAGGAGTCGATCTCTTTGGAGGATCACATTTTGCTTCCCACGTCGTCGCTTCTGGACATCTTCAGCTGGTGGGGCGCCGTTTGCCGGTTTCCCATTGTCCGCACGTCCGACGATCAACTGCTGTCTACTCCCACACTGTTCCTGTTATCAGTCGCCACCAGAGATAAGTTTACATAACTATTTATTTTCATATGAAGAACTTTTATTGTTGTCTACTGAAAACGACCATTTTTGTACATATTCTTGTTGGATTATTATTCTTCGTGCTCTCCTTCAGAGAGAAATATTTATTTATTATTTATATGGGTATTAAGTCGTCATTATTGGACGACATACCAAAGTTCCTTATTATTTGGGATTGTTGTGCCTAACACAACACTACTTTTATTTTGTCTTATTTTGTCCGTCGCGGCTTGTCCGTCGCCCGATCACAACTGGCTGTGAACTGCCCTGCGTCGTATGGTTGGCCAACAATAGACGTTTGTAGATGTCTGTCGGGTTACGGGCGTCTTCGTGTCGGGCTATTTATACTTGTATTATTTTATATTCAAATTTAAATGTGTTGAATAATACTGCATCGCATAACTTTTTTTTTACAATTTACAGTTTATACAAAATTTTTCCGGACGTTTATTAAACGTATTTTTATATTTTTTTCTTGGAAATTTTGAGTTTTATTTCAGAGAGCCTTATCATTATCGTTTTCAGGCAACAACAAATCACGGTAGGTAACGTTTTATTTGTTTTCGTAATTTTCACGTTAAAAATTACGTGGCGCCCAGTCAACCCATTTTTGGGTTGTTCATTGAAATTTACCCCTCCCTTCTCCACTGTCTAAAAGCTGGCGGCCGCACACCAAACCAGCTAGGGTGCGTTAAGTAAGTGATTGCGTCATCGTTTTGTCGCGGTGTACGTAATTTTGCACGTAACAAAAGTGGCGCCCAACGTGGGGCCATAAATGGCAAGAGGGCCATAAACGGCAAGAGGGCCATAAACGGTAAGAAGGCCGATAAACGGCAAGAGGGCCATAAACGGTAAGGTCATAAACGGTAAGAGGGCCATAAATGGCACGAGGGCCATAAACGGTAAAAGGATCAGAGATCGTAAAAGTGTGTCTCGCGAAGACTTTATTTTCGCTAATTGATTTTTTTTTTGGGTCAGTAATGTTTACGGGTATTATTTAGTATTCGGTCATTTCATTCTTTTTCTGTACTTTACTATACTTCTCTTTATTATTTATTTATATTTGTATGCAACATGGATCCGGCACGCTTATTGCGAGATGAGCTGGAATATGAACTTCGGGTTCGGGGTCTAAAGCATGCCAAACGTTTGTCAGTAATAACTATGCGGCAGGAGTTACGACTGTTGATGGCTGAAGAGGGCGTCGAAGACTTGCCAAATAAGCCGGTCATTCCTTTGGATGTCGCGTCAGAAATCGATCTATGCACCAAAAAAATCGTCGAGCTGCAAGGCCGAGTGGAATCATTTTCGGGTACATCGTCCAGGGTGGAATATCTGAAATTAAGTAGCTTAGTGCAGCACTTGATATCCAGGTTAGCACGGATTGAGGATAGTGAGGATGCGGACGCTGATCATCAAGCAGCTATTGAACAGCTACAACAACGAGTGACTCAGGAGGAGACAACGTTGTTAAATAAAGCAGAATCCGCGGAGGAGAAAATAAAACAAAGAGAGGCTAAGGAGGAGTCATCTCCATATTTACAGGCAGTTGCAAGGAAGCAGATACCAGTTGCCCGATGGGACATCACATTTACGGGTGAGAATGATCTCAGTGTAAATGCATTCCTGGAAAGAATCCAAGACCTGCGTATATCTCGTAATGTTAAAGAAACTGAATTATGCGATTCCATTAACGAGTTACTAAAAGGGCGTGCACTCATCTGGTACCGCTCAATACGTCACAAAATCACAAAATGGGGCGATTTTGTTAAACTGGTGAAGGAGGAATTCGAGCCGTTCGACTATGAGGTTGAACTGTGGGATGAAATTCGCCGGCGAACGCAGGGTGTGAACGAGACAGTCGGAATATATGTAGCCTGTATGGTAAATTTATTTAGTAGGCTCCCTACACCACCAAGTGACGAAATAAAACTGCAAGTACTTCGCAGAAATATTCTGCCTTACTTAATTCAGGGAATAGCTCTCGAGGATATTTCCACGGTAGAGCGCTTGTTGGAAGTATGTAAGAAGCTGGAGGCAAACAAGCTTATGGCTGAAAAATTTCAACCCCCTCCCGCTAACAGACGAAATCTCTTGGAGCCTGACTTGGCTTACCAAGGTCGTACTAAAACTACTCACCTAAATGCAGCGGAAGTTACAAGTGCACCGGAAGTACCAAAACCTTCTGCGGGAAAAAGTACGCTCACTTGTTGGAACTGTCGCACTGTTGGTCATAGGGCACGGGACTGTAGCAAGACGAAGCAATGTTTTGGATGCGGAAAACCTGAAGTCTTCAAGAATGATTGTTCGCACTGTTCGGGAAAAGACCCGCAGAGGCGCTAGGTGGCCGTGTGGCGTCATCTGCGATGGATTTAACAGCGAAGCGGATAGAATATGAGAAGAACGTGGCTGTTGTAAACTTCATCATATCCCATGTTGGTGGAGATCAGCGACCGTATTTAAGGATCTCGATTTTTGGGTATAAATTTTTAGGTTTGCTCGATTCCGGAGCAACGAGATCGATTATCGGAGGAAACTGTTGGGCTGTTCTGTCTAAATTGAATTTGGCCGTAGACACGACAGACGCTCCTGTTTGTACGATAGCCGATGGGAAGACCCGCTCCAGTTTAGGATCCATAACATTGCCTGTTGTTTTATTGGATAAAATTAAATTAATTAAATTTTTAATAGTACCTAGTGTGACATCATCTGTGATTTTAGGAATGGATTTCTGGTGTACTATGGGCATAGTACCTGACTTGCGCAATGATGTTTGGAGTTTTACAGCTATCGACACTATCTCTACCGCCAATGATACGTTATCCACTCTGACGGAGACACAGGTGGCAGAGCTCGATGCATTTTTGGAGGAGGAATGGGCGAACATGGGCAATGGAATTGGGTGCACTACACTAGTCGAACACAAGATAGTTGCGGAGTCTGATCCCATCAAACAGCGTTACTACCCTGTATCCCCAGCTATACTGAAACACATCAATAATGAGCTAGACGAGATGTTGGCGAAGGGCATAGTGGAACCATCTTGCAGCCCTTGGAGCTCACCTATTCTGCTAGTTCCAAAAAAGGATGGCGGGTACCGTTTTTGCGTGGACTTCAGAAAATTGAATAAAGTCACTAAGAAGGATGCTTACCCCATTCCATTTGTATCTGGGATTTTAGACAGGCTCAGAGGAGCAAGGTTCTTGAGCTCCCTTGACATAAAATCTGCTTACTGGCAGATACCGATGAGTAAGGACGGTCGCGAACTTACAGCATTCACAGTCCCTGGTCGTGGACTTTTCCAGTTTAGGAGAATGCCGTTTGGACTTACCAATGCCCCCGCAACTTGGCAAAGACTAATCGATCGTGTCCTAGGGCCTGAACTTGAGCCATACGTGTTTGTATATCTGGATGATATAGTTGTTGTCTCGGAGAGTTTTGAAGAACATCTCAACATTATCCGACAGATTTTTGAACGTCTAACAGCTGCAGGTTTGACTCTTAGTCGTGAAAAGTGTCAGTTCTGTAGGCCGGAACTGCGATACCTTGGGTATGTAGTCGATCAACAGGGACTGCGAGTGGACTCTGAGAAGGTGAAGGCGATCTTGGATATCCCAGTACCGAGAAATGTGTCTGAAGTACGCAGTTTTCTCGGGATGGCGTCCTGGTATCGACGTTTCGTTAGGGATTTTGCGTCTCTCAGCGCTCCACTTACGAATTTGCTCAAAAGAAATAATAGATGGGAATGGACGGATGATTGTCAGAATTCGTTTCAGAGACTGAAAGAGTGTTTGGTCACCGCTCCAATACTTACATGTCCAGATTTTTCTAAACCCTTCACAGTACAAACCGACGCCAGCGGTTTTGGTTTAGGGGCAGTACTGTCACAAATGTTAGAAGATGGTGAGCGTGTAGTAAGCTTTTTGAGTCGCTCCCTCAACAAGAATGAGCGCAACTACTCTACAACGGAGAGAGAGTGTTTAGCGGTCGTGTGGGCGCTGGATAAGCTGCGACCATACCTCGAGGGAACCCGCTTCACCATAGTGACAGACCACCATTCTCTGGTATGGCTGAACAATCTAAAGGACCCATCTGGGCGTCTGTGCCGTTGGGCTGTAAAATTGCAACAGCACGATTTTGAGATTATTCATCGCAAGGGAAAAGAACACGTCGTGCCTGATTGTCTCTCGAGATCTGTTCCTTTCGTTGACAGTCTTGAAGTTTCTACCGCCAATATTGAGATTGCAGACCCGTGGTACAGTAAAATGAAAGAGGCTGTGATAGAAAGCCCTCGAAAGTATTCAGCTTGGAGACTACATAACGGTGAGTTGTACAAGTACGTTCGTCTTAAAATTGTAGGACATGGTGAGGTAGAGGAAAATTGGAAACGAGTGGTTCCCCGAGGACAACGAGCAGATGTTTTGCGTCTTGCGCATGAGGTACCGACGTCAGGGCACCCAGGTGTTAGCAAGACATACAATAAATTGAAACTTCGTTACTATTGGCCGAAGATGAGGAGTGACGTGGCCAAATATGTCAGGAGGTGCGTTGTGTGCGTTGAGCACAAAGTGGAGCAAAGATGCCCTCCTGGACTGATGGGATCGCGTCCTCGAGTATTTAGACCATTCCAACTTTTGAGTACGGACATTGTGGGTCCTTTGCCAACGAGTCCTAAAGGAAGTAGGTTTATTTTAGTAGTGTGCGACTCCTTCAGTAAGTTTGTTCTTACCTTTCCACTTCGTACAGCCACTGCTAAAGCTGTAGCACATCATATGGAGAACGAAGTGTTCCTCTTGTTTGGAGTCCCACAATATTTAATTTGTGACAATGGTGTACAATTCCGCAGTGGAGAATTCCAGAACTTGTGTACACAATATGGTGTAAATATTCTTTACAATGCTCTTTACCATCCTCAAAACAATCCAACCGAAAGGGTAAACAGGGTTATCAAGACCATGTTAGCTGCCTATGTAAAGGATAACCAGAAACAATGGGAGAAGTATTTGCCAAGTGTGAGTTGCGCTGTAAGGACGCTTGTGCACGAGAGTACGGGATACACGCCGTACTTTGCTAATTTTGGGCGAGAACAAATTTTAAATGGCGGAGATTATGCTATAGACGCTATCCAGCAAAATGGCGACATAGAGTTTGACCGAAGTGAAATAAGCCACCAACAACCGGAACGACTTCAGAAAATTTACGCTGAAGTACGCAAGCGCTTGGATGTTGCCCAACGGCGGGCAAGAGCGCACTATAATCTTAGGCGCAGAGCGGTAGAATATCGCGTTGGTCAAACGGTATGGCGCAGGAACTTTAAACTGTCAAACGCAGCAGAGAATTTCGCAAGTAAGTTGGCAGCGAAATATATAGGGCCGTTTCAAGTCAAAAATAAAGTATCCACCAATGTATACGAACTCGAGCACGCTGATGGAAAGAATGCAGGTACATGGCACTGCAAAGATTTGAAGTCAGGTCCGGAAGTACGAGAGGGTGATACCGCCTCTCCAGACCTGGCAGACTGAACACTGTTTTTTTTTTTTGGGCATACAAATTATATCTATTTTTTTTTTCTTCATCCTCTTATTTATTCATTTTCGTCATTCCTTTCATTAACGAAGCGTATCGGGCTGAGATAAAATTTGGGGAATTTCATCTCACGGAAGTAAAGGGGGGATTTGTTACATTACTTTTTCGGTTGTTGTTCCATTTCATTCATTTCCTTCTTCAATTCTTATTTCCGTCTGTTTCACCTTCTTGCTTATGCTATTCTATCATTTCCAAAGCTCTTCACGATAACTTTGATAAATTGTGATATCATTTGGATAACTTTGTATAGGTTATTATTGTTTAAAAGTTAGCTGCAAAGTTGAATAGTATAAAGTACATCGTAGTAGATCATTTCGTAACATACCTTCTTAACTAATTGTTGCTATAGTTTAGTAGATTTATTTCATAAATAAATTGTCATGTGTTTTGTTGTTTATAATATTTTGACATCTTGAGCGCGCGTATTCACCTTCAGATGTTCGCAAATTGAAGCACGGTTTACACTAGCCACTAGTTTCATTTAACCAAAACATTAATTAAATAATATCAATGTACTTTCTTTTAATTTCTTTAGTTAATAATGATAATATTAGAGTAGTATTATTATTGATATTATATTTGGAATTAATTTCATTCTTTTATTTGCCATAATAATTGTTTTACATTGAAAGTTTACTATCGTGAATGAGGCTTTGATTCTTAACTTTCTTCTTTGTATTTTAAACAAATATTTCATTTCTTTCTTCTTCCGCTGTGAATTTTAAAGTTTGGAAAAAAGTAACTAGATTTTTAGAAAGAGAGTCGTGGGTTAGTCTTGAAGTGAGACAAACGTTCATCGCCGCGTGCTGTTCTTTTAATTTTCACACGTGGAAGCAAATAAATTTTCCGAGTACTACCTTTTGACCCGGAGGGGTTTCGCTGCATGCGGATTATATAGTGCCGGAATTTTTGTGACTCACTGTCCTTGTGTGGTATCCCGCGAGAGCACGTGCTCGTGTTAGGACGAACCATTGTTGGAAGGAGTCGATCTCTTTGGAGGATCACATTTTGCTTCCCACGTCGTCGCTTCTGGACATCTTCAGCTGGTGGGGCGCCGTTTGCCGGTTTCCCATTGTCCGCACGTCCGACGATCAACTGCTGTCTACTCCCACACTGTTCCTGTTATCAGTCGCCACCAGAGATAAGTTTACATAACTATTTATTTTCATATGAAGAACTTTTATTGTTGTCTACTGAAAACGACCATTTTTGTACATATTCTTGTTGGATTATTATTCTTCGTGCTCTCCTTCAGAGAGAAATATTTATTTATTATTTATATGGGTATTAAGTCGTCATTATTGGACGACATACCAAAGTTCCTTATTATTTGGGATTGTTGTGCCTAACACAACACTACTTTTATTTTGTCTTATTTTGTCCGTCGCGGCTTGTCCGTCGCCCGATCACAACTGGCTGTGAACTGCCCTGCGTCGTATGGTTGGCCAACAATAGACGTTTGTAGATGTCTGTCGGGTTACGGGCGTCTTCGTGTCGGGCTATTTATACTTGTATTATTTTATATTCAAATTTAAATGTGTTGAATAATACTGCATCGCATAACTTTTTTTTTACAATTTACAGTTTATACAAAAATTTTCCTGGACGTTTATTAAACGTATTTTTATATTTTTTTCTTGGAAATTTTGAGTTTTATTTCAGAGAGCCTTATCATTATCGTTTTCAGGCAACAACAAATCACGGTAGGTAACGTTTTATTTGTTTTCGTAATTTTCACGTTAAAAATTACGTGGCGCCCAGTCAACCCATTTTTGGGTTGTTCATTGAAATTTACCCCTCCCTTCTCCACTGTCTAAAAGCTGGCGGCCGCACACCAAACCAGCTAGGGTGCGTTAAGTAAGTGATTGCGTCATCGTTTTGTCGCGGTGTACGTAATTTTGCACGTAACAATATATATATATATATATATATATATATATATATATATATATATATATATATATATATATATATATATATATATATGTTAAATACGTTTGTAAAAAAATTCCAAAAAATAAACTATTTACCATTTACCGCCGTGAGGAACAGAAACAGAAAAGCCAAAAAAAAAACTGATCAAGACAATCAGTCTTAATAAAGGAGCAGAGTTACTTAAATATGCTTATTCGGGAAGGTTCCACCTTCTAATTATGCTACGAATGAAGAGGAGCGGAAATGGCCGAGCAAATACAATAGGATTTTTCTGAGAAGTTAATAAATATGTTTGTTCATATGGCAAAGGTCAGAAAGTTCTTGAATTTATTGGCGGTTTATTTTTATTATTTGTGATGTATCATTTCCAATTGCCGCTAGTGTATACTAGCTGGTTTAGGGTTGGTACGTTACTGTAAATATAGAAAGTGGAATGATGTGTACATTGCGTGGCAAATGTAGAGATTCGCTTAAATTTGTTTTCGCTTGTAAATTAACTAAAAATAACAGCAATACTCTCACCTAACGCAGTAAACTCACCCCTAGTTTTCCAAGAATGACTTTTGTAAATTAAATAATGAATGTTTATTGAATGCGGAAAGATCCATATTAAATAAAAATATGGGTCTTGTGGCCGCGTGCCTGAGTGTGATCGCGAATCGGGGAACCGGGTTCGATCCTGACCGACGCCAAATATTTCAAATTTTAAATGGCACAAAATTGACCCCTGTGGTGCACTCTCCACGCCAGCAATGAGTGCCCGTGAGGTGACGCCTGGTAAACGCCCCCACGGTACAAATATGTCATCATCATTACCGAATTCTGTGTATAAAGCAGATTGGCACACCCAGCAATGGGTAATATGCCGTGATGATATATTTATATTTATTTATTTATTTATTTATAGCAGAAATAATTACAAAGAATACAGAAAATAATTTTCCATAAGTTTGACATTTATATAATTTTTTTCTTGACAAAAATCTTATAATTTTTATTGTATTTAGAGGTATTATGTTTCAGTTTGCTTTTCTAAGGTTTAAAAAAAATTGCTGTCCGAATCGACTCGTTTTTAATAAAAACTGATAAAACTGAAAATATACAGACTTTGACTGGTATGTAAACAATATGTTTCTAAAACGTCAAAAAAATTTCGCTTATCAAAACTTACTTGTAAAAATACGACATCTTATTGGCTTACAGGGTGCGATAAAATATTTGTGACGGTGTTTTGTCGAAATGAAACTTGGTAACTAGGTAGAATCCTGAATTGGTTTGGTTCATATATGTATAAGTGAAATAGCCAAAAAAATATGTTTTTAGCTATCTGTAAAGTAGTTTATCAATTTTAGACAACATCTGATATGTCGTTCTCATTAATATAAAAGTCTTAAATACTAAATTAGACAAGTTTCGTAATATATTCTATTATATTGTTTACGAAAATCTGTTCAGAGCTTGAAGTAAAGTATCACTTCCGGTTTATCAATTTTAAAAAATCTAACATATCGTTTTCATTAATATAAAAATTTTAAATACCAAATTAGAAAAGTTTTTGAATATATCATAATATATTTTTCACGAAAATCTGTTGAGAGCTTCAACTAAAGTATCAATTATTCCGAATTAGCCAATTAACCAAAATTTATTTTGTTTTTCTTCGTCATAAGTCTTATATACTAAATTTGACAAGTTTTAGAGTATATCATAATATATTTTTCACAAAAATCTGTTCAGAGTTTCAAGTTCGTAAACAAAATTTGTTGTTCCAATAAATAGAAAAGTAATACCAAATTTTGGATTATATTTTATTGTTTTTTCTCGAAAATCTGTTAAGAGCTCCAAATTATTTACCATTTCCGGTTTATCATATAGGTATAGTCAAAATCGAATGCTGCTTCTAATTATACACGAGTTTTAAATACCAAATTTGAGAAGTTTTGGATCATGTTTTAATATATATTTTTTTAGAAAATCTGTTTATAGCTTCCTGTAAAGTAGTACTTTCGGCTTATCAATTTTTGAAAACATCTAATATGTCGATCTCATGAATATAAAAGTATTAAATACAAAATTTGAAAGTTTTGGATTGTATCAATTTATTTTTCACGAAAATCTGTTCAAAGCTTCAAATAAAATATCACTTCCGTTTAATCAATTGTATCCAAAATCTAATATGTTATTTCACTTTATATAGAAGTTGTAAATACTAAATTTGACAAGTTTTGGTGTATATCATAACATATTTTTCACTAGAATCTGTTTAGAGCTTCAAGTAAAGTATCATTCTGGTTGAATAATTTTAGCCAAAATCTAATATGTTGTTTCCCATGATATGAAAGTCCTAAATACTAAAACTGAAAAGTTTTGGATTATATTTTAATATAGTTTTTTTATTAAAAACTGTTATGGGTTTTAAGTAAAATATCACTTCCATTTATCCAATTTTACCCAAAATCTAACCAACTTGTTATATAATTGAAGGAAGTTTAAATACGGAAAAGATATATTTGGAAGTTTGTTATAAGAGTTATCGTGGACGAAATAATCGCCACACACACACACACACACACACACACACACACACACACACACACACACACACACACACACACAAACACACACACATATACACACACACACACACACAAACACACACACACACACATACACACACACAGACACACACACACACACACACACACACACACACACACACACACACACACACACAAACACACACACATACACACACACACACGCAAACACACAAACACACATACACACACACACACACACACACACACACACACACACACACAGACACACACACACACACACACACACACACCGTTAAAATAGTGAAAACGTGTTGTGGGGACCCTAATTCGTGCTTATTTACTGAAAACTCACCATAAAATTTTTGGCACGTTTACATTACCTTCCTTACCTACGGTATGACGGGAGGTAAAAATGTAAATACAGTTTCGTATGCAATTTTTAATTTTGTACAACTTTGAACTGTAAAGTATTTGCCGTAAACTGAACAGAAGAGCAGGATATTACATATAATAATATCCCTTGTTAAATCCCAATGTTCACCCCTAAATACTATTATCCGACATAAGCAGTGAAATAAACCCGCTAGGGAATTATTTAATTGGAATTAATAATATGTATACATAAGGCTATGGTACGAATATTAAATGACTCATAACGGGTGTACCAAAATTAGACCATATACGGGGAGTCACTTTCAGTAAAAAAATGTTATATGAATTTATGCCCGGAAATGTTTAGTCGAGTTATAGCCCTTTGAAGGTGCTCCTCATCAGACATATTTTAGTTAATAACTCTGATAGGTACTAATTGCACTAAAGACTTGGTATGAGGCTACTACTTATTTAGATTCATATTTATAATTTCTTTAGTTTCTCCATCTCAATCAGAAGCGCCTTGAACGTTTTTCATCGTTATTTTTTTACCTATGCATATTTTTTTATTTCTAATAATAAAATAGTACATACAATACAAAAATACACATATTCTCTTACCATAACTTAAAAAACGCAGTAGTTTTTGAGGACAAGAGATGGATAGTTACGCGCGACATTATAGTGCGTGACACAAGTTTCAGTACTAAACACTGTGATTTATACTAATTTTACATATATTCATGAATATTACTGTGATATTGAAATAATAAGATTTGTAGACGTTTCTAGGGAGTACCACGTAGAGGATATCAACTTGGATTTGAACCTATACTTTTGCCTCAGACTGTACTTTCACAATGCTAGAAAGCTCTAAGGCTGCAATTAAGCGAATGAAATTCTTACTAAACTTTTATGGTCAGACTAATGTGCATTGCATATAAGATAATCGCTCGTTGTTCGTTGGCCGAGCTGTAATAATTAAGTTATTCAACATATTTCCAGTGATTTATTACAGTACCAATAATTATATTTATTAATATACGAAAAAAATATTTGTGTTGTGTTTTATTTACAGTAGAGGAAAAGTAAATAATAACGATTATAAGTGTGTTAAAAAAGAGGTGAAATATTTTGAGGTTGCTCCTATACATCTTTTTGTTTGTGAATCAGCCCATTGACATGTATATACCCTCAAAGAAATTTAGTTTTTTTTTTAAACTGTAGTTTTGAAAATAAACATATTCGAATCGTAACTTAGTATTGTTTATCTTAGTAAAATGTTATTGGAATAAGAAATCACCATATTCAACCGTATTCATCAAAAAATATTAAAAATAAACCGATTCATTAAATTTGCCGGCAGCTAAATGGGATCTTAATTATAATGGTATAACAACGATGAAGTTACAATGGCTTGTGTCTGGGCTAGCGTGTAACATAACGTACGACTACAGTATCTAATTAATCCTAATATGTATAATCTGATAACTGTCAATTTATATTCCAACTCCAACGTACCTGTCAGTATATTAATAAACTAATGTACCTACTATAATATACAGTTATTTTTACGAAAAATTTATTCTTTTTCATTGCCTTTTAGTTACGAATATAGCAGTTATTACGAAAATAGTTCGTATGTTCCTGCTGTAAAAAGCATTCGAATATTACTGTTAAATTCGCATCCTAGTATAGACCTACGCAGGAACCCTATATATAATAAAAATTTATATTTGCTTTAAAAGCGTTTGAAGGGTTTGCTAATTGGAATGTTTTTATTCAAAAATATAATACTTCAAGTGAAATGTAAACAACGTCCTCGGCAATAAATACATAAACAACATTTGTTTTTCGTTTATTGATTACATCAATTCATCCCCTTGAAAAATAATAGTAAACTAATAAGGCGTCATATAGCCGTGAAATCCACGAACGAGCACCCTCCGTCATTACGAAGCCTGGTATAAACCTTGTTTATTACTGGCATGGAAATAGGCAGACTACGTGAAGCCCGGGTTTCGCTCCAACGTCAACGCACAACATAGGGCAGATGGTTTATTCTAACTTCGCTCGAAAATTGAAAAGTTGTGTCAATAATGCCTTTTATTTGACAAAGCAAACCTATATACAAAAAGAGATCATGTGAAGTACCATACACCATGTTTCAAAATTGAACTACAAAACCTAAAATTCAAATAAAAAACCTAAATATAAGTGGACAAGTTCATTTAAGCAAAATATCACAAATGTTTCGTCTCAGAGATATTTATATTTGAGAGTTATGAGGATGTTATTGTATACTTACAAGAATTTTTAGTTCCAGTAATAAAATATTAATAAATTTCAAAACTTTATTTTAAGATACATATTACATACCATTTTACAAAATATGTTCAATATGATGACCTTGAACACGTAAGCAAGCTTGGCTGGGACGAATTAATAATTAGCTAATTGGTGCTCCCGTAATTTAACACCGCTGGAATTTTTTGTATGGGATGTTATTTACCTTCTAGGTCTAGTACCCCAAATCTTGACACGTGGCAGCATGCTGTGTCTCAGAAGAGATTAATGCAATAATGCAAAAAGCTGTCCTAATTATAAACGAAAAAGAATGTAGTGTTATTGTAGGAACGGTATTTATTTACTCGTATTAGAAAATGAACAAGAAAACCAACAATAAAATATAAAAAATAACATAAAAAGAACTTGTAAATTGTAGGTAAAGAAAAGAATAATCTAGTCTCCCACATTTAAAAATTAAAAAATTATATTTTTTCATCGCAAATAACAATAAGAACAATGAAATATCAGTCTATATATTTTCAGCGGCGACGGAACAAGGGGACTACCAAAATTGCAGGTGACCCAGGCAAACATTTTTACATTTTTTTGCAAAAAATCTCGTCTTTGAATCATTTTTGAAGGAAAAACATCTTTTCGAGTACCAAGTTGTGTTATTTCTTCATGATCTTCGTCGTCAGGTTCCTCATTAGAAGAAGGAATTTATTCCCAAAAACGAGCTGGCATTGCATTGCCTGCACCTCTTCATAATTTATTTCTACCGAACATAAACGTAAAATAGTATCGCGCAAATATAGAACAATTCATAAGTAATATATTTAAGTTTATAACCATAAAATAAAAAAGTAAAGAGAAAAGTTCCTAACTTACCAAAAAGTGTTACTCAGCTGCGTTAATAACGCGAGTCAGGGAGTCGGGTTGCTTATTTACCGATACTATACCAATTCTGCTCGCACCCGATAACGTCATAAGCCGAAGTAACTTTCTACCAATCCTGACGTTACTAAGCACAAAGTCATAAGAATGATACAAATATGTTTAGCCATGACGCTTATCTGAATTTTTACAAGTTTTCTTTTAAATAACGGCGTGCCATGCTTCGTGACAAAGAGACCGCAATCTGATCCCGACTTTAGTTATAACGTCGCATTTGTGTCGATAACCTGACGCAAACCACAAAACTCAGCCTGAGTTTTCCAAGCTTGATATTTGTGCGTAGTTTAGATTATTTTTGTTATTTTTAGAAAAACACAAGATAAGTTTTACTCGTCCATCTAGACATGTTCTAATGTACACACATAACCCAGTGGCGTGCAGTCAAGTTAAGCAAGGTAAGCAAATAAGTTTTTATGAGCCAATGAATACAAAATTATATGCAAGAAAAATCCGACGAAAATTATGAGACCTCAGAAAGATATGAAAATCAAGAAGAAAATTCTTATTCAAATTCTAAATTTACAGAAAATGATTTTTTAGAAGTAAACTTAGAACCTCCCGAAGGAAACATATAATGTCATCAAATTCGAAAACAATTCCCATAATCATTCATCAAAATTTTAAAATATTAATATACTCCGGATCCGATGTTATTCTAATTACACCAAATACCGCAAAAACTCATAAATTAAAAACTCAAAAGGAATATATTACTTTCCATACAGCAAATGGAAAAATAAAATGCACAGAAATAACAAACATTAAAATTTTTGGTCAAAACTACAAATTCCATATTTTATCATTTCACAATTAATGTAATTTACTTTTCGGAATTCACATACTTAGAGACACTAACACAAATATAAACTTTTGTTCCGATGAAATTATTATGAATAATAAAGCATTCAAAATGCAGAATGTACTTAGATTAAATAACAATAGTTCTTTTATACAAATTAGAGATTCACGTCTAGACTCAAAATTAAAAAAAAACTTCATAAAATTATTAATGACTGTAAATGTCTTTTTCCTAAAGATGGTGAACGCCTTACCTATACTGATCACACAGAACACGAAATTTATACTTCAGATGACATTCCTGTATTCAATAAGAACTATCATATACCCCAGATATATGAATCTAAAATTGAGGAGCATATACAAAAAATGCTAAAAGAAGAAATCATTCAAAAATCAAGATTCCCATACAATAGCCCCATTTGAATAGTCCCAAAAAAATTGTAATCAAAAGACAAAAGAAGATAAATACCCTCTTCCGAATATAGATAACTTGATTGGTAAAATCGGTAAACCTAAATACTTTACCACACTAGATTTACATAGTGGTTTCCATCAAATACTACTTTAGAGAGAGAAAAAACTGCTTTTTCAACACAAAGCGGGCATTATGAATTCCTTCGTATGCCCTTTGGACTTATAAATGCACCCGCTACTTTTCAACGGTGTAGGAATGAAGTTCTCGGTAATCTTATAGGAAAAACATGTTTGGTCTACATGGATGATATTATCATCTTCGAAAACACAGGCGAAGAGCACTTTCAAAACATCCATACAGTATTTGATTGTCTTAAAAGAGCAAACTTAAAAATTCACCAGACAAATCAGTATTCTTTCTTACGGAAGTTAAATATGTCGGTTTCATTATATCAAAAGAAGGTCTTAAACCTAATCAAAAAAAATTGATGCTATTGAAAACATTTATGTTTTAAAAACTAGATATATTAGATAGATTTATATCGAACTTTGCAAAATTAACAAAACCATTCACAATATGTCTGAGAAAAGGTAAACAAATCGATATCACTAATGAAGAATATTTTGACATTTCCTGATTTTAATGAAAAATTCATCCTTACAACCGACGGTGCTGTTCTTTCTCAAAATCAAAATGGTATAGAAAAACCCCTGTGCTATGCAAGTAAAACCTTTAATTCACAAGAATAAATTTGTAGTACAATAGAAAAAGAACTCAAAACCATAGTATGAGCTATTAGCAATTTTCGAACATATCTGTAACGATTGGATTATCATATTAAGATAATCTAATTGTTACTAGAGTAAATTAACGATTGGACAATTAAATTGTATATTTTTAATATAATAACAAATTTTGACGTGATGTTGAAACCATAAAATACAAAATAATAATATGTTTTTGTTGTTGATAAATATATCATACGTTGAAGTTTACTTGATCTGCCACATTACCCCCATCTAGAGAAACGATATAACATAAATCTTAATATTTATAATTAACAAATGTAATTCTTAAGATTTATAATTAACAATGGTTCTCATTAAATATACTTAATGGTTGCTCCTTTTCTGTTCCACGGTTCTGGTGCGTGCGGGCAGGAGTTTTAAACTTGTTAGGGTAAGATGTATGCTGGTTTTAATCTGTTTATTGAAATGGTTTGTGGTTTTTTGTTTATTTCCAAAGTGAAATAGTTGTTATGTCTGTTGATTATTTTGTATGGGCCGTCGTAGTTTTGTTAGAGTGGTGTGTAGTGTCGTATGAATGCATGTTCTGTTTTGAATATGTCTGGGTTTACGTATGCGTTTTTTTTTTTTTGTAAATGATTTGTTGTTGGTGCTGGGAGGTTTTTCATATTTAGTTTTAGTTTGGTTAGGTAGGTTGGAATATCTAACTTATTTTTTGTTGTTTCGTATGATTTATTTTTAAATTCACCTGGTATTGTTATATTTGTTCCATAGACCATTTCCGCTGCCATACCATTGAATGGCTCTTTGTATGTTATTCGTATTCCTAACAATATCATTGGAATGTTGTCGAACCAATCATTGGCATTGTAGCAGGATTTTACTGCGGATTTCAGTTGTTTATGAAAGCGTTCTATCATACCATTGGATTCCGGATGATAAGCTGTTGTGCTGATGTGTTTTGAGCCTAAGAGTGAAGTTAAATGTTTAAGAAATGATGATTGGAACTGTGGACCTCGATCTGTTGTAATAGTGGATGGTACTCCAAATATTGATACCCAGCCGCTTATAAACGCGCGAGCTACTGTTTCGATTTTTTTGTCTTTTAGGGGAATTACCTCTGGCCATCTGGTGAAGCGGTCGATGCACGTTAGTAAATATGACTGGTTATTTGAGGTTGGTAGAGGACCTACCAAATTTATGTGTATCAAGTCAAATCTTTTTGACGGAGTGTCAAATTTGCCTAAAGGTGCTTTAGTGTGTCTAGTAACTTTGTATTTTTAGAATGTTACACAAGTTTTTGTCCAGTCTCGTAAGTTAGTGTTCATGTTTGGCCATATAAATTTAGTAGAAAGGAGTTTTTTAGTCGCATTTATGCCGGAATGTGTCAGGCAGTTAAATTTTGCGAATATGTCTTACCGAAATTTAGAGGGAATGTAAGATCGTGGTGTGCCGGTCGACATGTCGCAACAAATGAGTGTTTTGGAGTTGGGGAGTTCAAAATTTTTTATTGAGAAATTGTTTGTATTTGAATTTTTGAGTGCATGTAATTCTGTATCGTTTGTTTGTTCTTTGGTAATAGATTCGTAATCTATTGTTGTGGTTTGGTTTATATTGTTTATTGTGTTTCTTGATAGAGCGTCGGCCACTGGATTTTTTTACCGTTGATGTGACGTATGTCGTTTGTGAATTGTAGAATGTAGTCCATTTGGCGTATTTCTCTTGGACAATACCTCTCATAATTTTTATGTAGGGCGTAAGTCAGGGGTTTATGATGTTATTATGTGAAATGGTCTTCCTTCTAAGAAATATTTAAATTTTTTAATAGTTAGATATACCGCTAATAGTTCTATACCGAAAGTGCTATATATTTTTTCAGTTGGTGTGAAACTTGTTGAAAAGAAGGCGATGGGGTGCCAAGTGTTGTCGTAGTATTGTTGTAGTACGGCGCCGTATATGTATATATATATATATATATATATATATATATATATATATATATATATATATATTTGCACGTGGGAGTAAGTTAACCTCACACTTAACTAAATTGTAAAGTGGTATATTTTTCCTCTTACCTTGCCGATTTTGTTATATTTTCATCTGGTCAGTATAATCCTTTATTATATAGCGTAGTTTAAATTTATTTTTCTCTTTTTACTCCGTTATTAGAGTTTTAAGTGACCATGGAGGATATTTGTGGTAGGATACAGGTTCTGTGTTAATGAGTGATAATTGTATACTATTTAATAGTGAGTTAACTATTTGATTATAGGTGTATCTTGTTTAATATCTGTTTTATTTTAAATATTTTATTGAACTGCTTTGATTCATTTTTTAATTGTAGAATGTGTGGTACCCAGCTTGGTTTTTTTTATCGAATATGACCCCTAGAAATTTAACTGATTCAATGTATTTTATATTAGTGTTGTTTATATTTATAGTTGGATTATCGTGACGTTTTCTACTTTTGAAAAATTCCATTGCTTGTGTTTTCTCTTCTGAAAATTTAAAACCTGTGTGGAGAGCCCATTCTTCTAAGTTTTTGATAGTACTTTGTAATTTGTCTTTGACAGTGTTGATGTTTTTACTTTTATAATATATTATCAGATCGTCGGCAAATAGGGAAATGTAAATGTTGTTTTTTATGAAGTTCTTAAGTGTGTTAATTATTACTAGGAACAGTGTAACACTTAGTATACTCCATTCTTTTGAATTTTTTCTTTTGAAAGGCAGCCATTACTTTTCACTTGGATTTTCTTCTATGAAATTTTTTATGTACTGTAAAATGTTTCCATTTAGTTTGTATACTTTCAGTGTTTTCAGAATATGGTAATTCTAAGTTGAATCGTATGCTTTGTGGATGTAAAAAACTTAGCGATTAGGTGTTTGTTTTTAAACGATTCTTGAATTTCCGATTTAAGCTGGATTTATACAGCGTAAGCCGTAACGTAACGTACTGTGCCGTGGCGTACTGTAACGTATCGTAACGCGTGATTTTTCTAGGCTATTTTATACAGGACTTTTACGGTACATTTTCGTAAAAAGTATACTAATGCTCTGTCGATACAAATGTAGTGTACATTAGATTTGTATTTATCAAGTTTGTTAGTTTATTCGCAATGCTCTATATTTCATATATATTTCCATTTAATATATTAATCCAAACTTTGACACATGACACATGTCACTTATGTCAGTCAAAGTCACAAAAGACGGACTATTCGTAATGTAGTATTTTTTATATTTATATCCATTTAATTTATTAATTCCAACTTTGACATAATTAGCCACACAAAAACAGACTATAGCGCAGGTAAGCAATAATTTTCGTAATATCGCAACGTAGCGTAACGTGCCGTAACGTAGAAAGTTAAAAGTTCGCGATCTTTGGGCTTTTGACACGTTACGGCACGGTACGTCACGTTACGGCTTGCGTCTTTATAAATTATCACATAAGTATGCATTGATTTATTCTTTACGTTACGTTACGGCACGGTACGTTACGTTACGGCTTACGCTGTATAAATTCAGCATGGGCCGGTTGTACAATCACAGTTTAAACTATGTTTATTGCAAAACCATGGTAACGCGCAAACATCTTGTTGTACATCAACGGTTTACTGTTTATACTTAGTTTAAACCACTGCATTTTTGTTAAACGCTCGTGATCGACCGTTTAAACTACAGGTAAACTTAGTTTAACTTTAAACTGCCGATATCTTAATCTGCAGTTTAAACTGTAATTGTACAACCGGCCCTAAGATTTCCGTTTAGAGCGATAATTTGATCGGAGTACTGATGAAATCATAGATTTTAGTATATATACCAGTGCGTTTTCTGACAGGTTTGGAAAAATATAATATATTCCAAAAATTTCAAATTTTAAGGCTTTTATATCAAATGGAACTACATATTATATTTTAGCTAGAATTGATAAACCGGAAGGCATACTTTACTTGAATCTCTGAATAGAATTTCGTGAAAAATATATTATGATATATTCCAAAACTTTTCAAATTTAGAATTTAAGACTTCTATATAAAGGGGAAAAACATATTAGATTTTGGCTAGAATTGATAAATCAGAAGTGATTCTTTACCTGAAGCTCTAAACAGATTTTCATAAAAAATATATTATATTGCAAAACTTTTCAAAAAAATATATTGAAATATGATCAGAAACCTGTAAAATTTGGTATTTAAAACTCGTATACAATTTGAAACAACATCAAATGGAAGTGATACTTTACTTAACGCTCATTGCTACTTTAAACATGGAAATGACGGGAGGTTATGTGCTAGCCACATCAGATTTTTTATATTATCAAACGGAATATAGTTTTTCGGGGTTTTATTAATTTTTATATTGCAATCTGACATGACAACAACATTTTGATGTAGATCAATATATAAATACAAGCTATTATAATAATAAACTGAATAAAATTACTGTTTGATCGTAAACAAAATGCTGTATATACCTCTGATTGAAAGTATCTTTGCAGACTTCGGCTAGATGCAAGCCTCCCTTCTCTCGATCTGCAATCTCTGACCTCGATATGTAAAGACCTACTATTAACCTATGGTATACAAATATCTATTAATCGACGTTGTAATTGGCCTTAGCAAAATTCAAAAAAAGTGGATTGTTGTAATCCGTTGGTGTCGGACGAATTACCAAAAACATACAATAATTACCTTCCTATGTCGCGTCACTGGCTATTCGGTCGGATAACTGAAAATCAATTGGGTTCTCAAATAAGATTCAGTTTTATTAAATAACAGTAATTATGTTTATAGTTGTACCGGGTTTGTATTTGCGCTATGGTACGTTTCTCTTAAAACTGGTTCTGTAGTTCTGTTTTCTGTTTTCAACGCATCCCAAGTAGCATATTCTTTGTATTTTATGGTATTGTATGCAGACCCGTTAATTTAGTTTTTACTATATCCAAAAATTGTAGTAGTTGTGCATTATTTGTGGCTGTATTTCTAACAATATCGCAAAATGTAAGAAACCTATGTAAATTTTGTCTATTCCCGTCAAATTTGGGTATCATTTTCAAAGCATTATTCGTGGAGAATTTCATGTTTGTTTTTCTATGTATCAAGTTTATGTACTTTTCAAAATCAGTACCGAACAAATTGTATATATCTCCTGTCATCAATTATATTACATAAAAATCTACTTACATTATCCTAATTTTTAAATCACTTATTCACTTTCACTGGCGATGACTTCGGATGTAAACTGGAACTGATGATACTGGCGACGATGACGGCTACTTCTCGTAGTTGGAGCTCGGTAGCTGTACGGGACATCTCGGCATTGTAGAACCTCGGTGACTGGAAAGTCTCGGGGATCTGTAGAACCTTTCGGAGCTTTGGAACCTCGGTAGAGTGGAATTATAATCGATGAAACTTCCGTTTGAAATTTTATCACTTGTTCTTTATTGAAATTTTATTCGCACGGTAGTATTAATTGTATTATTTACTTGCCGCAATTTACGAATGTTTTATTTGAATGTAAATTATCACTGTTATTTATTAAAAGTTCATTTGCACGGTAGTGTTAATTATTTTTATTTACTTGCCGCAATTTACAAATGTTTTATTTGAATGTATCCCCACACACCTGACACCAAAATTGTATGTTGTAAATCGCTGGTGTAGGATGACTTACCAAAAACATACAATAGTTACCTTTCTATGTCGCGTCACTAGCTATTCGGTCGGATAATTGAAAATCAACTGGGTTCTCAAATAAGATTCAGTTTTAGTAAATAACAGTAATTATGTTTATTGTTGTACCGGGTTTTATTTGGAGACCGATTCTCCAGTTGGAGGTCTGACTCTAAGACTATTCTACTTGATGACTAGGCGCGTACTCTCTCTGCATTCTGTCCTGCATTCGTCTTTTGCGGTGTTCTACCCGCGCGTTGGTGGTAGGGAAAAGTGCTGATTTTGAGATTTAAACAAAGTAAGAAAGAAAGTTCAGGAACCTTAAGTTGGAGCAAACAATACTAAGAACGGATATGACGATAGCAGAAGAGAGCACTTGAGCACGAATTATATGACAAATAGTACAAAATGCTGAATTACGTCTGAAAGTAATAATGAAAAACTATTCTAAAAATTCAAAAGTCAAACAAGGTGAAACATTCATGAGAACAAAGAACAAGACATAAAATGCTAACATAATCATACTTAGGAATTAATCATACTATGTAATATGAATAATAAATGAATATGTACTTATAGACCAATAAATACAATACAATAACTTAATATGGATAAGTCAAAGGGTGGACTTTACTACAATATATAAATTAAAGATATGAATAAATATTAAAAAAATAACATTAATAATGAACAATTGATGATCCATAAATAATTTTTGAATTGATTCTCTAAAATTAATAGGTAAAGAGATATCCCTAATTAAAAATTTAACATCGCATTTCATAATTTCAGAACCAAAAAAATTTATATGCGGCTTAATCTTTTGCAAGATATTTTCTATGTGGAATTTATAGCAAAGAGGTACGTATCTACTTATAAATTTTGAATTGAAAGAAGTTATGGCTGACGACACATATTTTTTATAAAGAAATAGAAATAATATATTTTTAAATATAAATCGGAAGTATAATTTAAACGACTGTATTATGTAGCACATCGTTTATATTAAACGACGTCGCTAATAATGTTATCCAATCAAAATATATGGCTGTGATGAAAAATACGTAATGTCACTTGTCACATTTGGTTTTGTTTTTCAAAATATTTAACTACGTTGTTTAATATAAGCGACGTGCTTCATGACACAGCCGTATGTCAACTTGTAATAATGTATAACTAAGTAAGTTGTTATTATAAGTAATTATTATTGATTGGTATTTACAGAGTTAATTTTATTTATATTTCAATGGAAAGACTGATTGTGAAAATATAGATATGTAGGTATAAATGAGCTATACCTAGGCAGTCCCAGTCACATAGCATTTGCCAATCACGGAAACTAGAGGTTGGCTGGTTCGCCCAGTGCTGGCCTGATGTTTGTCGGAACTTGGCAGAAATTGCGAGGGGAATTGGAGAAGACACTGCCTTGCGAGACTTACGCGCCGAATCCCGGTCTCACGGTGTCCCGAACCCATGAAAATTCATAGGGACCTTACTACATTATCACACACACAATCTAGATTCCTACGTCTCTCCAGATAACAACTAAATTTCATGATTATATGCGAAATATAATAGGAACTCGTGAGTACATCAACTTGTTGTTCACCTGCTTAATTACAATGCTAAGTTCGTTTAATGTTTATGGATGAGCATGGTGATATATTGCGTTATGACACCCACCTCTACTTCAAATTGCACTAGTTTACATTATATTGCTTATTACCCAATGACTTCCGATCGAATGGAGACTAACACTTATATCATTATCAATGGTCAATGATAAGCAATTGCAAATTAAAGTTACGGAATAAATATACTCGTGCATATGAAATCAGTCATAGTATATAGGAGGGTCACATGAAAAAAAAATTAAAACCGCTTTCCTTAAGAGAATTCTTGAGAACTTCTTGAAAGATACCAACCAAAATAAATTGAGATTTGTGAACTTTTATTAAAAATTGAATACTAATTTTCATAACTTTACGATTGGAAATAATTGGAGTATCAATGGATTTTAGTTGAATGACAAAATATATTCATGCATACACGAACATCACATAATAATAAGTATTTAATAAAAAACTTAACATTCAAATTTTGGGCAATAAATTAGTAAAACATAAAACTAAAATAAATCTTGCTATTCGCTAAATGTAACCATTACTGTACTGGGAATATAGCCAATAAATTAAATTGCATACAAAATATTGATTTCTATTTACAGAAAAATTACTAAAAAGAATAGGGTATACTGTAGTATTAGTGGATATAGTATATGATCATAGAAATTTATTATTATTGTATGTATGATTTTTACATTTTTATAGTTAATTATCGAAATCTGCGAATAAAAGTTATTTGGTAAACCTGGAAATGGATAATAAGACGTGATGATATATATTTTTTTTTATGTTTCATTAATATATTTGGCAAATGATAAAGAAACAGAAAATTGTAAAATCGTAGGTGAAGGATCCTACTATGGACATTATGTAATAGAATTTGCCTGTAATTTTAAAATTAAAATTAAAAAAATTTAAAATATTAAAAATTAATAAAGTTCAATATATTAAAAGGTGACTATTTCACTCATAAATTTATAAACCAATACAAATTCAGGATTCTATGTAGTTACCAAGTTTCATTTCGACAAAAATTATTTGACGATTTAAAAGTACCTAGAAACATACATGTCAAAATGTATATTTTCAGTATTATCAGATTTTATTAGAAACGAGTCAAGTCGTACAGGAATCTGTTTAAACCGTTGAAAACGCAATCTTAAATATAATACACAATAAGGAAATAGGAGAAAATATAAATTATTACCTGATTTTTATTTTGGAAATAGTCACCTGTGGTTAAATTTTATCCTGGAAAAATTTTCCGATTGCTTTGCTTGATCAAAAATCACTCGTTTGACAACTCGTGTTTTTTTGTCAATGCCACTCAATAAATTGCTAAGCAAACGGCTCTCGTAACAATCTGAAAAATTTTCTAACAAAAATTTACCCTTATGATGTTATACAGAAAAATATAACAAATTATTTTTGGAATATTTAAAAATGGCAGCCTGGTGGACCAACAAACCAAACTGCGATATAGGAATATGTTTAAAATGCTATAATTTTGTGCTATGATTTGATAATTCAAACGAGTGACAATAATGACGGATTTTCAATTTATAGATTTGCATCGGAAACAGATTTTGAAGATAGAATCATAGCTTTAGGAAGCTATAAAATGGTTAGGTACGGTAAAGAGAAGTGATCTTACGAAGGCAAACTAAGAATAAATATCATATTGTTGGTACATTATTGTAGATATTCATTAAGTATTTTATCTGATGCGTAATATATTACCTACAAATAATATTAAACTAAAATACACGTCAATATAATGTAAAAAAAATGTAGTCTATAGGCATCATGAATTTCATAGGTTAGAAAAGAGGACAATGAAAGTGTTTTTATACAGATATTAAAAATATAGTAAAATTATATTAAGAGGGTTCGCATTGTCAGTTATCTATACAATCACAGTGAGCACACACAATCTAGTCACTTTGCAAATCATACAAGATACTGATAAAATAAGATCTTTGCTAGTAACTTTTGGGTAATGTAAAATCTGTAATCAGCCAGAAATTTTGATAGTTATAAATTTTAATGCACTAAATCATATTACTAATATACCTTGTCGTTCACGTCGATAGGCGATGTCTTTTATTCTCAACGCTGGATAGATTTGACTAATCCACAACGAAACTCATTATATACGTCTCTAAAAATGTATAAACTTGTAATATATATGAACTTCTGCTATACTCAAAGCAAACTACAATATCTGAATATAAGGTTTGGGAAATTTTCCAGGCCTAAACATTGCATTCAAGTCAATACGGCATAGATCTAGGTTATGATTATCAATAAAAATACGTATTTTTAACATTTTCCGTCAGATAATAATAGTGTTCAGTGAATTGAGCTATAGTACTACACCAATCCCACAAATGTTATGAACATCAACTAAGAAACGCACAAAAAAGCATAGAAAAGGCTAAGCATCCACCAAACTTAATGTAAACAAATGCACTTAAAAAGTTTGTTGGTCCACCAGGCTATCGGGTTGCCCAGATCCAGCCACGTGCTGCACGCGCCCTATTATCCAATCTCGCTTCAAACTTCAAAAAAAAAGTAGGTTATGTCGTTATCTGTGTTTTCATGTGTCTTGTAATAGTATATTTTATAACTAGTGCTGAAAGTTGGATATTTCACATGAGTGTAAAGTACGAGTGTGAAATACCCTTTCAGCACGTGTTGTACACAATACTTTTCCGACGACCACAATTTGTTGAATTGACATAACTGTATATACATATATACAAGGTGTTTTCTTTAAAACAAGCAGCGATTTTTTTGGCGAACTAATGACTTAAGAGAAAAATGTTAAATTCAAAAAGTGATCAAGAATAAGGGGCTAATAATATAGTAATAACAAACAACAATAACAAATTATGGCAGGCACTGTTACCAAAATTAACAAATTTTCATTGAAATTATGTTAATATTTTTAATTTTTTTAAAAAATAAGGCGTATTAGAACAAAAATAATAAGCCCATTATTAGTAATAATATAATTTATTACAAAGTAAAAAAACAACAGGTTACGTTAACATCACTGCTATCAGAATTTACCAAAAATTATGTTAAAATCTGATAAACCAGGGTCCAACCTTCTTAATCCGTGTATATTCAGCAAATTATCTGCAACTATCAAACTTTTAAATATAAATTTTTAGGTTAGTTCGCTCAGTTATCGCAGCGTGTGATAAAATCATATCACACAGTTGCGGACGCATCTGATTGGCTAACGAGCTTTCATATCACAGCATTGCTAGTGATGTGCAATGACCAACTTTCAGTAATAGTTTAGCGTGTGAATTTATGTACTTTTCGTAGCGGTCGTCGGAAAAGTATATTTTTAAACTTCATGTTGTTCGAACAGTTCCAATTCGAATAATTTTTGCTCGATCAGTGGACAGTTAAAAAACACGCCCATTATATGTAATTGGAATATAATACACTTAGTTTATTATTTTTCATATAATTATTTTTAAATGTCTTATTTTGCATATTTATATATATATATATATATATATATATATATATATATATATATATATATATATATATATATATATATATTTATACGAGAATGTATATCACAAGACATTATTTGCATGTATTGGCTTCATTTTGCATTTGCATTCATATAAATAATAAACGTAAATTTTATAAAAGTGTATACAAGTATGTATCTATTTATTCAGCAAACATTAAACATAGGTATAGGTATGATACATGTGTCTGATTTAGATTATTCGTATATATATAAATTTTTAGGTTAGTTCGCTCAGTTATCGCAGCGTGTGATAAAATCATATCACACAGTTGCAGACGCATCTGATTGGCTAACGAGCTTTCATATCACAGCATTGCTAGTGATGTGCAATGACCAACTTTCAGTAATAGTTTAGCGTGTGAATTTATGTACTTTTCGTAGCGGTCGTCGGAAAAGTATATTTTTAAACTTCATGTTGTTCGAACAGTTCCAATTCGAATAATTTTTGCTCGATCAGTGGACAGTTAAAAAACACGCCCATTATATGTAATTGGAATATAATACACTTAGTTTATTATTTTTCATATAATTATTTTTAAATGTCTTATTTTGCATATTTATATATATATATATATATATATATATATATATATATATATATATATATATATATATATATTTATACGAGAATGTATATCACAAGACATTATTTGCATGTATTGGCTTCATTTTGCATTTGCATTCATATAAATAATAAACGTAAATTTTATAAAAGTGTATACAAGTATGTATCTATTTATTCAGCAAACATTAAACATAGGTATAGGTATGATACATGTGTCTGATTTAGATTATTCGTATATATATAAATTTTTAGGTTAGTTCGCTCAGTTATCGCAGCGTGTGATAAAATCATATCACACAGTTGCAGACGCATCTGATTGGCTAACGAGCTTTCATATCACAGCATTGCTAGTGATGTGCAATGACCAACTTTCAGTAATAGTTTAGCGTGTGAATTTATGTACTTTTCGTAGCGGTCGTCGGAAAAGTATATTTTTAAACTTCATGTTGTTCGAACAGTTCCAATTCGAATAATTTTTGCTCGATCAGTGGACAGTTAAAAAACACGCCCATTATATGTAATTGGAATATAATACACTTAGTTTATTATTTTTCATATAATTATTTTTAAATGTCTTATTTTGCATATTTATATATATATATATATATATATATATATATATATTTATACGAGAATGTATATCACAAGACATTATTTGCATGTATTGGCTTCATTTTGCATTTGCATTCATATAAATAATAAACGTAAATTTTATAAAAGTGTATACAAGTATGTATCTATTTATTCAGCAAACATTAAACATAGGTATAGGTATGATACATGTGTCTGATTTAGATTATTCGTATATATATAAATTTTTAGGTTAGTTCGCTCAGTTATCGCAGCGTGTGATAAAATCATATCACACAGTTGCAGACGCATCTGATTGGCTAACGAGCTTTCATATCACAGCATTGCTAGTGATGTGCAATGACCAACTTTCAGTAATAGTTTAGCGTGTGAATTTATGTACTTTTCGTAGCGGTCGTCGGAAAAGTATATTTTTAAACTTCATGTTGTTCGAACAGTTCCAATTCGAATAATTTTTGCTCGATCAGTGGACAGTTAAAAAACACGCCCATTATATGTAATTGGAATATAATACACTTAGTTTATTATTTTTCATATAATTATTTTTAAATGTCTTATTTTGCATATTTATATATATATATATATATATATATATATATATATATATATATATATATATATATTTATATATTTATACGAGAATGTATATCACAAGACATTATTTGCATGTATTGGCTTCATTTTGCATTTGCATTCATATAAATAATAAACGTAAATTTTATAAAAGTGTATACAAGTATGTATCTATTTATTCAGCAAACATTAAACATAGGTATAGGTATGATACATGTGTCTGATTTAGATTATTCGTTTTTTCATATTCATCTATTTCTCTGTTTCGCATGTATTTTTTTAATATTTTAAATTTTAAGATAAATTAATAACAAATTTCATTTAATACATTTTAATCACAAATTTCTATGTTTGTAATATTTTACCCTCATTGATCTTGCTATTTAATGTCAATGATTTAAATGAACAGCATATTATTCGATTTTTGGAAATATTAATACAGTTTGTCACTTTTCTAGCAAAATTACTAAATGAACAGTAATATTTAAAAAGAAAAATAAGTCAAAACCGCCTTATTTTAATGTATTTTAAATCAGATCAGCTCTTTATGTATTGCTAACTAAGCAACCAAAAAGTAAATCGCATAACTATAAAAACATTTACATCTCTTATTTTGAACAATATCATAATTATGGATCGGCACAAGCACTAAAAACTTAAAATATAGGCAGGCAAAAAGGCATGTTAGATAACTACTCTAGGTGACAAATTTTTAGATATAGGCAAAAAAAAAATTGAAAAAGGCAAGAAGTCGGAAAAAGGTAAAAATACGATCTTTAGTACTTTTATAAAATTATTGTTTATTTTTTAAATAAATCGATATCCGAAATGTAAATCATTGCGTTTTTATTAAAACATGACTGAATATTATACGTTATTTATTTAGAAAACATTTCTTTGAACAAATATTATGTAGGTATCAATATATTTTGTTGTTGTCTTTTAACAGTAAAGCATATTTTTTTAAAAATAAAAACATTATATTCACTACATTTTTGGTAACGATTTTAAATATTACACTTAAATCATCTGTTTCTTTTATACATTGTGTTCAGAAAAAAAAAATACTAACTCGAAGTAGGCTATGAACAGGCTGATTATTATTTAATTCAAAAGTCGAGTAGTCAAAACTGATCTTGAAATGTAATTTTAAGGTGTGATGATCATAAAGAAGAAAACAGAATATTAATTTATTTCTATTTCAAATTAACATTTAGTTATTAAATTAAATAGCTCTACGAGCCCTGCAGGCTCATGGCAGCATTTAGTTAAATACTTTTAAATTAAGACGTATGTATCTTTATTAATAGCCTACCCCGAGTTAGGATTATTTTTAACATTCTGCGTATGTTACAGCAAATGATATAAAAAGTATTGAAAAACATTTTGGTGATTGTCCCAGTCCCAGCCTAGAAAACTGGCAAATAGGCAAAATGCCTAGAATCCGATCTCCAGTCATAATAATATTGAACTGATAAGTGTTGCTCGATAAATTATTTTAAAGAAAAAATGGATTTCAAATAGGGTACTAGTAATTTAGGCATTGTTTACCAAATTAAAATTTGACAGCAGTAGATGCAATTAAAATTGATAAAACATGTATGTATGAGATTAAATGCGAAAACATATTTTGTAATAAATAACTGCACTCGAAAACTGAAAAATAAACAATGAATTATTTACTTTGTATTTCGCCAAAAGATCAATTCATTTCAATTAACTGTGACCTATGGGAATGAACGTTACGTAGGTAAAACAAACACATTAAAGACTTTGTAAATTCTAAATACCTGCGGTAGGAAAATAGGCCAGCAGAGTATACCGGTTACGAAATTACTTTCCTGTGAAACTTTCGATTCACGTTGCCCTTTGAGAGCGCGCTGTTTACTCCGCCAAGGATTACGTGAATCTATACTAAATTGTTTTATTATTCTTCCTATATCTAAACTTTACTTACTTCAGTCTTACATTTTTTATATTTTAAGCTACAACAGTATTTCACGTAGAGAGAGACAATAGAGTCTTCCACAAATTTTAATTTCGTCTAAAAACTACGTAAAATTAATTTTAAAACACATACTAACTTCACGATTTCAATAGATAAAACCATTGAATTAATGTTATTTTTGAATAAATGGGTAAATAAAATCACCTAAAATATTTTAATTTTAGAACGCGATGAGACTGGTTTGACGTCATATAAAACTGATTTCTAGGCTTTTTTGTTTTAGTTAACTGAGTTACATGTGGTCAACCGGATAGTAAGCTCGGTAACCTTGTTTGAATAATATTTGCGTTTCAAGTAAGAAATAAGCGTTCGTGTATATAGAGAAATAATTTATGACTTCTGATTGGTAAGATTGCACACCAAGTTCACAAAAGTGAGAAAATTATCACCTGTCAGCTGTTTAATATTTGGGTATTGTACACTTTTACAGACATAAATATTACGGACGGACGAAGTTTGGTTTCATTACATGAATTTAAATTATTTATTTAGGTGAATGCATGTGAAAACAGTTGACGACAATACGCTATAAAATGATATTATATTGTTTGTAAATTTCGTATGTATTTTAAAATGGCAGAGGAAACAATAGATATTATCAATTTAAAAATCTATACTGTCTACAAAAAATATCAAAATATAGATATAGCTACCTATATTAAACATATATGAACTCTGCAAGTCTGAAGTCTCTTTTATCGCCAAGCAGACAATATAGTTTGTAGTTACTTTTTGCTGTAAATACCAATAAATTTTTAAAATTAATTTTAAAAACAATGTGAAAACTAAAGAAATATAGCAATATTTTTTATACTTACATATATTACTATATAAATGTGTGAAGAAAGGAATAAGATGATGAATGTACAAATTACATTATTATTTAAATTATTTTCATAACATGCTCACTTTTGTTGAAAATGTGTAGGTATTTTTGCTATAGTACCTATATATATATATATATATATATATATATATATATATATATATATATATATATATATATATACATATATATATATATATATATATATATATATATATATATATATATATATATAATATATTCCCAAAAATGTACTATTTAAGAGAGGAAGCAATATACCAGCTACATCATATTTTGTTAAACCAGAATTAAGGTATATTTTATGTTATTTATCTGAATTTTTCTTATGTACATAAATAAATTAATTATTTTCTATTTCGGTGTTCTTATGTTTCTATAAAAGCACTGTTTATCACTGAAAACACGACGTTTAGAAAATCTATAAACGTACTGTTTTTGGCGCCTTTCATGTTCTAGAAGATGGTAGTCATGCTTTCATAACTGACAGATAACCTTAAATTGGTAAATTGTGTGTTGAAATATTACTTCTAATTGTGGATTTTTATCTTTTCTCTAGGTGATAGGAGTAGAAAGAAAAGAAATTTATAGCTATAGCTGTTAGTTAAGAAAGAATAAGAATCTGTGAAGTTAGAATTTCAACTAAAAAATTATGAAACAAGAAACAATGCGCTCAGGTTTACTTTGTCAAAATAATTAAAACGGTAAGTTTTATTTATTACAATTTAAATTTATGGTAATGCAATTTTGAATTTAATGTATTGTTATTCCAGGCAGGTTATGAAATGTATGATGCACGTTACTTAAAAATGTTATCACTGTCTACTCAATTTGTGGCGGCTACTAGCAAACAAATATGAAAAGTTGACGTTTTAATCCATGATTTGCAGTTCCACGTGGCGAACTATCGAATATATGCCATATATGTTTCGTATTAAAAATGTAAGAAAAGCTGTTGCCGTTATCTGTGCAACTGAGCAGTGAGTGTTGTAAAAATGGAAAGTAAAAGTCTAGAGCAATAAATTGTTCATTAAAGTATTTCATTATTTAAAGAGTTTTATTTATATTGTTTTCTCAATAAAAAGGTTTGATGGTCCACGAAACGTCCTTCAATCCCATATTCAAGTTTTATTTATGATAGTAACCAACACGAATTACCGATATGTCAAATCAGGATGGTTCATTAATAACCTTGGAGTTCATTGTATGTATTGGTTTTCCTCTTTCATAATTGTATAATGCTTGATACAATGTTTTAATGTAAACAATCAGACAAAATCACAAGATACACAAACTGTCAAAATGTGAAATTTCAATTTTTAGCGGGAAGCGCTACCAACATAACTGATATAAAAACACCAACTCATATTTTTGACAAGTCCTTTATTTAAAAATCTAATTGTAAAATTACCTCAATAGAAAAAATAGTATAAAAAACATGTATCATAAGGCCTGTTGACGCACTCGCCCTTTGTAAAACTCGCCTGGCGGCTCGTTTTCCAAACTTGGACTCGTACGTGTGTTTTAATGTATATTATATTATCCACAATTCAAATTAAATCATATTGTGTAATCTGTATGAGGAAGTAGTACTACGTAAATATATACACCGAATAGGTTTCTATGTATTTACGAACATTAAAAATTTAAGTTTAATATTCCCAATGCTAGATGGAACCATTATTTACAAATATTTTAGAAATTAGAAACAGTTTTCTATATATAATTTACATTTAAAATGAAAAATTATTATTTATTATTTGAACATAATATAGATACACATTATTTAAATATATAAAACAAATTACATCATTAAACAAACTCATATATTGTTCATCTTTTGTTAAAAGGTGAAACTACACTCATAGTACACACGGCGCATGCCTGCAGGTTTCATCAATAACAAGATTTATACCGAGACATCTAGCGTTAAGCTGTGGAAATTTAGGTTTTGTTGGCTTTTCGTCATTTTAGTTTCTTCACTTTACTCAAAGAGGGAGGAGTTGTACCATTTAACGATTTCCGCATGAAGTGCATATGTAAATTTATGTAAATATGTATACGCAGTACACAGATTAATTTTAAATAACAGTCAATTAATGCAGTAACACAAATATAAATATATTAATCAATGTAACATTTTGCATTAGCTTTTAAACTGCAAGTTTAATATGCTTACAAATATTTACATACATATTCATATAAATTTGCAAGCGACGTAATACACGTAATTTTGTTGCTGTTTGTTAATAATCCAATTATAACAATTTAACAAAATGCAGATTGTCAGCTACTTTAAAATAGCTTATATTTGTATATATATATATATATATATATATATATATATATATATATATATATATATATATATATATATATATATATACATTATTTTCTGATAGATTTTGTATCTGACACGAGAATATTAATTAATTATAACAAAATTTTATATAGTATCTATCATTTACATAGTTCTTCTAAGACCTTTTTCGCTTTCACATATTTATTAATTGCAGGTTTATTATTTAATTTATTCATAATTTAGGCTGTCAAATACCTCATTAATTTTTAATTTCTATAGATATGATAGCAACTACTAAATATTAACTTTATTTATCTTATTAAATTAACTGTATTATAAAACTTGCTTAACTTCTCTTAAATTTTTAAGCAAAAATATAAAATTAGGAATTATAACAGCATAAACAATTTTTTAAATATTAGTATTCAAAGCCCGGAATGCCACACCAAAAATGCATGAAAGAATAACAATTCCGAAATAAAACTTGGGAGATTATGCTTCATGTATACAGCAAAGGAAAACTTCAAAATTTAACTAGAACTCTTAAACTTGTCCGCACATAAGTATTTTTTATTATTATTTATTAAACACTTTTTGACACAATTTTTCTGTAAGTAAAAACAGTAATATCATGGAGATGATACATAGTTTTTTATTGATTTTTCTTCCATTTTCCTCTTTTTTGCATTCTCATTGGATTTACAGAAAGAAACCTGGACAAGCTGTGGCTTTGATCGTATTGGACTTGATATGAAGCTAGCATCCATTAACAGTAGATTCATTAAACACGTCCTGAAAATAGCAGCTGACCAATAAAGTTATTTTTTTTGTCATTTTCTTTTTTTTTTGTTTTTGAAATCTTTTTGGATTTAGAGACAAAAATACTATAATTAAAAAGGAAAAATAAGTATATTTTTAAATTCTTTGGCCAATTAAAATATCTAACTTTTACATCTGAAACACTTTTGTAGGTACTTTGTTTTAGAGATATTTAATAATGAAAATTTCGACTAATATCGGTTTTTCGTCTAGAAACCTACGCAAATTTTTGGCTTCACATAGGCGCATTATTTAACCGAGGTCATATCTCTTATAATTTCCGAGATCACAATGATGGCCTTCGAAATCCGGATAACCTGTATACGATACGTAAAGTTAATAAAAATGTTTAAAAGTAATGTGCTGGCCACATTAGTTCTTTTTTAGTATATTCATATTGAACACTTTGTGCAAATTTTTCGACTACGCCACTATGATAGAGAAATAGAATAGTTGAATGTGTTAGGTCCGGTTGAATTTGAAATGGGGATTGTGAGTGAGTGGGCGGGAGTGTCACCGGCCCCTTCGGACCACTTGCTACTTGTCCATGTTCGCGACTAACTGCATAGGAACTGCTGAGGTGTTGAGAGGTCTAGCGCTGCGTGACTGGAAAACTCCACGAGCCGGCAAACACACGGGCACCTCGTGCCGCAGCCACCACATAACATTACGCTGCGGTCACCGAAATGAGCTACTTCGGGCGAAGGCGAATCATTCTCCTCGTATAATATCCGTGTCCCGATATGAGCTCAAAAGATATAAAATATGTACGCTGTGCGGAATACTAACGGTGTCCGGACGTGAGATTGATGCGCGTGCGTGTTCTCTTCTTCCTATCCTCTCACTCCTTGGACGCAAACAAATTTTTTATCTTTTCACAAAACATCTTCAAATCTTATCCATTCCATGTAAGTAGAATTTCATTTATCCGTCGGTTATGGAGCGATATCAAATAGATAAATAAAATTAAATAAATATATCATCACGGCATATTACCCATTGCTGGGTGTGCCAATCTGCTTTGTACACTGATTTCGGTATGATGTTGACATATTTGTACTGTGCGGGAGTTGACCAATAATAACACAACTCATGAATTTACATGTTAATTAAATTTAAATTTTGAGCACAGAGTGTGAGTGTGATTGATTTTGGTACAGGTTACAGTTAAAACATATTAATTTAACAATATTTATATTGAAACTACTAAAAATGCATAGATATAATTTCTATAATAGGTACACAGTGGCTATAATTAGTTTGTTTTTCAAGTAAACCACCTTTCGAAAAATATTATTTACGAGTAGAAAACTGGTTTAAAATTTAAAATTACGCTAAAATTTAAGAAATTGTGTTCACTGCCATTTTTTCATATTATGCAAAATTTATTAATTGTGAGAATGTATTTAAAAATTAAAAATTGACACAATACAAGAGAAAGAAATGGTTTAATGCAAAATATTTAATAACTTAGTTCAGTGTTTCTCAAACTTTTTATTCTCGCGGCACACTTTCAAAAGGAAAATAATTTTGCGGCACACGCGCTTATACAGTAAAAATTAAATTAAAATGAATGAAATATAATTTCAACAAAACTTGTAATTATAACTTTTAGGATGTGAAAACAATTTTTTTTAATATATCTGTCCCACGTAAAACTTTATGGGAAGACTTATACACGCCATTGTTTTAACAACAGGACTACAAATCGAATGCCCACTTGTAGTGTATGTAGGCGGTTAGTTTTTCGTTAGGTGAGATAAGTTTTGCAGCTGATTACGTAAGTTTCGCAAGGCTGGTTTAACTTAAAAATAAAAATTGGGGCAGGCTGGCTTCACACTAGCCTGCCCAAACGCGTATAATAAAATAATTCAATAGAAATATGTCTCCTTACCGTTAGTTGAATTAAGTTTTAACAAAATTAAGATTAGTTTCGAATTGGTTTAAGTAAAAAAATAATAAACATGGGCATTCTAACATCTTATTTCTGCAACCTAGCGCAATAATTGAAAGTTTAAAGTTATTAACATACACGTCTTGATTAGTTGTCGTTAGTTTTGATATAATCGACGTTACTTTTGAAACGCATTAGCTTGGACATTCATGTACAATATTTGGGTAGGCCTGGAACCTGCTTTTTTAAATTAATAATTAAAACTCTCAGTCAGTGACAACGACGGTCGTACTATACGCGGAGTTTAGTTTTGACAAAATTGATGTTAGTTGATGGTACGTTCGTTCGTATGGGCATATAGTATAATGAAAATATTTTTTTCTCAGAACAATAAATACATATTTTTTCCCAGAAATCCTTGTCACGCGTAATCTGTAAATGAAGAATATGAGTTATAATAATAATAATAAAAAATTGTTTAATAACGCAATACTTTACCTTTTCATATAACATCTCTCTTGGTGTCCAGAATACAAAAATACAATATAAATTTTTGGTGATGTGGAGCTGACCCTGGACCTGATAAAAATACGAATGGTTTCGTTTCAAACTAAAGATTTCATCCTTGTATTCAGCAAATGTTACTTTCTTTGTGAGAATAGCTTCTTGGGGTGTTAACCTCGCAGCATTTGCAGGACATTTAATTTCTATTATGGTATCATGTCCTATGAGTCCGTCTAGACTTGCTGCTATATAACAATGTTCTTTGTTTATAAAAAGTCCACATTCATTTATCTGAACTTCCAATTCATCCTTTAATTCCTTTATTGCTAGAGGTTCTTTCTCTATTCAATATTTGGTATTTAGGTACATTACCACTGAATGTATTATATAATAAATTTTTAGCAGTGCTGTCACAATTTGTTGTTGGTCGCATTTTGAAAAAATTAGATGCTGTTAAACGTTTAATTCTTTCAGAATGCCACAGGTTATTTGTATTTTGTCCAATTGTACTTTGTTCCATGTGTTTTATTTCTTCTTCAGTTTTTGATAGTTCCTTTAAGAATATTTTTTTTTATATTATAAATTTCAGCTCACATTGGTTCTTCACTAACATTAGGACCATAATCCTTGTCAGTGGAAGCAAAAAATTTGCGAGGTTTCAAACCTTTTTTAGTTCTCCTCATATCTTTATTTTTTCTAAATAATTTTTTTTTGTAAAAGTACCAGGACTATTTTTTGTTAGTTGTTTAGGCAGGCTGGAAAGTAGATTTCCTTTTGTATTGTATAATATCACAGCAGCAAAACAACGAGCATGGTAGGAACCTTTTTTAGAAAAATTTATACTTTTGCCACCTACAAATTTTACGACTACAGAATTATATGCTTCTGAAACGTAATTCGTCATATTGTGTAGTAAACTTTTTGAATGAAAGACAATTCTATTTAACAGCGACATAATGTCGTTATATAAACCACTGTCCTTCATTTGTGGAATCCAGTTAAATTCTTGCAGTTTTTTCCTTTTGTAAAAATAAGAACTGCAATTTGCATGTTGTCCGAAAACATGATTGACACTGTTTAATAAGTCTTTCTTTAAATTTTTAATTCCTTCGGAAAAATTCGAATTCTTCCTATATTTCGCAGCATATTCTACGGCACAAATCAATCTTTTTATATTTCATGACAAAAGTTGGCGTAAATTTGAGCTTATATGTTTCCCTGCACTGCTGTATCGCCGGGATTACAATTCACGGAAATTGTTACAGTAGTTACGCAATAAATGTTTGCAGTATTAAATTTTTTCTACAATCAAATCAAAACTATAGGGACGTGCCTCTACCACTTTTTATGCACGCTGCTATCTCCGTCTCCAACTAATTTTGAGGGTTTTAAGCACAGTTTATATATCCATGGCTCAATAATATCACTTTCCATTGCGGTAGATGATCCGGTCCAATTTTTTAAACATTTGTGAGTATTAGCTGTTACATTCAATGTTTTAGCACGTTTGCATATACAGAAGTATAATATATTCCTCACCCCAATAAAAAGTATCTTGTTTGTTTCCTGGCCAATTATACATGGCTTAAATTTATGTAAAATTTAAGACATTGAAAATTCTCTCACATTTTGTAAACTTCACACTATACACCCCAGTATAATAAAAACACATGACCTTTATGAAGAACTAAACAAAATTTCGAAATATTACAATGATGAGTTACCATTTGAAATAAATTTAGAAAATATTTCAGAAATCGAAAATTTACTCTCAGTTAATTGCAAATTGCAAGATAACAAAATTTTATATTTTATTGAAATTCCAATAAATTATGAAACACATTTCGACCTAATTCATTTAATTCCAACCCCCACAAAACACAATTCTAATAATTTAATTACTATTATACCCAATCATGATTATATTCTGAAGTCTGAAAATGGTCAAATAAGATCTCTATGTGGTACGTGTACCCGCAATAAAAGAAACATATTCCAATGTCCTAATAAGATCAAGGAAATAACCGAAGACTCCTGTGAGACTAACTTCCTAACGAAGAACACCGTCGAAAACTGTCATTTCGTCAAACTAAATATAAGGAGTAACCATCTCGAATATTTGGAGGAAATCAACCAATATTTGGCCATATTTCCGCACCCCGAAAAATTAAAAAGTAAATGCAGTCACGCCGATAATATAAGAAGCCTTCAAGGTATACTTCTCATCAAAGATGATGGATGTAAATTGCAAATTCAAAACAAAGAACTCGACTTCAAACATGGTACATTTGGCAAACCTACCGTAATTGAGAATTACGAAATAAATTTCAACAACACACAAATTCCCAAAACTACAATTGAATTGAATAGCATCTTCGAACTCAGACCAATAAACAAGGTAGAAGACATCCTGTACGACGATATAACACCATACGAAGAAGATGGCACCAAATACCCCGTTTTGGCATTATATGTTATAATTATTATTGTTGCTATTATTTCTGTCATAGTCTATCTTAAAAGGAAACTTCCACTCAAATCCACGAGAAGAAACCAGTCCCCAGCCAGGGACATTGAACTTCACCAGACAACTTCAACCCCCAGGTCGCCGCTGAAGCTTCCTGATGAAGCCCAATTCTAAGGAGGGAGGAGTTACCACAGCCCATATAGCTGAGGTTGCAGTTCCCAGGGTTACACCCGACACCAGAAAGCATAAACTATATAAATTGTAACTTTACTTATTTTTATTCAGTCTGATGTAACCATTCATAAATTACACACAAATAAACTTTAAATGTAATAAAATTAAATAAATAATATATTGTAACTTGTGACATAATAAAAGATTAGCGAATATAATCTTTTAACTTACAATAAAAATCTTTTTAAAAAACCCTTCCGCGAACCTTAAAAATATAACATATATAGATATATATATATATATATATATATATATATATATATATATATATATATATATATATATATTGTAACGTATTTTTCGAATACGTGTAAGAATGTTGGCGTATGGTTGCTCGGGCGCCAACGGTTCGGTAGCTGATTTGGAGACAAGGTTCGAAGAGAAATAAAAGAACAATGGTGTTGGTAGAAAGGCTGATTTATTATTCCAAGCTCAGGTACAAGAGGTCCTACGGCTGGGCGTTCCGGGTGACTATTTCGGACGGGAACGGTATGTTCTGGGGAAACGACGCTTGGCGTCGCGGCGTCTGGGTAACGGAAAGTTGATCGGATACGGTAAGGGTTATAATGCCCTAAAGTACGGAGTCCAAAAACGGAGCTTTCGGGAAAAAGATGCTCGGCGTCGCGGTATCGGTGAGGTAGAGTGCGTCAAAACAAGGCGGTATTGCTTTCCAAGATGCGAGGATTTCGAAAGTGTCGTTATCTCAAAAACGACGCTCGGCGTCGCGGCGCCGATGTCGCGGGATTTTGCGAGGAAGTGACGTGGATGCATTTCCTGGTGAGCGGGAGCGAAAAATATGAGTTTCCACAACACGACGCCCGGCGTCGCGACGGCGATACGTCAGATCCCTTGCCGGTGGTAAACTAAACACCTTTCCGAGGAGTGGTTTTTCACTTTTCGGTTTTCTCGAAAACGACGCCCGGCGTCGCGACGCCGATATGTCGCGGCGCTTCCTTATACCGAGTAGTATCCGGATCTGTGGTTTTCTCGAAAACGACGTCCGGCATCGGGACGGCGTCGACGGTCGGTATTGGCCCTGGATGGTCACGCACCCTATTGGCGTCAACGCGGCGGTGGCGTCGAGGCGCTAAGGAGGTTGATCTCACCACAGGCCACTATCAGAGATGAAACGGGGGTGACGTCGGTGCGGTGGCGTCGGGTCACTTGTAATGGCTCTGGATAGTCACGCACCTTGGCGGCGTCAACGCTCGGGTTTACACGCCGGCGGCGTCGATGCGCTGAGGAGGTTGGTCTCGCGACGTGCCACTACAAGCGACGTTGCTCGCGGAAAAAAATATACTCTGGGTGTACGGGTGACGACGGCTTCACCGTGGTGACTCTGGTGTTGCTCAGAAATGTCCCCCAAGAGACGCTCTAAGCCACGCAACGAATCACGACGATGGGCAAGACAGTAACAATAATTTTCGCGAGGAGCTCACGGCGGAAGTTCAAAAACAACGGTTTGCTCACCTGGAGAATTCTGCAGGACTGCTGGAGAAGACGGAATCGATTTCTTCAAGACTACTAGTGGTTTACACACACTGCCTTTACATCTCGGCGGCGCGGCTTTTATAGCCGGAGGCTGGATATTCAGGCTTTAGCTTGTTTTGCAAATGTAAGAAATCAAAAAGAGCACGTGTGATTTCAACCAAAATTTAGAAAAAAATGGAACGCGGACTTCTAGTTGGAATATTTCGCTCATACATAGTGTAAACGGTGTACTTTACGTCCGGCATGCTAAAGAAAAGTTTTCAGCGTCGCGTGAAACAGGATAGCGCGGCAATAGCGGTTTGAACTAATATTCTTGTGACAGATCACATCGTGGAAAAGGAGAGCACGGCAAATACGGTTTGAATTAAATTCTTGTGACAGATCACATCGTCACATCCCCGGGTTACTTCGGGAGAAAAAAGGAACGACGGACAAGGACGGTAGCCGGAAGGCCCTTTTACAAAAAGAAAAAATTAACAAAACTTGAACGCCCAATAGAAAAATTATCCTAACTACCAAACTTAAATACAAACTAAATAACTCTAACTACTAAACTAAATATATTGAATACCCTACAACTAATTAACCAGAATAAAGAAAAAAATTAACTAACTTAACTAATACCTAAGTAAACTTTGTCCGCAAGTGGCACTTAACGTGTCTAACACTTGGCAAAAGGGGCACTGCACTCACGGTTGGGGAGGGGGTTCAGCGTCGCAGCGGGGGAATGGTGATCCTCCTGCCGTTGGGGAGCCGCATCCGTAACCTCTTCGTCAGCGGGACTCCTCGGGGCCTCAGGGACTGAACCCAGGTGTGGTAGTCCTGGCGCTGGGCTTCGGCTGGCGACAGGACCGGGGGCGGAGACGCCTGACGCGTTGGAGGGACTACGGGCGGCTCTTCTCTTCGGGGGCTCTCAGGATCTGGACTCAAGGACCTCAAGATGTTCCAGAGTTCCTGGACGGCTTCTGGCACGGAGGGTTGGGCTGTTTGGCTGCTAGACGCGATGGGAGGAGGTTGGCGATCCTGGAGGTTTCCGGCACGTTCTTCTTGGACCGCATCACCTTCGGAATCGGACGGCAGCGGTGATGCGGTCAAGTCGATGACGTCCTCTAAGGGGGACGGCGACCGGTACGGCCGGATTACAGGTGGCGCCTGTAATTTGGGCGGGTAAGGTCCAAAGCGAGCGATGAGGGCTTTTCGGAGGGCCTCATCGCCATCACCGGGCTTCCAATCGGGGACCTTGCCTGCATGGGCTCGGTGGCTGGTGGTGGTGCAGTGCGGGCTGGGCGGAGGAGACGGTTTTCTAAAATCCTTATCTTGGGTCGGGTGACCCGTCCTGTTGCTGGCAGCTTGCTGGTTTTGCTACCTGCCTTACCTCCCACCCTAGCAGGACAGGTTGGTCGACGGATCCACGGGGCTGGTGCTTGACTCATTCTGGAGAAAACGGAATCGTGATGCGGTGAGTAAACGATCGCCGGTGATCCCATAGCTAGTTTGCAACTCGGTCAGGCGTTCTCGAAACATAATGGGGTCGGTTTTGCCATCATAGTGCACGTTCCATTTACGTATCATTTCGCATAGTTGAGCAGGTGTCGTTTTGGCCGACGGTTTTTCAGCGGACGCGGCTGTATCTACGGATTCTTCTTTGTCGGCGAGTGTAGTTACCTTGGTATAAAAATCAACCATGCGTTTACGTAGTTCTTCCACGGTTCTGGTATCTTCAAGGCCATAACGTTGTAGTTCCTCTTGGAGTTCCTCCTTCTTGAGGGCATATATCCATTTAGTACCCATTGTCTCTTTTCAATGTCCCTGTTCGGGCGCCAAATTCTGTAACGTATTTTTTAAATACGTGTAAAAATGTTGGCGTATGGTTGCTCGGGCGCCAACGGTTCGGTAGCTGATTTGGAGACAAGGTTCGAAGAGAAATAAAAGAACAATGGTGTTGGTAGAAAGGCTGATTTATTATTCCAAGCTCAGGTACAAGAGGTCATACGGCTGGGCGTTCCGGGTGACTATTTCGGACGGGAACGGTATGTTCTGGGGAAACGACGCTTGGCGTCGCGGCGTCTGGGTAACGGAAAGTTGATCGGATACGGTAAGGGTTATAATGCCCTAAAGTACGGAGTCCAAAAACGGAGCTTTCGGGAAAAAGATGCTCGGCGTCGCGGTATCGGTGAGGTAGAGTGCGTCAAAACAAGGCGGTATTGCTTTCCAAGATGCGAGGATTTCGAAAATGTCGTCATCTCAAAAACGACGCTCGGCGTCGCGGCGCCGATGTCGCGAGATTTTGCGAGGAAGTGACGTGGATGCGTTTCCTGGTGAGCGGGACCGAAAAATATGAGTTTCCACAAAACGACGCCCGGCGTCGCGACGGCGATACGTCAGATCCCTTGCCGGTGGTAAACTAAACACCTTTCCGAGGAGTGGTTTTTCACTTTTCGGTTTTCTCGAAAACGACGCCCGGCGTCGCGACGCTTCCTTATACCGAGTAGTATCCGAATCTGTGGTTTTCTCGAAAACGATGTCCGGCGTCGGGACGGCGTCGACGGTCGGTATTGACCCTGGATGGTCACGCACCCTATTGGCGTCAACGCGGCGGTGGCGTCGAGGCGCTAAGGAGGTTGATCTCACCACAGGCCACTATCAGAGATGAAAACGGGGGTGACGTCGGTGCGATGGCGTCGGGTCACTTGTAATGGCTCTGGATAGTCACGCACCTTGGCGGCGTCAACGCTCGGGTTTACACGCCGGCGGCGTCGATGCGCTGAGGAGGTTGGTCTCGCGACGTGCCACTACAAGAGATGAAAACGGGGGTGACGTCGGTGCGGTGGCGTCGGGTCACGTGTAATGGCTCTGGATAGTCACGCACCTTGGCGGCGTCAACGCTCGGGTTTACACGCCGGCGGCGTCGATGCGCTGAGGAGGTTGGTCTCGCGACGTGCCACTACAAGCGACGTTGCTCGCGGAAAAAAATATACTCTGGGTGTACGGGTGACGACGGCTTCACCGTGGTGACTCTGGTGTTGCTCAGAAATGTCCCCCAAGAGACGCTCTAAGCCACGCAACGAATCACGACGATGGGCAAGACAGTAACAATAATTTTCGCGAGGAGCTCACGGCGGAAGTTCAAAAACAACGGTTTGCTCACCTGGAGAATTCTGCAGGACTGCTGGAGAAGACGGAATCGATTTCTTCAAGACTACTAGTGGTTTACACACACTGCCTTTACATCTCGGCGGCGCGGCTTTTATAGCCGGAGGCTGGATATTCAGGCTTTAGCTTGTTTTGCAAATGTAAGAAATCAAAAAGAGCACGTGTGATTTCAACCAAAATTTGGAAAAAAATGGAACGCGGACTTCTAGTTGGAATATTTCGCTCATACATAGTGTAAACGGTGTACTTTACGTCCGGCATGCTAAAGAAAAGTTTTCAGCGTCGCGTGAAACAGGATAGCGCGGCAATAGCGGTTTGAACTAATATTCTTGTGACAGATCACATCGTGGAAAAGGAGAGCACGGTAAATACGGTTTGAACTAAATTCTTGTGACAGATCACATCGTCACAATATATATATATATATATATATATATATATATATATATATATATATATATATATATATACCGGATGTGTACTTTTTCCCGAACATAGGAAATTCAATGTTATAATTGTAATTGGCGATATCTCACTACCTATTAATTTTAGAATAACATAGGTTACTAGAGTTTTTGGCGCACCTAATTTTCCCATGTGTTTATAGTAAAATTATATTACTTTTTGTTATTAAATGTGATGTATTGTAAATGGTTCCTATACAAAATCTAACATAGCTATACGTTCTAGGAACAAAAATACATATTTCGCGTTCCTTATTGTTCCTATACATGAAATTCCTTTGATTCAAGGGCTACTTACGTTTTTATACATACGCAAAATCGCTTTGATTGCCCTGTTGGCGTAAATTCCCATACATAATCCTTACCAAATTCTCAAAGAAAATGCCAACAGGAGGAGAAATGGAACAAATGGTCACATTATTACAAAATATGGCTGCTACAATGGCCCACAAACAAAATTACTTACGGAACAACAACTAAGTACACGGAATCAAAATAAAGCAGATCTTAAGGACATACAATTGTAACCGTTTGACGATACAAACGAATCATGCGAGTCATATATGCAACGATTATTTCAACGCACAAAGGCACTTACAAGGTGAAAAGACTGATGTTTGGAGTCAAAGTTGCACCCAACACATGGCAGAGATATATTGATCAAATTATCGGAGACCTTACAGGTACTGCATGTTTTTTTGACGACATTGTAGTACAAGCATCAACAAAAGAAGAACTGATTATACGAATAAGAAGAATATTTGAAAGATTTCGTTCCCATGGTATACTTTTAAATAGAAAGAAATGCCAATTTCTTCAAAGAAATATTCAATATTTGAGACACAAAATTAGCGAGCAAGGGTTAGAACCTATACCAGAAAGGGTGGAAGCCCTCAAAAAAGTCCATGCCCGAAAAATGTTTCAGAATTACGCACATTTCTAGGACTAGTAAATTACTACCAGAAATTTTTAACAAAATTGTCCACTACCCTGAATCCACTTAATAAATTATTGCAGAAGAATATAAAATTTCACTGGAATGAAGAATGTGAAGAAATTTTCAATAAATTGAAAAGAGAGATTACTAGCACCAAAGTTTTAGTTGCATATAATCCAGATCTACCACTGATCTTGGCTACAGATGCTTCACCAGTTGGATTAGGCGCCGTGATTTCTCATCGGATGGAAAACGGAACTGAGAGACCTATAGCCTTTGCATCTAGGTTATTAACAAAGCCGGAATAAAATGACAGCCAAACAGATAAAGAGGCAACAGCGATATTCTGGGGATTGAAGAAGTTCTTTCAGTATTGCTATGGCCGGAAAATAATATTGATTACGGATCACAAGCCATTAGTAAGCATCCTGCATCCCAATAAAGAATTGCCAGCAATTTCAGCTTTACGTTTGCTACATTATGCAACGTTTACGGCTGGTTTTAATTACGAGATTCAATACAGAAATACCAAAGAACATGCGAATGCAGACTTCTTATCCAGATTTGCAGTGGAGACAAATGAAACTGAAATGAATGATGATGACATTTTCTATTTAAATCAATTAAATACCTTACCCGTTCAAAAGAAAGAAATCCAGAAAGAAACTATGAAAGATTTGGATTGCAAAGAAATGTACTTGAAACTACAAAATGGTGTCATACATGAAGAGGCACACAAATATTCTCTACAAGACGGCTGCGTGTTTAACGGTATCCGGGTGATGATTCCGAAGACATTGCAGAAGAGGATTCTAGAAGAACTCCATGTAGGTTACATGGGGATTGTCAGAATGAAAAGCCTAGCAAGGAGCTACGTTTGGTGGAAGAACATTGACAGAGACATTGAAGGAATGGTGAAGAACTGCTCAAGCTGCTGTAAAACTATGAAGAATCCTAATAAGATAGAACAACATCCATGGGAATTTCCTAATAAACCATGGCAAAGATTACACATCGACTACGCGGGACCGTTTTTTAAAAATAATTTCCTTATAATTGTCAATGCACAAACCAAATGGGTGGAAGCAATACCAAAACGTAAGGCTGATTCGACAACAGCAATTAAAATATTAAGAGAATTTTTTTCAAGATTCGGTTTACCAGTCAGTAAGTGATAACGGGACAAATTTTAAATCTAAAGAATTTGAAAATTTTCTAAAATCAAACGGAATTTTACATAAAGTAACAGCATCGTATCATCCAGTAACAAACGGATAGGCGGAAAGATACGTGCAGACTATTAATCTAGGATTAAGAACTATGATTAAAGAACCAGGTGATATTAATCTTAAGTTGTGCAGATTCTTAATGCAGTATCGGAAAATGCCTCATGCAACTATAGCGGCTGGAGCCGTTACTTGAGTATAAATAGGAGTTAAATTGTATAACAATAAAATATAGGAACGAATTATAATTTAGACCTTTATTATTTTAATACAGAAAATCGACTGGTTATTTATTTATATATAGTTTCCAGGTTTACTCTAGACATAACACAAACAATTGTCGTTAGGGCAGGGTATTGGCCACTTGATTTAACTCGTAATGACATATGTCATTGTAAATGTCAACTGTCATATGTCACCTGCCATATGTCACGGCACAACTACGGGACAAAGCCCAGCTGAGTTAATGTTTAACTGAAACTTTCGAACTAGAATTGATTTGGTAAAATCCGATCTCTCAACAAAAATAAATCGGAAACCAAATCCGTTTGCAAAAATAGTACCATAGTTCCATGAAGGTGAAAGGGTACAGATAAGAGTTTATAATAAACATGAAAAATGGATTTTTGGGAAGATAGCGGCGAAGAAAGGATCGCTACATTACAACGTAAATGTGGAGGGTGTGATGCACACATGACACGTAGAACAAATTAGAAATACGCAAGTACAAGAGGAGAAAAAAACTGGTATTACCCGAAGGAGAAACCATATGCAAAGGTATAGAACAAAACTTACAGGACATCCAATCTAGATCTCCCGAGAAGAACAGTACGGAAAAGCCAAGGGTCGTAACTCCAAATAAGGAAGACAACTCAAGCTGCCAGTCAATGCCGGAGCAACCAAATGAGGAGCAGAAGACGATGCCTGAGAAGGAAGAACCTGAAACACAAGACAACTTGCGTCGTTCGACACGCATACAAAGAAAACCCATCCGATTAAATTTATAAAAAAAGAGAAGATAGTATTATATAATATATATTAAAAACTAATATATTTTTATTTATATTTATACAGTTGGCAACATTGGTTAGAGGGTGCACATATGGGTTACTAGAGTTTTTGGCGCACTTAATCTTCCCATGTGTTTATAGTAAAACGATATTACTTTTGGATGTATTGTAAATGGTTCCTATACATATATATATATATATATATATATATATATATATATATATATATATATATATATATATATATTATACAATAATGTAATGGTTAGATATGTTACATAAACTAACTACAAAAATAAATAATAGTTTATATACGAGTTAGATGTAAAGTAAAATACTCGATTTAAGGCAATTATCAGACTGCCGCGAAAAATTAGTTTGGTCACCATTGGGATCTCCGAAACTATTAGAGCTACGAGATGGGATAAATAGGCAATGTTGTGCAGTTTTGGGTGCACATATTCCGCTGAGAAAAGTTTAAAATTCCGTACATTACGTATTAAAAAAAACTGAAAATCGTAATTTTGAAAAATGTCAAATAACTCTATAATTATAAAAGTTATAAAAAAATGTTTTATATAAATGTTTCATGATTTGATGTGACAAATATAAAAGTGATGTCAGAATAAAATTCAAGATAACGGTTTCCAAGATATTAATAGCAAGTTTTTTATTTTAAATAAGTGCCATATTGGATAGTGCCCGTGAGGTGACGCCTGATAAGCGCCCGCACGGTGCAAGTATTTCATCATTACCGATATCTATGTATAAAGCAGATTGGCACATCCAGCAATGGCTAATAAGCCGTGATGATATTTTATTTATTTGTATTGAATTTTTACTTTAAAAAAATTCTTAATACTTTTTTTTCTTTCCAATGGTGTAGGTTTATTGTGTTTTAGTTTTGTTTTAACCCTAAAATCTTAAATTTTTCGTTATATTTCATTAATTTATTTTATTCTTAAGTCAAAAATTTAGGTACTCTTTAAAATAGTATTTTATTTTCCTTAAGTAACTTATTCCGTTCCTATCCTGCTCACAATTTAATTTTGATTCCATATTTTTAATTTAACGTATGTGTGTCTCAACCAGGTATGTGATATAAAAAACTTATTATTGACCACAATATTTTTAGTCATAATAAAATAATTTATTTAATTAAAGTAACTAATATGACATGTAAATATTGCAGATACTGTCAAAAAAATAAGAAATTTCATGAAAAAAATCAAAAATCCAATATGGCGTCTATTTAAAATAAGAAAGATGCTACTAACATCTTGGAAACCGCCATCTTGAATTTCATTCTGACATCAGTTTTAAGTTTGTTTCATCAAATCATGAAACTTTTATATGAAACATTTTTTTTAATATCTTTTATAATTACGGAATTATTTAATATTTTTTATAATCGTGATTTTAATTTTTTCAATAACTTTCAAACTGTTCAGAATTTTTAATTTTTTTCAGTGGAATTTGAATGAGCACACAAAACTGCATAACATTATCCATTTAACCGACCTCGTAGCTCTTAAAATTTCGGAAATCCCAATGAATGGTAACCCAATTAATTTTCAAATATCTTCCAAATGTAAAATAATACTGGATTTTAATTTGTACATGTAGACACTATTTGTTTTTGAGTTATGATGTCAAAGTTTTAATTTTTATATGGACGCTATACTGAAAATTTGCACCATGGAAAAGATTTTTTTTTGCTTTCCAAGCATGTGTAAATTGTCTATTTTAATTTGTTTCAAATACCAAGAATACAATTTCTAAATTTACAGATTAAAAACAATGGTTTTTGCAATGAAGCAAATGAAATCATGAGTCAGGTATTGTCAATTGTTTAATTTTAAGTTTATAATATTCATATTCTTTAATATTTCTAACACACAGCATTGAAACATTTTTTTAAAATTTCGTTATAAATACCATATTCTACTACGACGTCCAAATAAAAATATTAAGACTTTATAAAATTTTGGGAACTAATTTTAGAAATTATAAAAGAAAATAATTAAATTGTTATTTCCAATTGTATTTTTCAATTTTTTTATTACAATAATAATTGTTTTTAACCAATAAATGTACAAATTGTTGTATTTTCGGCGTTTAAAACAAATGAAAACTGACAAATTGCACATGGTTGGAGAGCTAAAAATATTCTCTTTTCAATGCTGCAACTTTTTAATATGACGTCCATATAAAAATTAAAACTTTGACATCATGACTCGAAAACAAATAGGTGAACTACTCCAGTCCTACCCACAAGCTTCCTTGCCTCTCACCTATAAAACCCTTACTAACTTGATGTCTATAAAGATTTTAATTATCGTAAATTGTAAATCAGTCGTTAATGGCAAGTAAATAAAATATACATGGTTCAAAAACAAATTTTAACGTTGCCTAATCTCTGTAACACTGTCAATAACTGCATTGTTATATCTCTGGGTTAATACAAAAAAATCAATGTCAACATTTTGAATTTTTTTTAAATCAGTGATTTAAAATCCGCAAGAAACTTTCTCTACTAATAGAATCCAGAGTACTTTATATGAAATTTGATATTCTGCAGTGGTTGTTTGACTGCGTATTCGTAAGGCAGAAAAAATAGTGTACCCCCAATATACGATTAACACATATGTACATAGACCGGGAGCCCAGCTATCAAAAGTCACGTGATAAGGTATAAAAGGTTCGACCTTGGGGTAGGGTGCGGATTGGCTCCCCATACAAAAATAATCGTGTCTTACAAGTCGGACCGAGGGCTTTACGCCATGGTAGTATTTTTAAAATTTAAAAAAGGGCCAAAAATTACGTGATGAGGTACATTTAAATTTTTTGTGCCATTCAATGTGGGCTTGTGTCTAGTTTGCTAATATACCTTGTAAGACATCGAAACCGGGGGCTTTTGACATGTAAGACACGAAAGAAAATTTCAAAAAAGGAGTAAAAATTACGTGATAAGGTACATTCAAAATTTTTACGGTATTTTATGCATCATTATCCAAAGATCATGAATATATTTTGTAAGACATAAAAATCGGGGGCTTTTAAGACACCCAAAAGTCAAAATGCTGTCCAAAACTACATGATGTGGTACATTAAAACTTTTGTGTCAATCGACGCGGGTATTTGCCTAGTTTGTTAAAATTTATTTTAAGACATACAAATCAGGGGCTTTTGACTTTTAAGATACGAACCCAAATTTGAAAAAGAGCCGAATATTACGTGATAAGGTACAAACAAAATTTTTGCTGTATTTTATGCACCATTACCCAAAGATCACAAATACACTTTGTAAGACGTAAAACTCTGGGGTTTAATGCATTTAAGATATCCAAAAGTCAAAATGGTATCCAAAACTACATGATGCGGTACATTAAAACTTTTTGTGTCAATCGACGCGGGTATGTGCTTAGTTTGCTAAAATTCATTTTAAGACATAGAAATCAGGGGCTTTTGACTATTAAGAAACGAACCAAAATTTTAAAAAGTGCTGAAAATGACGAGATAAAGTACATTATAACTTTCTGCGGTTTTTTATTCACTGTTATCCAAAGATCACGAATAGATATTTTAAGACATAAAAATCGAAGGCTTAATGCAGTTAAGACAACCAAAAGTCAGAATGGTGTCCAAAAATTATGTGATGAGATACATTAAAACTTTTTGTGTCAATCGACGCGGTTATTTGCATAGTTTGCTAAAATTGATTTTAAGACATAGAAATCGGGGGTTTTGACTTTTAAGACAAAAAATTCATCTGAGATTTTCTTGTGGTACCCAGAGATATAAGTACGTCTTGTGCTGTTTTGTGACACAAGTAAAATCTCAGATGAAGTATCTACATAAGTCATTGGAACGGGTTATATGTGAAATTTATGGACAAAAACTTGTGAAGATCTCAACAGAGCTCGTCTATACATTTTCAAATCTAGTATTCCAAAGACTCAGATAAACCATTCCAAGAAATCAAAATACCCTGCTTTATTTCCTCCATGTAAAAGCGTGTTTGAACAAAAATTGCAATTATGTCTACAAAATGAGAAATAATGCAAGTAATACCAACACTTTACCTTTAGTAACTCCAGAGTAATGGCTGGATTTTAGCAGGAGATGGAAATCTTTACATGGCAATAATCGAATCAGACGAAGAAGAAGAGGCTCAATCCGAGTTCATTGACGAATTATACGACAATATGTAATATATATAGATTTCATTTTTGGCTTTAATAAATATCCCAGTTCTTATTTAATAAGCAGCTTTTTTAATTTCATATTTTATAATACCCAATTTTATACCTACTCATGTCTTTAAAAGTTTTACCGTTTGTGTTTATTTGTAATATGCAACAAGACTATTTCGATTATTTAGAATGTATTTGGAAAATTAGGCATCAACAATTTTTAATTCATCTCGTATTGGGTAATTTTTCACATGAATTCCTTATGTTTGTCTTAAAAGCAAAAGCCCTCTATCCCGTGTCTTAAAAAGTCTTCGTAATCTTTAGATTATAGCGCATAAAAAACCTTAAAAACATTAAATGTACTTTATCTCATAAATTTTTTTAAAAAAATTGTTCATGTGTTAAAAGTCAAAAGCCTTTGGTTTGAGTGTAGTAAAATAAATTTTAGTAAACTAGGCAAATACCCGCATCGATTGACACAAAAAGTTTTAATGTACCTCGTGATGTAGTTTTTAAACACCATTTTCACTTTTGGTTGTCTTATATACATTAAGCCCCCAATTTTTATATCCTAAAATGTCTGGTCGTGGTCTTTGGATAATAGTGCATAAAAAACCGCAAAAAGTTAGAATGAACCTTATCTCGTAAATTTCAGCCATTTTTCAAATTTTAGTTCGTGTCTTAAAAGTCAAAAGCCCCTAATTTCTACGTTTTAAAATAAATTTTAACAAACTATGCAAATACCCGCGTCGATTGGCACACCCATGCATATCAACTCACATATCTAAGTGCGCAAACTTAAAAAAGAGGGATTTAGTTTTAATAAAAATAAAATAAACAAATTATTAAAATGATGTAGCAGTTACCGTGTTCAAATGAACATTTTCTGTAAAAGCTATGTTATGTAATACGATCAGTATCCATGAGCTAAGGAGTTTGTTTTTGAAAAAGCAGGGAAGTTTATATGCAACCTAAGCGCGCATAAAACACTCAAGAGCAGAAAGCCGGCTTGACTCAGATAGCTCCTTATCTACGTTAAACTTAAGATATTCCCGAGAAAAATACGAAACCGTCGAACCAACGCTGGATAAATTGAAAGGTTTACAATATTGAATTTTGCCGGAATATAAAACAACTAACAATTTCGCTGTTTATCTTTAGATTAAGGTTTATTTATTGCTGTAGGATGTTTAAATTTGTGTTGGAATTTACATATGAATAAAATAACTGCTCCATGTTACATGATTATTGGAAAACGTTTGAAAATATATTGAAGCTTCTTATTGTCTTTGACATTGTAATTTTCTTCGGTTGAAACACATATATGCATAAATTTTCTGCACTGTTAATTTCAGTTATATAAACTTATATAGGAGAGACCGGTGTCAATTCTAACAGGAGTCAAATGTAACAAGCGTAGGTAAGAGGGCCATCTTTGCAAAGTAGATTAAAACGCGCTTGCAGAGTGAAGCAGAAAGAGTCATAGCTCTTTGGTATTTAGTGCAAGTACATACGCGCAAATACGACGTCTGTTTCTGACGAATGTCTGTAAATCGACAAAAAAGTAAATACAGGTAGTGACACACATTGTTTTTAAAACACTGTAAGTGCTCTGCTCGGATATATTTTAAGTTAAGGATCAGTTTGTGAGTTATATCTGCTTTTATTTTTCATTAAAAACATTTAGAATTATTACCTAATATATACAAAAAAAGCAAATAATATCTTTATAATAAGTTAAGCGGTGTCAGTTATAACACATGCCACGGTGTCGATGGTAACGTGTTTAATAATTTATATACAGTATTGGTCATGATAAAAATTACAAGAAAAAACCACTGCTATCGAAAACATAAAAAAAGAAGAGTAAAAAAATGAAAAACAGTTCCGAAATTAACAGTCGCAGATTAATCTTCAGGTGACTCAGATAAGGAAACTCTCTGATATTTATTGGCCCATATTTTTTGACACAGGAGATTTCTTGCAGTGTCGAAAATGTAAAATTGTACGAAGAAAGACTTATTTTATGTTCACCTAAACTGCAATTCCGTTAGCGGCCACAGGCATTGGTCAAAATGGTCTATATCACCAGCAGAATATATATATATATATATATATATATATATATATTGTCTGCTTTTCGTTGAGTCATCTGAATTTTTTATTTTCTGAGGTAATAAATAAATGTTTTTTTTATAATAATTTCTTCTTTTATCTGTTAATTTATCTTATTACATCACTATTAAAATTTGTTACAATTAACACTGGCCCTGTTACTATTGACACCAGTTAGGTGGCAATTGTAACATTTGTAGTGCCTGACTAAAAATCCTTATACTTTTATATTTGTCATATTTTTAAAAGTTATATAAATATATATCATATATTATTATATATTATTATATTATTATTATCAAAAGTTAAAAATTCAAAATATTATTCAATAAGGTGGGTAAGTTCTCATTTAGATAATTTCAAAATTTTGAAATGTAACGTTAACTCGTGAAAAATAAAAATTTAAATTTTGTAACAATTGACACCGGTCTCTCCTACCATGGATACTTTTCGATTTATAATGATAATAATTACCAATCTTCAAAAAATTGGAACTACAAGTTTATTTTTTTTAAGAAATTTTTACATCCATTACCGAGAAACGCATTAAAATAAAATAAAAATAGAAAATATGGATATGATAAATATTATGGTAACTAAAGCATTAGAACAAACAATGTTGCTATTTATTTTGTTGATTGTAATTGCAAGTGAGCGTAAGTTAAACAACAGACTTAAATAGTTTAATATTTTTAATAAATTCCTACATTCTTTATATTCGCCGACAAAATACATACGCAATGAAAAAGAAATTACTACGAATAGTAAATAATGCAACAATGTAAATTCACTTGCTTTAAACTAAAATTCCAATTAATGGTCTTCATTTTGCGAAATTTATTTGAACAAAGTATTCCAATCTAAAATTGAAATTATAGACCTTAGACCTTCCGAAAGTTCTGTCCTAATTACAGGACATTCTAGCGAATATATATATCACTAGATGACAGGCACAGGATTCAATTTAAAATGCAGTCCCTCTGCACTGGTGTGGAAGAAAAAACACAAAAAGTCATGATTTGCCGCCGTGCCATTTGTAACCACTTTTGCGAATTCCGTCGAAATTTATTGGAATTTTCTGTTTGTGGCAGTACATGTATCATGGCGTTCTCAATTGTTACATTCCTCGCTGCGCCCAGTTCTCTACACTCGCGAATAATCTCCTCCAAGTCAATTTTAGCTCTGCGTTCACACTCTTCAAATACTTCATTTCGCTGATCTTGATATTTTGTTATTTATTAAAGCAAAAAACCTTTGATTTATATATTCAAATCTTCGCACAAATTCCAACTTTCAATTACTTTTGTGAAATCTTTTCTCACTAATAATTATTGTTACTTTACATCAGGGGTGAATAACCTTTTTACAATAGTCATTACAACAAATAGAGCATTAACAATATTAATGTAGGCAAGGCATTTAAAACTTAAATTATTAAAAAAAAAAAATATTTCAATTTAGAACAAACTTAGTGCATTATTTTACTCACAAATTACAATGCACGTAATATGCAAGTATGATGCTGAATGACAAAATTTTATGGAAGCTAAAAATATACGAGTATATTCTATAAATGTGTACTTCGAGTGAGGAAATAAAACTTAACATGTTCGCTCCGACGTGTACCACCGGTGAGAAAAAATTGATCATACGCCGTAATTTTAATTTGGTAAAATTTGTAATATAAGTATTAAGTTTAAATTTAAGATTATGCAATATTAACTTTAAAGTAAGTCTTCTATAACTACGTTTTTCAAAGAATTATAATGATTTTTTTATGTTTACTGCATTACAAGAAATGTGACGGCTAAAATGAAAGACGTAAATAACACTAATGCGCGATCGTGTTAATTCATTACCTACTAATATATTGTACTAAAGAACATATAAAATATATCATCAACGCTAACAAAATATCGAGGAAGATTATAGATATTGTTCGACCATTATAATATTTCTTAAACAAGGAAATTAAATTTTAAAACCATATTTACACTCTACCTCTGCAAGTAATAAAAAAAACTATATATATATATATATATATATATATATATATATATATATATATATATATATATATATATATATATATATATATTTACGAAAATTTAAATTTCATAACTTTTAATCTCAACAATATAGTAAAATTAGGTATGGTAAAAAGTGTTTATTTATCTTTCTTTGAATAATTTATTGAAAGATATGTCAAATAATTAAAACATCAAAATGTAAAATTAATTTGCGTATGGGTATAACTGAATTCTAGATAATCAGTGGCAGGGAAACTTTAAATTTACCCTTCTTTTACGGCCGGTTTCATAATAGTTCGTAAAACTAAACTTTAGATAAAGTTTTACTTTATTTTAAGGTGACTTTATATACATTTTAAAATATGTACGTTTCATAATAAAAATTTCCTTTACTTTAAGTAAAGTAGTTCTAAAGTTTTACGAATGATTTTAGAAAAAATTGTTTAGTCAAAAATTGTGTGCTGTGGTAAGATTGACTATCATACATTTTAATTATGTCTAGAAGAAATAGAGCTGGAAATCTCACATTTGATGAATAATACACAAACACAAACATGTGTTGAAATGTAAGAAAAGGAAAACTACAATATTCAATCAAAAGTAAAAGTAAGCAATTTTATAGGTTATGTCACTTAATATTTAAATATTTATTTGCGCAAAATTTTGTAGGATCCAACTTGGCAAAAATTTAACAGGCTGTCATGGCTAAATTGAAAGTTTAATAACTTAAAAATAGCTACAAAATATGGCTTGGGAAAAACAGAACAGTGTCAAGTGGTGACTCGCCAACCATAAAAGATATTGGGGTGAATTCAGCACACTTCGCTAGTGTAGTGATCGTCTCTAGTAACTACGGAAACAATTTGCATCTTTTTCTTAATAATGCAAGGATGCATATGTCTCTCTTTATTTTGTTATTTTTATATAAACTTCTTTAGTTAAAGAGTGCTGAATTCGATTCATTGGATTAAATACATGTGATGTGAAACACCTCTAAAAAAGTTAATAAATACCTCAGTATTTATTTATTTGTTCCTAATTTTATTATTTCTTCTGTCTATTCCAATACAAATAAAATTGTATTTTCCTAAACCTAAATCTGCCATAAAATAATTTTTCGTTCCACATATTTCAATTATTAATTCGCGGCTAATATAATCCTTTCGTTCTTTAATATTAACATCTTCGACGGGACTTATTGTCAATAAGTTATTGATGAAAAAGTTTAAGAAAACATTTTTATCAAAAATATGGAATTAAAACTGTTAAGTTAAATATTTATTATAAGCTCGTAAAGGAACTCTCGCATGACTTTATTTTAAATGACTTTAAACTAACAACTTTAACTTAAAAATGAATTATGTAACGCTTTTTTCCCTTTTAGATCAAACTTTAAAATTAAAGTAACTTCATATTTATTATGAAACCGGCCGTTAGTTTAAAAGCGGTGTACAGTGATTAAATAAATTATCTTCAGAACATATTATTTTTTATTAGAGAAATATTTACGAAAAATACATGGAACCTACCGGAATCTGAGCCCAGGATCCTCCTTCATCTAGTAGTATGCTTTATCAACTGAGATATAGAAAGATCCTGGGTTCAAATCTTGGTAAGCTCCAAGATTTTTCACAAATCCTTCTTCATTATTTACACTTAATTCGTTCATGGTTCCTTAGTTTTAGACATTAACTGTTGAAAAACAATCTGTTATTTTTGATGAGTTTTATATTAAGAAGACTAACGAACACTGGTTTTATATTTTATACTTTAGTTTGTATTGCTATATTATTGACGTTTTATTTTATTAATTTCTTATAACTGTCAAAATTACTCTGAACAACTTGATCTATTTACTTCAAAATTATATTCCAACACCTTCTCTTAATTTTTTAAGTTAATTAATCAAGTTGTCTTATTTCATTTTAATATTATTTAACACATGGATATCTTAAGTCTGATATCTCCGGATAAAGTTCAGGATAACTATCCATCAGGTAAATGATAAAATATCGTGAAATGTTTTATTACATTTCATTATTAAATTTGGACGTTTCGGCAGAATGAAGCTGCCATCATCAGCCTAAAAATATTTTTATTGCAAACATGTGGCAAAGAAATAAAAAAAATTAAACCAAACAAGATGTACATTGGTAGCACTTACATTTTAAATATTTAAAATGTAGGTGCTACTAATGTATATCTTCTTTGGTTTCATTTTTTTTATTATTTATTTCGTTGCCACATATTTGTAATAAAAATAATTTTAGGCTGATGATGGCAGCTTCGTTCTGCCGAAACGTCCGAATTTAATAAAGAAATGTAACAAAACATTTCACGTAATATTATTTCTATCCTGAAAATCAAAATTTTCCCAAAACATAAATTAGGAAAATTATATTGAATGTCATTTTTTGATGCGATAATGTTCATTTATCCAACAGATAAGTCATACAGCACTTTACCCAAAGATGGAAATACCGGCCCTTAATATAATTAACAAATTATAACCAGAATGTATTTTAAATTTTATTTTATTTAACGGTTTAGTTATAACATCGGCTACTTGTATTTCAGTTGGTAAATATTCAAGGTTTATGACCTCTTCAACATAATTTTTATGGATAAAATGATATCTTACATCTATGTATGTGTTTATATCTTTTGTTAAACGTACCAGTTTTAATAAGTTGAATGAAGCTTTGATTATCTATGTGTAAAACCAGATCTGTATTATGAGATAATTCATGTGATATGGATTTAAAATATAAAGTTTCTTTACAACACTCAGCAGCAGCTATATACTGCGCTTCGGTGGAAGAAAGTGCTACAATTGGTTGTCTTTTTGAAGTCTATGATATTGGTTCATCTGCAAACATTATTACATAGCCCGTTGTGCTTCGACTTGTGGAAGGATCACCCGCATAGTCTAAGTCGCAGTACGCATTTATCTTCTCTATATTCGCATTATGTCTAAAATATATCCTTTATCCTTGGTTTCGACCAGATACTTCATTATCTTCTTAGACGCAGTAATGTCATCTTGATTTGGGTTTTCAATATGTCTGTTAGCTTTATTTACAGCTTGTGCTATGTCAGGTCTAGTTTTAACATTAAATATAATAAGCTTCCTATTGCTTCTTTATAAGGATAATCTATCTTCTCTTGAGTTTCGTTTTTCTCTTCTTTCGGATCTCTATAATATGGTGTATCACTAGGTTTCGCATTATTCATATAATATTTATCTAATATTGTATTTATGTAATTTGTCTGTGTTAATTTAATCCCATTTTCTGTTCTGCTAATTTCTTTACCTATGTATACTTTTGGATTTTTGGTCTTTCTCATTTAAAATTTTATTTCCATTTAAAATATCTGTTAACTGTTTTTTGTCCTTGTTAATAGCCAAACAGTCGTGTAGACTGCTATTATAACTAACTTGTCTTTGTAAAAATTCATTTTTCTGACTTTATATAGAACTGACTATAGTATTCTTTTTTATTTCTTGATTCTAGCTTTCTAAGAATGCTAGTCTTTTAGAATATGCATCGCATCAAAACACTTGAATATTTGAAATGTTTGGTCTTTTATCTGTCCAAGCTTCATACGGTATTACATCACAACCTTGTGTAGGAAGTCGACTTAATAGATATGTTGCTGTTTTCATTGCCTCTTCCCCCTCTCCGAGATTTAAGTCAAATACTCAGCCATTATCATAACATAATATTGAAACTTTATTGGTAAGTTCTCTTTCAGCTTCATTTATGTAATTATTTATATTTTCAGCAACTTTAGATTTATATTTCATTAAATATATTTTCGTAAAATGACTGTAATCATCCAAAATAGTTAAAACGAATCTCATTCCATCCCAAGTGTCATTTTCTATTGGTCGCTGTGTATTATTTCAAGTACTCGAGTTGCTCATTCCCTTACTGAATTAAATGGTTTTCGAGTTTGCTTCGCTGCTATACAAATTTCACAATTTTTTGATGCTTTCTTAATTTCATTTTGTGTTATGGAGATACAATCAGCTAATTTAATTAATTATCGTTGTTACTAGGATGATTCATTTTTACATGCCAGTCGTAAATTGTTTCTTTCTTCTTCAGCAAGAATGAGGTGTTACTATTTTTTGGAGTTCAACAAAATATAGACCACCTGCAGATTTTTCGCCTTTCAAAATTATTTCAGCATTTTTATGTTATTTTAACTTTTTGGTGAATATTACAGATAATAAATTTTGTGTTAATTCTGGAACAAACAATGTTTTCTGCAGTATACAAGCAGTTCCTTCAATATTTCCGTGTCCTTCTGCCGTCATAGATATATTATCATTTGCAACTAGTATTTCCGATAATATTATTTTATAATTTTTAAGCAAAGTAGCATCATTTGTCATATGTGTAGTACTTTCTAAATCTACTACAAACTTCACTTTATTATTTCCTATTTTAATTCCATCTTTTATTGTTATAAACGCATTGTTCTTATTTACTTGGTTATTCATCTTATTCCCGAAGAAACAGTTCTTCTCACTATGGTTTCTTTTCTTATATATTGCACACGGTTTGATTTTACAATCTTTTACAATATGATCCATTTTGCCATATTTCGAACATTTCTATTACTATAATAGACCTTTTCAATTTAACGGCTATCTCTTTTTATCGCTGCAAACAGTAAGAAAATAGCGCGAACAACTGCCAGTCAAACAAAACGTCAAAAATATTGCAGTCATTAAAATACCTGTATTCTCAGTGAAAATTTGCATAGTTAGACATTTTAATTTCAATAAAAGCTTTTGTAATTTATTTCGATAAGATTTAATAAAGTTATCTGAGGTATTCTCACATTTTACGTCTCAATTTTTTAGAAACAAACCGCATAGTTCTCATTTGTTCTTACTAAGCGCAGATCCCCATTGCGCATATCTTTTATGTCTTAAAATTGAAAAGGTCTATTAATTTTATTTTCAAATATTTTTTCTCTGTATCTTGAAATGTCAATTGTTTCTCTTCATTTGTCATATCATTTCTATTTTCTTCTATAAGTAATCTATTATTTAGATAAATATTTTTTTTCTGATATTGATTCCCATGCTCTTATAAAATAAGAGTATTTCTCTGGTAGTGATGATAAATTTTTTGACATCATTGTTCCGTCTAACTCTTGGCCTACTTTTTTAAGTCAGAATGATATATTTTCGATGTTTGCGAGGAAATGTCATTGACACTTATAGAGTACATTTATTTCGCTCTTCTGATCCATCAAACATAGAACATTTTTGTACATTTCATAGGAATTATTGTAGTTTAACCACGTATTTAACAAATATATTATAGTTATAGTAGTTGTTGAGATTGAAACACGTGTTTTTTTCGTATTCCTAGTTTTTTCTAAATTTCTTTGGGGTAATTTTCACATAATAATATTATATTTACATCGATATCTAAATAAATTTATGGTAAAAAAAAGTGGTAGAAAAATATGTTTGTTAGAAGATCGGTGTGTTAGTGAAAATATAATATCTGTATCAAAAGTTGGTGTTGAAAAATAGTCAGATAAAATCTTTTATAAAAAAGTGTTTACTTAGCTTAAGACTGCGTTTCGAGTCAAGAAGGTTGCATGCCAGCAGTAATTAATTTCATTCGTAATTCATTCATTAACGGTAATACTGAGTACACTTATGAAAAACTATAAGTGCAATTTAAGCAAATGGTGTGTTTTTATAAATATAAATTTTTTAATAATCTATCAAAAATCGAAATACTTCGAAAATATCATACTTATAGCTCTTAAAAGTATTCATTTGCCTGGATAATTTTAAATAATTTCGGTATCAAGTGAAAAAAAAAATTAAATACGATGTACAGTTCGAATGTATTATGAAAAACAATTTCTCTATTTTGAGTAGGGAAAATCACCGAAATAGTTCAGCTTTTACTCGCTAGGATTCTTTAGCTTTTGTTGGCTGGGAAACTTGTGAATAAGGGCTCAAGACGTGGAGGGTAGTATTACAAATGTGGTGAGGAAGGGAGAAGCATGAATGTTGCCGGCAGGACTATGTGTGATTTGATATTTTGTAGGTGTGGAGGTAAACAATGAAGCAGTGAAGACGAGCCTGTATTTATTTCGTGAAAATCGTACATGTAAACTAGCTAAACATTGAAATATATATTTGTATCAATTGTTTCAAATTTACGTAAATTTAATTATATTTTAACTTATCATCTATAACAATAATAATTATTATACAAATTTTATACTGGTCAAAAATAATAATCACTTATTCTAGTGTCCGTGTTTTTGAATTCTTAACAAATTCATTAAACTTGCCCCCGTGGCCGCTACATCAATAACATTAATATATTATAAACTGGGAGCAGAATGCTACACCCCATAATGGGTAACATGGCATAAATTTATTATTTTAACAAATAAATACATAGGTACTGCAAGTAAAAATGTTAAACAATATTTTTCAAATCAATGTTTAATTACTCATTAGCGTTCAGCGAGAAATGAAAACTAGACAATAATAATAATATCTAATAATAATAATCAGTCAGCACTATTAGTTACAAAAAAAACATTATTTATTAGAATAAAATCATAATAGAACATACGAAAATTTTAATTATAAATTCAACATTTTTACATTACTATTAAAAATATATTCCTATTTTGCCGTGACTAACAACGGAGCCTACAGTGATACTCACTGCCGGCGGGTTGATTTACTAGCAACAAATGAATCTTGATGAAATACAACAAATAAATAAATGCCAGAAATTTTTTTATTTATTGCGGATTTTTTTTGTTGGGATCTTCTGTCATGTGATATAGATTTCTTTATCGCACATATTGCATTTGAAAATGATCTTAGACACTAGTCCCAGGCCATACATTTCTTCGCGAACAGATTCTAATCTGCCAAGTGTACAAATTTTTGAATGTTCGTATTGTAAATTAATTGCCCAGTTCAGAACGTAATTAATTTCAATAATTCTATTTCCATGTAATACAGGAGTTTGCATATTTTGCACTCTTTCAATAAGCAGTTCGTGTTGCATTATGCTAAAAATAAGCATGTAATACATATAGGAGTATACAATAGTACATAAAGATACAAGTTTCATAAGACATGATTTTAGCGCACGTGTCATTCTTAGAAACGAGCGGCTTGCCGCGAGTTTTCTAAGGGGACAAGTGCGCTGAAATGTATTATGAAACGTGTATTTTACACTATTTTTTCTATTTTGGTCATTTTTTCAAAAAATGTACGTTATTTCCTGTCCATGAATTTCAATTTCGGTTCTTTAATATGTACTTTATGAAACTCATTTGGATGTCATAAAGAAGTACTTTATGACATCCAAATGGGTTTCATAAAGTACGTATTAAAGAACCAAAATAGAAAAATATTAATTTGACAACTTTGAAATATACAATTTTATTCCACTTTTGAAAAGTTATTTAATCATTACATTAAAGTAGTTGATTGTTGAATTTAATTTTGACTGAAAGTATTTTATTAATAAATAAACTGTATTTTCGTTTGAACAATGAGTAATTGTCTTCAACAACGAACTCTGATGTCTGGTTTGACTCTGTGTCTGTGCTACAAGCAGCCACTTGAGATTTTTTTGCGTTCGACCACTCAAGATGTAGGTATACATACAAAATAGATTTATTAGCAGCATAACTTTTAACAATTATATTTGTATATAAATTTAAACTTTTCAAAAAAAAAAAAAAACACCAACGTAATGATTAAATGAACATATTAGAAAAAGATTTTTTTATGAGTAATAATTGCAACGCAACTGCACTATTTATTACATATATGATATAATTAACGAAACTTACGATTCATACTCTTTTTGTTCCCCACGCATTATGTAAATCATTATTTGAATTTATGAATTTATTTACAGGTGTACTGCACGGCACCTTACTAATGTAAAAAATATATAATTGAATAGTTCTCATTACAAAATAAATTATTTGGCATATTTACCTTGCATTGTCAAAGAAAGTTTCTTCATTTACCATAGCGATAGTGATATTGTTATTTGTAGAATTAACAATCTCGGAAGCAGCATTATTATCACTATATTTCGAAAAATTAATTAATTAAACTAAATACTGCAAATTTAATCTGTAGTATTTACCTTAAATCCGATTCGAATTTCATCCTCTTCCATCTTTTTAGAGCAGATTTACATCTTTTATTACGTTTTTGCACTCTACTTGCACAAGTAGTTTTTCTACCCATTTTAAAAGATATAATAAAACACTAATTTTAATTTGGGAAAAACACGAAAGAATACAACGTGTGAAAATCCACTTTCAAATTTCACGACACAAGCTAAGCATTCATGCAAGCCAATGTGACAAAAATTCAAATTCACTCTAAAACTGCATTTTGCCGTTGATTAACAGATGTCGTCGTAAAGTTTAGGAAAGGCATCTGTCGGGGTAAAACAATTCGTTCGGCCGGTATAGTTTAAAATTTGGCCGCATTTTTTCATAGAGGGCTTGTAACGCAGTCTTAAGTCCGTAAATAAATAATTTTCAACCTTGAATACCATGTCGGCTACTCAGTGCGCCTTGTGCAAACGAGGAGTCAATAAGAAATACCCGGGCGTAAGTTGTATGGGATGTTTAGGCGTATATCACTCCAGTTGCGCGGGAGTTACCGACGATCAACAATTTTTTTTTGAGTCGTCGGGGGCTCGGTGGTTCTGCACTAAATGCCGTCCCACAAAGAAGCCTCCGCAGGTTGTTAACCAGGAGCCTGACACTACACTTAACAATACCGCAATGAAAAATATGTTGAAATCTTTAAAAGGTGATATACTGAAAGATATGAACAACAAATTTGATCAGGTGATTACTTCAATCAGTTTTTGTAGTGATAAAGTAACTGATTTTGAGAAAAATTTAAAGATTTTAAACGATAAAATGAAATTTATTTATTTATTTATTGTAAATTCACTCTACAGGATAATATCCCAATTACAGAGGAATTGTTTCACTGAATGTAGAGAAATTTCGTCGCGTGACGCGCGAGTAGTGACACCTTACAATAAAAATAGAAAAAGTAAAAAAAATACATACATATTTATAAATAAACTATTATTAAATTATAAATTATCGGTTCTTGCAAGAAGTATAGAAGACAGTACTTTCTTGAACCTAGAAATGCTGTTAGAATATATATCTAGTTCTAATAATTCAATTACAAATTTGTTGTAAATAATACACATCTGTCTGACAGGTGAACGTAGTTCGTAGTTTGTCCTTGGAGTCGGGTAAGCAAATGTCAATTTAGTTCGAGATCGAGGAACAAGAAAATTTATTTTAGAGAGGATAGCCGAATCGTTTACCGAATTATTGACCAATTTGTATAGATATAAACATGATTGTTTTTTTTTTACGGTCGTCCAAGGACAGAACTCCGAATTCGATTAGATAGTTATTGTAATTAAATTCATTAGTAGGGTAAACATGATATCGTTTAAAGTAAATATACCTAACAAATTTTCTTTGTAAAACTTCAATAGAATCTATATGTTTATTATAGGTTGGGCTCCATATTTGTGAACAATATTCCAGCTTAGATCTAACGAAAGAATAATATAAAGTCTTTAAAGTATGCTGGTTTTGAAATGAGCGTGTATTTCTAATAATGAAACCTAGGTTTCTATGCGAGCTTTTAAGCATACTAGTGATGTGTGGAACAAAACAGCATTTATTATCAAAAAGTATGCCCAAATCAGTAACTTGTGTGACACGTTCTAATATATTATTACACATACGATACTGGCAGTGAACAGGATTCTTTTTTACAGTGTACGTCATAATCTTACATTTATTGTAATTAAACAAAAGTTTGGAGGTAGAAGACCAAGCTAGAATTTTATTTATGTCAGATTGAAGTTTCATACAGTCATCAATTGAGTTTATGACGCGGTAAAGTTTAATGTCATCTGCATATAACAAGATATTGGAGTCATGAATGTGATTAACAATGTCATTGATGAATAGAAGAAATAATAAAGGGCCAAGGTTTGATCCCTGAGGAATTCCGGAGCTGGCAATGTATTGTTTCGATGTGTAATTGTTGTAATGTACAGAGAGTTTGCGATTAGCTAGGTATGAAGCGATGAGTTGTACTAGATTATTTGAAAAATTGAAGTAACATTTAAGCTTGCCTAGTAAAACTGTATAACTGACTTTGTCAAAGGCTTTAGCAAAATCTGTGTATATAACATCAATTTGTTTATTATCATGCAGGGAGTTAAGTGTGAACTATGTAAAATTCATTAGATTTGAAGTGGTAGACCTGCCAGTGATGAATCCGTGTTGGTGGATAGATATTTTGTTGATTACGGATGATTGTAATGAATTATGGATAATTTTTTCAAATATTTTAGCTAAATTTGATAAGATTACAATAGGCCGGTAGTTGGATATATTGGAACTGTCACCAGATTTTAGGATGGGGACAATTCGTGTAACCTTCAACTTATCAGGAAACGTACACTTGACAATGCAAAGGTTAAATAAAATGAAAAGTGGTTCAACGAATATCTCAGCGCATCCTTTGATAATATAGGCCGGGATATTATCCGGGCCGGGATATCGTGAAGGCTTTAATTTGTTAATAGCGGCCAGGATATCAGATTTAGAGATGGATGCAAACGTTATATTATCATGTGAAATGAGAGTTTCATTGGCTGGAACAAAATATTCATTATCATTATGGTGATAAACACTTGAAAAATAATCTGCAAATACATCTACAATCTGTGGAGTACTGTCATAAGTTGAATTATTAAAATGCATCAAACCAGGAATTTGGGATTTTCTTCTTTTAGAATTAATAAAAGACCAGAGCTGCTGAGGACTGTGAGATAGATTAATCTCGATATTAGCAAGATATTGTTTATGGGACATAGCAATGTCAGTTATTATTTTAGTTCTTAGAGCTTTAAATTCGTTGTGGTAAGTAGTTTGACCCGTCTGTTTGAATAGTTTGTGGTAATTTGCCTTCCTTTTCATATCATTAATAATTTCTCTAGTGAACCATGGGGGACACTCCGACTTAGTGATTTTGGTACGCAGAACACTAAAGTTTAATATATCGTAGTATATTGCATAAAATTTATACAAACATTCATTTACATCCTTATAATCATTCAACACATCCCAGTTCACTTCAGATAATAGCTGATACAAAAGGTGGAAGTCGGCACGAGGAAAGTTGAAGGTAGGTTCATCGTTGGTTGTGGAATTAATGTAATGGGAATTATTAATATTTAGAGAGGCTGGCGGAAAAGATGCAAGGAGCGCTGGGTGGTATTTATCCTCATCAACAAGGGCCTCATCACTATGACAGACAGTACAAGGTATATTAGATACTACAATATCTAGCAATCTATTGTCACAGTTAGCTACACGATTATACTGTGTGGCCATAAAAAAGTTACAAAAACAATCAAATCTAGAAATCATGTTACTGGTTTGACCGTTAACGTAAAAATCATTTAGATTACTTATATTGAAGTCAGCTAGAATCACAAAGTTATTGTTTAGCAAAAAGTGACATGTTTCAAGACACTCATAAATATATTCTTGTTGTACTAGAGAGATAGGCGGTGGACAATAAACAACTATGATATAAAAGTAGTTCCCAGGTGACATTTTAACACGTACACATACGATATCACTGTTTAATTGTGGGTCTAATATTAGCTCTATAAGAGTTGACTCGTATTTGTTATGTACAGCACAGAAAACTCCACCACCTCGGGATTTCATACTATTGACAAAGTCTCTGTCATTTATATGTATATTATATTTATTGGTCGTTAGCTCGGAATTGTGGACTGAATTTTGAAGCCAGGTTTCAGAAATGGCAATAACGTCGAAATCAAAGTAAGATGAGTTGTTATAGAATTGTTCTAGCTTAATGTTCAAACCTCTAGCGTTTTGGTAGTAAATATGCATTTTTTGATCCAAGAAAAATAAATTTTGAGTAATTGAGAAAAATAATGTAATTCAGGTGACAATATATAATAAGGAAGTATAAAAAGAATATATACTTCTTGCAAGAATAGACTACTTAACTTTAAACTTAACTAAATTCAAGATTATTTGATAAAGAATAAGCAGAGGTTAATAACCTGCGCAAGTAAATTATGCAAAGAATAACAAAATTTTACAAGTTAAAAAAATCAAGAAAAAAATTATACTGTTGTACGAAAACATTTGGTAAGCTCCATATGTGAAAAAAAAATATGTATCACACTACTGTAGTTTACCAATGTCATCGGATAAATTCACTTTTTTTATTTCATTGCCACACTTATAGAATATATTACCGTCTGAGGACCACACATTTTTAAATCCGAATTTGGCAGACACAGACCGAATTAATTCTAAACGGGACTTGGTAAAGTCTTCCTTGATGGAAATATTGGTGTTTTTTAGGTGTCTTCTGGCCTTCATGATCTGGTCTCGAAAACGGTAAGACGTGAATTTGACAATAACAGCACGAGGACGGTTCCGAGTGGAGTTGGGGTCATTACAATGGGATTTGTTACCGACACGGTGGCAACGATCAATAGCAAGGGCTGGTAGGTCCAGTGATAATTTAGATTTGAAAGCATCACTGACCTTTTCTTCGACGTTTTCAGCTGGTTGCTCCGGAATACCGAAGATCCGCAGGCAGTTTCGTCTGGAGTATTGCTCCAAGCGATCAATATCCTCTCGAAGAGTGCGGTTTTCGGAGCTGATGTCATCAATTATGGCCTCGTAATAGGCTTTTTGTTTGCTGAGTCTTTTGTCCAACCGTTGAAACACTTTGTCCACTAGTTTATTTAAAAATCCATCATCCGCCAAAAGTGTGTTAATGGATTCAGTAACAATTGCAGCGGCGTTACGTGTATTGGCCATTACACAGGTAGTATATTTAAATATGAAAGAAAAAGTAGAAAAAATATTTTTTTTTGAACTAATTATTTTCAGCACTTCAAGAACGTGGAGCAACTCAAAGCACGTCTACTCACGACGAAACATAAGAGTATGACATTATAAAAGAAAATGAAACTTTAAAAAATGAAGTACCTAATAAACCTAAATAAAAATATCTGATGTGGACACCACACGACTTGCTTGTACGCAAGACCAATATGAAGTATAGACCCAATTATAAAATTGCACGTATTTGACGTAATTTGACATTAACATCTATATTTTTTTTTAAATTTACATATCTCGCTTATACAAAGGGTTAATTTAATAATACTTGGTGTGCTAGACGCAGAATTTAATTCTTTAAAACTCCCATTTGAAGCATTTATTTCTAAAATTAAAATGAAACCATTTTATTCAAGACAAACTGTTAACAACTTCAGGTAATATATAACTTCCGGTTAGCTTGTTTTAACCAAAATCTACTATGTTATTCCAATTAACATAAAAGTCTTATATACCAAATTTGAATAGTTTTGGATTATATTTTAAAATAGTTTTTTTTATTAAAATCTATTGTAGGTTTCAAATAAAGTACCATTTCTGGAAAAAAAAAATGTAATGACCAAAAAGGAAGGTGCACAACTAGATGTTATAGAAGTCCTAAATACAAAATTTCAACTATCTACGGCTTACCATTTTTGAGTTATGTGAGATACGTACGCACGTACGTACGTACAGACATTACGACGATATTAGTTAAAATGGATTCAGGGATGGTTAAAAAGGATATTTCCGTTGAAATATGAAAACCGAAATGTTTCGCGATTACAATACTTCCTTTACTTTCGTACAAGGAAGTAAAAATGGACGACCTTGAACAATATTCAAAAATAAACAGTGTAATAATTACAAACTTTCCCGAGAAACAAAATGAAAATATAGATAATATTATGTGATATAGGTAATAAAATCGGCGTAACAATTAACAAAAGTGACATTGACGCCGCCCATCGTATTAGGTCTTTTCATCAGGAGCATAACAAAACTAAAAACATTGTTGTAAAATTTTGACAGTGAACTATTTACTTCAAAATACAGTGTCATAAGATGTGACCGTTCTGAAAGATCTTCAGCTAAAAGTGACGGTGGAGGTTCGTTGATTGCGGTAAGAAATGGTATAAACTTTATTGAAAAACCCAAGTGGCGGAACAGCGCAGGAGAAGTGTCGATATCCCTGAAGATAAATTCTGGACATTATGAGGAAGTTACACACATCTGCTGTGTTTACTTTCCCCAAAATGATTTTACAGCCCTATCTTGCTTTTTGGACAATTTTTCCGCCATTTTTGACTCAATTTCAGATAAAAAAATATTATTTGTGGAGACTTTAATCTTCCTTATTTAACATGGATGCCCGAAATTTGTTCAAGTGGCCTTAAGCCGATAAATACTTATAATGTACCATCAACAAATCTAATAGATTGTTGTCTTATTGCCATTTGCTACAATTTAATCATATCAAAAACATGAACGGTAGAATTTTGGATTTAATTATCTCCAACATGGAAAACATCGAAATTGAGGAATGTAAATCTCCTTTAATTAATGTTGATGGACATCATCCACCATTAGATTTGTACATAAATTACAAGACTAATCATAAATTGCCAATACTCCATGGAAAATTTTATTTATACCGTTCTGCTGATTATAATATCATTAATGACAATCTAAACGCTATCAACTGGGATACTCTATTTAACAATCTAGACGTTGAAGGGATAATATCAATATTTTATGGTATATTGTATAATATTATAGATAATTTCGTGCCTGTCAGAAAAAATACTCATAAGTCATATCCTTTTTGGTATACTTTTGAACTTATAAAACTTTTAAAAGAAAAATTCTTAGCACAAAAAACATTTAATATTCAAAACTATTGCAACCTACAGCCACTTTTCAGAGTTACGAAAACGAGCAAAACCATTGGCAAATAATTGTTATAATGATTACATAAAAAATATAGAACTACAAATTCCAGATAATAGTAAAAAATTTTGGTCTTCCATCAAATCTAGCAAAAATAGTAGTAGTATACCAAATAGTATGAGTTATGAAAACGAAAATGCCGATAATGGCAATGATATTTGTAATTTATTTTCTAAATATTTTAAAACTACGTTTAACAATACAACTGTGAATAGTAATATAAATGACCATGAATTTAGTTATAGCTCTAATATTTCTCTTGAATAGCAGGGGGTATTTGAAACTCTGTCTGAGCTTGATATAAATAAAGGTGCCGGTCCGGGTAACATTGCTAGTTACTTTATAAAAAATTGTTGTGAGTCACTATCTCATCCCTTCATGCTAATTTTTAATAAATCTTTCAAGGGGGATATAAAAACTCTAGAGAGAACTATCGTCCTGTATTCAAGCTCTGTATTTTTGAAAACCTTATTAATAAAATAGTATTTTCTACAGTAAAATGTCAAATAATTTATGAACAACACGGTTTTTTCCCTGGTCGATTGTCCTATGTTATTAGATAAAATATTTTTTCGTGTACCTAATTATACTACTAAAGCTTCTGATCTATTCACACTGGAATTTAATAAGACTAATTCAGCTTTAAATGCTCCATTAACACGTCTACCATTTTTATATAACGCGTTTTCTAAATCAGATAATTTTTCCCGATATATTTCTGTATAGTTTAGATAATTTTAAGAAACAATTGAAATTATTTATAAAATCATTATGATTTGTACATACTCATATTCATTTAATTATATATTATTACTTAAATAATTCTTTGTCTACTAACCATAACTACTGCTATATTTTTTTAAAATTCTGTATTTGTTAAATTAGTGTTATTCTGTAATTGGGACATTATGTCCTGTTGAATAGCCAATAAAGTAAATAAATAAATATGTTGTGTTTTTATTCTATATTTATAATAATCTTCGGAGCTTGTGCATCTTTCTTTAACAACTCGTTTCTGAACAATATATTTACTTGGAATTTCTATAAATGATATGATCTACATTCATTAACTTTTTAATTACATGTTCTAAAATGAAGATCATAAACTTAAAATTAAAGAAATAATAATACTTGACTTATAATCGGCTGTAACATGTAGCACATCGCTTATATTAAACGATGTAGCTAACAATGTTATCCAATGAAAATATCTTGCTATGATGAAAAAAATCTGATGTGGACACCACACGACTTCCTTGTACGCAAGACTAATATGAAGTATAGACTCAATTATAAAATTGCACGTATTTGACGTAATTTGACATTAACATCTATTTTTTATTTTTTTGTTATTTTTTGTCCTAATCCATAGCAAGCTTCATTACAAAAACCAAAAAGTATATAAGTTTTAAATTTACATATCTCGCTTATACAAAGAGCTAATTTAATAATACTTGATGTGCGAGACGCAGAATTTAATTCTCTAAAACTCTTATTTGAAGCATTCATTTCTAAAATCAAAATGAAACCATTTTATTCAAGAAAAACTGTTAACAACTTCAGGTAATATATCACTTCCGGTTAGCCTGTTTTAACCAAAATCTGCTATGTTATTCCAATTGATATAAAAGTCTTATACCTATACCAAATTTGAAAAGTTTTGGATTATATTTTAATATAGTTTGTCATTAAAATCTATTATAGGCTTCAAATAAAGTACCATTTCTGGAAATTATGTAATGAACAAAAAGGGAGGTGCACAACTAGATGTTACAGAAGTCCTAAATACAAAATTTCAACTTTCTACGGCTTACCGTTTATGAGTTATGCGAGATACGTACGTACAGACGCCACGAAATTAGTCAGAATGGATTCAGGGATGGTCAAAATGGATATTTCCGTTGAAATCTCAAAACCGAAATTTTTCGCGATTACAATAAGTACTTCCTTTACTTCGTACAAGGAAGTAAAAAAAAACGTAATGTCACTTGTTACATTTGTTTCTGTTTGTCAAAATATTTTAGTATATTTTTCATATAAGCGGTGTTTTACATTATACAGTCGAACATCATTTATTTCATTGCAACAATCATTGAATAATTGTTGCATTTTTGTAGTTTGAAACAAATGAACATACATATATTAAACAACGTTGGAAAGCTAAAAGATTTATATTTTCAATGGTGTAACTTTCCAATATGGCGTCTATATAAAAATTAAAACTTTGACATCAATCCTTGAGAACCAAGAGCGGTAAAAAAAATTGAGCATCGCCTGTTAAAAGAACATAAAAAAGTGCACTAAAGATGTGCAAATTAAAATTTTACATTTGGGAGTTGTTTGCGAAAATAAAAAAATGCAAAATTTACATTTTCCCGTATATCTAGTGACATGAATTTTTTCGTAAGTAACGACACACTCTTAAAATTGTCTCCTAATGGGGTAACTTTTGTCTAATCTGACTTCGTATCTTGTAGTTCTTGAGATCCCCATGTTGGAAGATTTATCCTGGGCACCCTGTGTGTATATCCTGATACTTCAAAAATATAGGTACATAATAGTTTTTCATTGAAATTTCTCGTATAACACAATTTGGTAGACCTTGATAACTCATGTATAAAAATACGTTTTATTTAAAAAAAATTACTCACACATACATTTTAAGTTTATGCTTCATTCCATTATTATTTATTAAAAAGAAAAGAAAATCCCATAAAATACGCGTGCTTTTGATTTAGCGTATGATTTGTTCGGAATCAGGGAATCGGAACAACGCGGCGATATCAATCATGCGATGTTTCCTTTTTACTAGCGGAATTAAGTCTCGCTGAAATAACTCAGGATAAACTCATACAACACTGTGTAACGGGATTGAAACTGTCGATATCCCTCGCGCGTTAATACATCATCGATCAACTGTGAGATGGATTCCTGCAATCTTTCTTCCACGACAACGGGATTAGAAGATTTTATAATCTTTTTAAGTGACGAACTGTTCCGATATTCGCGAAACGAAGACAAAATAGTTTCCTCCAGGGAGATACGAGACAAGAGGGATACACACGGTGAAAGATGCGGGCGGGACATATAGCGCAGAGCTTTTGATCTGGAAGAATGAACGTTAATGCTTCGCTTTACTCCACGCTCTACATGATTAGCCTTTGTCTTCATTATTTGACCTAGAGCTATTTACTTTTTACTGCTCGGCCTGCGTTATTTACTACGCAACCAAATGCCACGAACCTATATACTATTATGTAAAAAAAAATATTTTCTTGCCAATGGTAAGAAGAAATTAACGACTATTTCCCGATTAATTTCACAATAAAAAATGTGATGTGGCCAGCACATAACCTCTCGCCAGATATTTTACCTGGTTGTACGCATAAAACAAGAAATATTTTTAAATACAAATACATATATTCATGTCTCACTACAAAATAATTCTCACATATATTTTCAAAATCTATGGCATATTTTAATATAAATTATGTGCAATACATACATTTTTTTTATATTCAATACCCTGAAATTTTCTTTTTCTACTTTCCTTTTCTTTTTCTTTATATACGTTATTTTTTCGCAAATTCCTTTTATATTCTTTTTTACGTATATTCTTTTGCGTTGTTGACTTTTTTTATTTTCATAATCTTCATAATGATGTACAAATATTTTTGACAGTGGCATACAAATATTTTTAACAGTGACATTTATGTGTCAATTACAAACATTTGAATTTCTTGCCTTGATGTAGTTTGATCTGAGATTTTTACATCAAATTATTTTATATGCATTTCTTTATCTCTAAATATATAGAAGATATAATAATAAATTTATATTTACCGAATAAAGAATTTAACGTTCTTTAATATAAGTATTTACATAAATTTTCGATAAATAATATTTAGATGAATTTTTTCTTGTAATTCCTACTTCCGGTTGTCCAATTGTTACCAAAACTTAATCAAACCTTCCCATTATTGTTAGATTGAGGAATCCGTAGTTAAAAATGTCTTAAGTCTTATAGTATTTGAGAAATCGTGGATCCAATATCCACACACACATCCGCACACACACACACGCACACGCACACGCGCACACACACACACACACGCACGCACGCACGCACGCACGCACGCACGCACGCACGCACGCACACACACACACACACACTCTCACACACACACACACACACACACACACACACACACACACGCACGCACGCACGCACGCACGCACGCGCACGTACGCACGCACGCACGCACGCACGCACGCACACACACACACACACACACACACACACACACACACACACACACTCACACACACACACACACACACACACAAACACACACACACGAACATCGTCGTAAAAATGTTATAATCGGACTTATTCACTAAAATCTGGATATGCGATTTTTAGCATGAATTCAATACCTCTCTTAGGGGCCTATTCTGTATCTCAGTGGTTAATTTTTAACCACTGGTTAAATTTTTGAACCAATCAAGTATGTTGACATATAACAAAAAATTGGATTTTTAGTTGTCAAAACAATAGCGATTCGATAAAAGATTTAACCAGTGGTTAAAAAATAACCATCGAGTTACAGAATAGGGCCCTTGAGAGATAAAAAGTGGTTAGAATGATTGATTTAAAATATGTAATCTATACAGGGCGTTGAAAAGGGGTAAAATAATTTGAGACTAGGTACGTACATTCTGATGTGCTGATCCTGACACAAAAAATAATTTTTCAAAAATTCGGAAAATTATATCTTATTTACCTATTTAATTTTTGCAATACACATTTGAAATTTTTACTAAAAATACTCAATTATCTAATCAAGAAACTGATGTTAAGTAGGAAATAAATGAATTCGTAATTATTTCTAATAATTAATTACGTATCGACCAAGTAGTTTGGAGTTGGTGGTACCGGTTATTTCATTTAATCGGTTAGCTGGTTATTGTAGTCGCATAGTTGGTCATTATGATTAATTTGGTACGATGCAAGTAGTCACTTTGATGCTTTTTTGCAACTTTTAACAAAATTTTAATAATATTAAATATTTCTATTCGTTAGCGTACGTATTATTTTTACCTCCCGTCATACATAGGTACGAGCGAGGCCAAACGAGAATACAGGCCTGAATGTTTATCCCTGCTCAATGCGTCGCGCCTAGCTAAGAGCCCCAGCGCTAGTCTAGCCTTCTACAAACAGTCGACTTATAGCAGTCAGCGGGAGCAGACACACGACACAACGCGGGACGGAACGTCAAATTTCTATTATTTCTCGTTGTAGGAAACTGGCTTTCAAATGCTGTGTGCCAATGAGATGCAGAGAAAATGGTCAAATGCAATACATCGACCAAATTATAAGATCACAAATTCCTCAGCTGTTTGCATTTTGAGGGAAAATGTATTATTCGTGATCTCGAAGTCAGTAGAAAAGATTGTACACGTTTAATTGGTTGGCGCCATACCCACTATATTTAAAATCCAGCCCTCAATTTTATCTGAACTGTATGTATCCCGCAAGAGAAAAAATGCAGACATTTGCCAGGAATATATGAAAAAACCAAAATTGGAATTTAATTTAAATATTGACAGTGATAAAATTACTGATTTTCATGACCTTGCAAATTATGATACAAAGTTAAAATGTGTAAATGATTTCATATTTAAAAAGGTAGATAACCATTTAATAATATTTAAGATAAAATTGTCTAACAATATTCCCCAAATATATATATCTCTCTCTAAAAAAATTTAGGGATACTCAGCAACATATTACTTAATAATTATAGGAAGAACTGCATAAAGGACAAATTTCTGTTAAAATGCAGTTTAACAAAAAAAATTATTAATAAATTAGCGAGCACCTAAATATCTTACATTCATCATTTTTAGTTTCATTATTACCATTTTCATATTATGTTCTGTTATATAATTTTCATTCGTTTTTTTTATTTCTTGTACAATTCGAACAAAAATTAATAATTTAAAGTGAAACATGAGTTTATTCGTATATATATATATATATATATATATATATATATATATATATATATATATATATATATATATATATATATAGACCATTTCTAACTTATTTCTTATTTAATTCGTTTAGTTATGAATATAAAATAGGTAATACATAATATTTAAATAGTTATGGAGTTGTATATCTTTATAAATCACATTCTCCAATCCTATTTATTTAAAATTCCGTATATTTACTATGCTTGCAATAATAGCGTTTGATGCGTGACGTGACAGCAAGAGGCTCGCTGCGACGTCACAAACTGAGTATTCAGGCCTGTATTCTCGTTTGGCCTCGGTACGAGGTAATGTAATCGTGCCAAAAATTAAATGGTGAGTTTTCAGTAAATAAGCACGAATTAGGGTCCCCACAACATAATTTTACTATTTTTACGATGATGTGTGTGTGTGTGTGTGTCTGTGTGTGTGACGAATATTTCATCCACGATAACTCTTATAACAAACTTCCAAATATTTCTATTTTCAGTATGTAAACTTTCTGCATTCATATAAATAGTTGATTATATTTTGAGTAAAATTGGATAACCGGAAGTGACTGTTTACTTGAAGCCCATAACAGTTTTTAACGAAAAACTACATTAAAATATAATCCAAAGCTTTCTTATTTTAGTATTTAAAACTTCTATATCAAGGAGAACAACACATTAGATTTTGGCTAAAATTAATAAACCAGAAGTGACACTTTACTTGAAGCTCTGAACAGATTTTCGTGAAAAATATATTATGATATAATCCAAATTTAGCATTTAAAACTTTTATATAAAGAAGAACAACATATTAAATTTTGGCTAAAATTGATAATCCGGAAATGATATTTTGCTTAAAGTTCTCAACAGATTTTCGTGAAAAATATATTATGATATATTCCAAAACTTTTCAAATTTGGTATTTTAGATTTTTATATAAATGAGAACATGTTAAATTTTTTCTAAAATTTATAAACCGGAAGTGATTCTTTACTTGAAGCTCTCAACAGATTTTCGTGATAAAATATATTATGATATATTCCAAAACTTTTCAAATTTCGTATTTAAGATTTTTATATGAATGTGAACGACATGTTAGATTTTTATTAAATAGATAAACCGGAAGTGATACTTTAGTTGAAGCTCTTAACAGATTTTCGTAAAAAATATATTATGATATATTCCAAAACTTTTCAAATTAGGTATTTAAGATTTTTATGTTAATGAGAACATGCTAGATTTCTTCTAAAATTGATAAACCGGAAGTGATACTTTACTTCAAAATCTGCACAGATTTTCGTGAAAAATATAATAAAACTTGTAAAATTTAGTATTTAGAACTTTTATATAAAGGAAAGCAACATATTAGATTTTGGCTAGAATTGATAAACCGGAAGTGATACTTTATTTGAAGCTCTGAACAGACTTTCGTAAAAAATAAATTGTTACAATCCAAAACTTTTCAAATGTAGTATTTAAGACTTTTATATTAATGAGAACGATGTACTAGATGTTTTCTAAAATTGAAAAACCGGAAGGAGTATTATACAGGAAACTACAAACAGATTTTCTTGAAAAAATATATTAAAACATGATTCAAAACTTCTCAAATTTGGTATTTAAAACTCATGTATAATTTGAAACAACATTATATTTTGATTATACCCATATGATAAACCGGAAGTGGTACTTAATTTTGAGCTCTTAACAGATTTTCGAGAAAAAACATTATAAAATATAATCCAAAATTTGGTATGACAGACTTTTCTCTTTATTGGAACAACAAATTAGATTTTGTTTGCAAACAATCAACTGAAAGTGATACTTTACTTAAAGATCATTGCTATTTCAAACATGGTATTGACGGGAGGTTATGTGTTGGCCACATCAGATTTTTTTTTAATAAACTAAGGGCCCTATTCTGTAAGTCGGTGGTTAATTTTTACCACTGGTTAAATTTTTAACCAATCAAATATGTTGACATAACAAAAAAAGGGATTTTTAGTTGTCAAATCAATATCTATTGGATGAAAATTTTAACCAGTGGTTAAAAATTAACCACCTAGTTACAGAATAGGGCCCTAAGCCCTCTAAGAGGTTACTTTAGTTATATGAATGTAATATGTCGCGGTTAGTCAGATTATTATCTGCAATTTTTGACAGCGCATTAATATGAATTGTGAGATATCGCAATAGAAATTGAAAATGGTCTACATAATTAATTTAATATATCTCATAAATTATATTTTTTTGTGTTTAAGAAATGTTTTCAGAATAATGGGCGAACCATGAATAATGATCGAAGGCAGAGGCAGAGGTGACAAAAAATAAGTGTTCTATAATTCTTTGAAAATTCTTATCGCTGGAGGCAATTCCATTTGGAGGAAATGGACTTTTCCTCCAAATGACTCTGGCTTGTGAGTCTGGCGTGTGCGATTACCTCATTTATTACTGCGCCTTACTCCAAAGTGCCATAAAATTAAAATAAACCGCATGCAGATATAAGCGTCGGGATGTGACAGTGTGTGTGAAGGTCTCATCCTGGCTGTGGGTTTCGAGCTCTGGGCTCGGATCTACGCATCGGATATGTCACAATAACTGGGGCGTCGCGCGACACTGCGAGATTTGGCAGTTTGTTTATGTAGATCAAGTCCGACTTCGTGAAATTGAAATGTCTCCTTCGATCCGGAGCCAGACGATACGCGGCACTAGCTGCAGGATTAGGATACCCTCGCACGATATCCGAACGCGACTTTTAACATGGATATCGGATACTTCTGACCGTTATTTATGCTCCACTGAAAAAAGTACCGGCATAAATTTTAATGCATGTGAGGGTGATATATCGCACTTTTAAGCTTGCAAATTCGTCGTAACGTTGCAAGGTTAAGCGATTATGGTCCAACCCGTCACGATAACTCTAGATTTACTGCTGGATTTTAAAATGCACTTTTCAATAACAATTTTTCTGCTCTCACAAACCGTATTATCATATTTTATCTACATTGTAATTGATGACTTCTATCCTATTCCGCTAACAATTTTTAAATGCTTTGATTTATGTTTAATATCATCCAGTCTACATAAATCAATGTTTACAAAACGCTTGTGCAGTGCAAATAACTCTGTTTACTAAGGAGTTAGAAATATTCGCATCCCACATATATGTTTGGAAAAGAAAGATAAATAATTTTAATATAGTTTACAAAAAGGATAAAACTAATGATTTACATTTTTCATGAGTTAATTTTAATTATCAAATTTTGTGGTTTCTAGGTTGTGGCAAATAGTCTATTTTTAATACTATATGAGTTTAATCACTAATTGCTAAGTAATTTACTGCTCATCATTTAAGATAATAAAAGTTAGGGAAGTAATCCTCGTTAGTCTAGTGAAGACGGAGAATCCTTTATTCCAGTAGATAATCCTAACAATTTGCTTGGTGGGTGTTTGCGGCGGCCAGCTTGCGTCGAGTGGCGTCTCCCGGCGTCCTCCAACTCCTGCCGGCGCCTTATCGCCGCTGGTCAGCTGCACTAAGTGCTCCTATCAACGATTGAGGGCTTATCACTTGCTTAAAGGTTAAACTCCAGCAGACACAAGACCACATGGATTTATTTCATTTAGATTTCTACACAATGTGGAACTCTCTGCTACCAAAAGAAAAGATCGTTTAAATTCATTTCCAACGCTTTTTATCCTGGATACAATCTACTTGGCTTAAATAAGATAAAGACTCTTTTTTACATAAGTTTTTTAATTAAATGACGTTTTTAAGTAGGGGTATATTGCCAAAAATACTCGTAACCACAATTTCTCTATGTTATACAAACACAGAATGAAAAAACGAGATTTAAAAATAAAAACTGGAGAGACATTTTTATTAATTTTTGACGGCCGTGGAATTGCTATGAGCATATGCAACACATGGAGTTCGTCAATTAAAATTAAAATAATTAATTCAAACAATTTTGCTAACAATGCAATGAGTCTTTAAAAATTGCGGTAAATATTTAAATAATAATAAACTTTACAAAATAAATATATTTTAAAATTATGAAGTAAAATAAATTTAATACACAACTCTTATATCATTGAAAAGAGATAAAACCACAGATATTATGGTTTTCGTTTAATATAAGTTCGTAATGTTTTTATTTGAATTATTTTTGTCGGTTATTAACAATTTAGAAGTTATTTTAAAAAACCAACCAATATCAGTGTTTTATCAGTCTTATTTAACTGAAGTCGTAGCTACGTATAGTTATCAAAATAAAATACTTTATACTGAAAATGTTTTATACATAGAATAAAATAATTATAAACAAGTGATATCTAATTCTTGCCCATTGTACAAAACGATGTGAGATAAGTCGATAGTTATATTAATTGTTTGCTAAAGAAAAATATTAGACTACTAGAAATAAATATGTTAATGAGTATATCACCACTGCTGGGGGTACCAATCTGCTTTATACGCAGATATCGGTAATAACATGATGTTGACATATTTTTACCGTACGGGTGTTCTCCAGGCGTCACCTCACGAGCGCTCATTGCTAGCGTGGAGAGTGCATCACATGGATCACTTTTATGCCATTTAAAATTCGAAATAATTATTTGGTGTCGGTCGGGATTGAACTTAGCTCCTCAGATTCGCTACCAGACACAATTTTGTTTTTTTTTTCTAAAATTAAATGTATGACGTATACCATAAAATTTTAAAGACATAATATTTGAATAATTTACTACGTTAAACGTTGTCACGGTTTTCCGTATTCATCCTGTATATTGTACAATATTGCAATAGTTTTATGTACTTTATATAAAACAGAGTAAGTAGTGCTAGTATATTGGCGTACTGAACCCGTAGTTCCAGGGGAGAGTAACGTTTATTGAGTAAGGAAAGCTGTTTGTCAATACAACAATCGAGTGTTATATATTAGGCGTACAGCGATGTTTAATAAAGGTGCAAACAAGGAAGCAAATTAATTTTCGCTGAACAACATAATCATGGTGACGGGTGGCGTAAGAAACGGGCGGCAAGTGTTTATTTGATGAAATCAGTATCACATTCACAACTCGCGTAGTTGCTTGCTAGTGCTGCTCGGGCCATAAGCCAAATCCTGCCGACATCACATCCAGCGCCATTCCACGCTGTGGAGAACGGCGTAATTAATTACTTTGGAAAACGTCACTTCCTTAAACACCTTCAAAGGCATTTCGTTTAATAAGACTTTCACTTAAGCGGAAGCGATCGAGAGCGCTTTTATTTGCTGAATTAATTAAGGCTCTGGCACTGATAAAGTATTTTAGATGCGCTCCACTGATACAGATTTCATTGCTTGTTTCATCGTTACGCCGTTAACTAAGGAGAGCACTTCATAAATATAATACCACATCTCTTTCTCTAACTCTTATCAGATTTTCAACTTATTATTTTGTCGTTTATACGAACTTGGTTTCGGTGAAAATAAGAAATGTCTGTAGGATATACGCATAATTAATTTATGTAGCGATATTTTATTTTACTCTAAGACTATGCAATGTATACAAAATAATAAAACAACTACCTACTTGTATATGAATAATATCGTCCCGATTAAGTATATCATGTAGTATGTAGTTATATATATATATATATATATATATATATATATATATATATATATATATATATATATATATATATATATATACACAGGGTGTAAATGAAATAAGTGCATTAAATTTAACCAGTAATGTAACTCGATGAGAGGAACAATATTTCTTAATAACTTTTTTTTCTAAGTCTTAGATTTTGAGTTAAAATTCTTTAACGATTTGCTGCATATTTCGTTACACGCCCATGGAGAACAAATGCCTGTGCCGTATGCAAGTGGGATACAAACAGCTCAAAAATTGTCGGTTATCGGTTACACTTACAGTCACAGTAATTAATAAACGAATCAAGCGAAATAACATTATTATTAATTAATACGTAATAGTACAATTTTTAAAATAAATAAATTTAAATTTTGGGTAACAAAATTATAAAGTTGCGTATTATACCAAGCTTTTATTTACCTGTGAATAGTGTGAATAGAGGAAAACAAGGAGGGACGAGGAAGAGCAAAAGCGTAGTTGTTAGGTTATGAGATGATTATTTATCGTCGACTAATCATAATAGTTTAAATACGTTATTCAAAAAATGTAAGTACAAACTTTTGTCCATTTAAAAGAGGTACATGAGTACCAATAATTAGTCGTCCATTTATTGTTCCCGCCCAAAACATTTTTTAATGAAAATTTTTACAGCATTTTCGTCTGTCGAGATGTGTATTGTGCATAATAAATACACCTTCCCAAGTAAATTCAGTCTCATGAATGAACATTATGAGCCATTGCCAAAATTGAAGTCTGTTATGTGCTAAACATAGAACTTTTTGCACAAGTTCTGGATATAACTGTTGCTTTTTTAAAATTGTCATATGTGACACTCCGTACTGTGATGTGATAAAGATGTACAAGATTAACAAATGTGCGAATATTAAGAACAGAATGATTTGGTGATAATTTGGAAACGCTCCGTGTAAATGCGTTGGCTACTCCATGACACTGTCTTTATGTCAACCGTGATATGTAAAATGTAGTACAGATACGAGAAAAAAAAAATAAACCATAGGTAAGTAATTACAATGTCTGTGTACTCGCATTTTGACAGAATTTTACCTTATAAACAAGTTTATTACTAATATCAAAATTTAATTGCAACAATTGATAGGAATGTGAATTACTAAAACAATATTTTTCATATTTATTGCTATTGCATTCAATTATCACAAAAATATTTGGAACGACTCGTCAATTTACGGGGTGGTAAAAATGCTAAAAAAATATGCGATTTCGAGAAAAAGTTATTAAGAAATATTGTTGCTCTCGACGAGTTATATTACTGGTTAAATTTAATGCACTTATTTCATTTACATCCTGTATATATATATATATATATATATATATATATATATATATATATATATATATATATATATATATATATTACTTACTTACTTAATCGATGAGCCCTTATACCATTTCTGGTGTCGGGCTTTAGTTGAGTTTGAGTCTTATTTGTAGCTGTTAATGGCTTCTGTTGGCGATCGTTTCCACAATTCTCTCCATTGCTTTCTATCTTGCGTCCTACTTCTTATTACGTCCCAAGAGATGACTCTTCTCTCTGCGGCCTTTCTAATCTCGTCTACCCATGTTTTCCTCGGTCTACCTCTGCGTCTTCTTTTACCCACCCTTGCTTCATACACCTTTTTTGTGTCTCTGCTTTCGTCCATCCTCTGCATATGACCAAACCATCTTAATTGACCTTGCTCTATTATTTGTTCTACTGCCTTTGTTTTTAATTCCTCTCTATACTTGGTATTTCTTACTCGGGCTAGTTTCGTTTTTCCTTTAATTTTTTTGAGAAATCTCATTTCTGCGCCTCTTATTTTGCTTCTATCATTCTCCGTGGTAGTCCATGCTTCAGAACCATATGTTAGTACAGGAATAGCTACTTTTTTAAAAACTTGAACTTTTGCTTCCACTGGAATTTCTTTCTTTGCTAGGATATTCGTTTTTAACGTATTAAATAGTTTTCCTGCTGCTCCAGTCCTCGCCATGATTTCTCGATTTATTTTCCCGTCCCATGTAAATATTGATCCCAAATATTTAAACTCTCCTACTTGTTCTAGCACTTTGCCCTCTAATGTTAACTTGTGTTCTTTCTTACTTGTACTGATGACCATTGTTTTAGTTTTGTCTTGACTTATTTTCATATTTATTTTACCAAGATAGTGATTGTAGATATTAAGGTTTCTTTGTAGTTGCATTTCATCTTTGGCTACTAAAACTTTATCATCTGCATAACAGAGTTCTGAGATACTAACTTGTGTCATTTTCCATTGCCCTACTTTAAATTGCTTTATTTCCTTTCTAGCGTTTTTAATAGCTGAGTCCAGGACGACTGTGAATAGAAGTGGGCTCAGAATGCATCCTTGTCTTAGCCCGATTTTTGTTTCGAATTTTCCTGATTTCCAATTGTTTGTTCTTACGTAACCTTTTGTTCCTTCGTACAGGCTCTGCACTCCTGTTATGAGATATTCCTCTATTCCCCTTTCTCTAAGCGTTGTCCAGACGTCATTCCTGTTTATTCTGTCGTATGCTTTTTCAAGGTCTATAAAGCATAGATGTAGTTCTTTATTTTCTCTCAGTGCTTTTTCACTTATTTGACGTAGCATAAATATTGCATCTAAAGTCCCTCTATTAGGTCTAAATCCATACTGGTTCTCTTCTATAGTGTTTTCTAGTTTTTCTCTTAACCTTACTTCTAACATCCTGGCGTAGATCTTGGCTACTGTGCTTAATAGCGTTATTCCTCTGTAGTTACTACATTCTGCGGGGTCCCCTTTTTTAAATATAGGTGCGATTATTCCTACCTTCCAGTCTTCTAGGGCTTCCCCCTTTTTTAATACTTGGCTCATCAGCATCAGTATTCTTTCTTTTGATATCCATTGTTATCATATATATATATATATATATATATATATATATATATATATATATATATATATATATATATATATATATATATATATATATACAGGCTGTAAATGGAATATGTGCATTTAATTTAACCAGTAATATAACTCGTGGACAGCAACAATAACAATATTTCTTTTTCTCGAAATCACATATTTTGTTAATATTCTTACAATTTATAATTTCTGTATTTTAAAAATTGTACTAATGAATAAATAAAAAATAAATAAATAAATAAAAAATAAATAAATAAATACATAAATAAATAAATACATAAATAAATAAATAAAAAAAATAAATAAAGAAATAAATAAATAAATAAATAAATAAATACATAAATAAATAAATAAATAAATAAATAAATAAATAAATAAATAAATAAATAAATAAATAAATAAATAAATAAATAAATAAATAAATAAATAAATAAATAAATAAATAAATAAATAAATAAATACATAAATAAATAATCAAATAAATAAATGAATTAATAAACAAACAAACAAATAAATTAAATAAATAAACAAACAAACATACAATAAATAAATAAATAAACAAACAAACAAACAAACAAATTAATTAATTAATTAATTAATAAATATCCATTCCTGGGTGTGCCAATCTGCTTTGTACGTAGATATCGGTAATGTTGATGACATATTTCTACTGTGCGGGCGTTTATCAGGCGACACCTCACGGGCATTCATTGCTGGTGTGGAGAGTGCACCACAGGGGTCGGGATCAAACCCAATTCCCCAGATATATATATATATATATATATATATATATATATATATATATATATATATATATATAACTAAAAAGGTAAAAATAAGATAAAATATCAAGAACTGTAAAATAATAGTAAAAATAAAACACTATACTCTTCCTCAACAATGATTTTATTTCCAATATTCAACACGATGGTTTAAAACAGACTGCACTTCAGAATTCATTCCCCTATAAAATATTACCAACCAATTACACAATCAATTACATACAATAACAAAGTAATATAATTAACTATTCGAGTAGCTACTTGCCGTCTGAGGTTACATAATCCATCAGCATGCTAACATATATATATATATATATATATATATATATATATATATATATATATATATATATATATATATATATATATATATATATATATATGTCGGGGGGTAGTATCACTGGCAAACTCTATGTCGACCAACACTATTTCAGAACCACAGCGATAATATAAACGTGATGATCTCAGCGAGGCGGACCTGCACTCACTCCCTGAGCACCGCTACACACTGATTCCATCCAAGCATTATAGCCTACAATGCTTGACGTTTCGATTACGACAATACAATTAAAAGATTATAAGTGATTCATGTAATACTTGATTCATTAAATGATCGTTACGACATGCTTTGATATTACAATCTCCGACACGGCCATTCTGACGTTTCACACGTCCTCGTGTAAACTATCTGAAAACAAAGAATTTATCCACAGTATTTTCGCTCGGCTATCTCTGACCAATAAGTGCTCAAATAGTTACAACTTTGTTCACATTTATATCAAGGTCAAAATTTAGCTATAGTACACTAAATTATTTAATGGACGCCTTTTTTACAAGACGTCAAACAAAACATAATTCTGTGACAATACATTTCACCAGTAAATACATGACTACCAATATCAGTATTCAAGCATCGTTATAGCTTGTCCAACAGCGACAGACCATCATTGCTTAACCAGCAATCGATCGCTATTCCATCTTCGCTTAACCAGCGCAAGAAAACCATACCGTCATTGCTTACCCAGCATTGGAACACCCTTCCGTCATCGCTTAACCAGCTCGGGAAAACCACACCGTCATTGCTTACCCAGCAATGGAACACTATTCCGTCATCGCTTATCCAGCTCAGGAAAACCACACCGTCATTGCTTACCTAGCAATGGAACACCCTCATTGTACTATAGACAATTCTAGTTTTAATTATTTTGTGTAGAACCTGGCTCTTCGTCAGTTCCTAGGAAAGAAATATCATTATTATCTGACATTTTTCTAATTTGGTCATGTGCGTATTTATAAGTGCGATTAGAGTCATGGGCCTTTAGAACATACAAAACAAATTATTACTGGTTTGCTAACATTCAGGTCCTAAATCAGAAATCCTATGGCAAATCGAAAACTTAGCTCGTCGTCTTAGGCCACGCTTCCCAATTCATTTACTGGAAAACACATACAACAGAGGCACCTAGTTAGCATGTTACCTTCGGCAGAGGTATCAGAGTAGCATACCGAAACACCATGACAGAGGCATCCAGTAGCATGTCATCTTCCATCACGGTTAATAATTCTAAAGAATTTAACGAAAATAACCAATCTCCAGACCAACGCCTCAATTACTCCTTAGCCACTTTTGTTATAAAAGTTTGTCGGCTCTTCAAAGTTTTAGTCACCCCTCTGGATTTTCAACGATCCACTCGATTAGCCTAACTAAATTGTGGTCTCAACCTCCAGAAGGTTCATTATTGTACGCATGAACCGCTCTACTTAAAAATTAGAACATGGATTCATGTGTTATGTAAATAATACTTAGAGCTATCAAAATGTTCTAAATTTGTTAAATAATTCAAACAGATAGTTCTTCTTTTCGTTTTCCTAACTGTATTCTGGCTTAGTGTTTGTTAGTTTAATTTTTTGACAAGTTGGTTTTTGCTCTTATTGGAGGTTAGTAAGTTTTAGTCAGTTGATCTTACACTGTCACAGGTGATGCTGTCCATTATAATGTTTCTCGTTTGGCCTGCATATCTCACAGGTATTTTTTTTATTTTTATTTAAACTTGTTGTTTATTATTGTTTGATTATACTCTGGAAAACGATTGTTGTTGATTTCAAATATTTTTATTGTAGCACTTGATGAAGGTAAAATAATATACCGAAACGTTTGCAAGAGGAGATGTAGAAACAATTTTTTTTTATCTTCCTTTATATCCATCATCCGATGAACTTTCTTCAATTAAATTTATCCTTGGATACGACCATAACATTTTAAAGCAATTTGTCCCAGCGTCCATCACGCTGCACTTAGGCGTCCCAAACATTAAGACAAACATTTGAAAAGCAAGTCCCGTCTTGTCAGACTTCTCTGCTTCTAATGGCTGACAGATTTCTGTTGCTCAATTGTTTTTCAGGTAAAACAGTCTGCTTCGCAACCGTGTCAGGCTCCAGTCCGGGCACCAGCTATCCTGTGCAACTCCTCTGCGGATGATCTAGCTTGCCACAATTTAAACATTCAACAAATTCACAATTTGACAAAACTGGAATGGTCACCCCGAAAACGGTCACGAGGAGCCTGATCGGCCACAGCCCCATCAAAACCAAAACGCCAAGTTTTATAGCTACGACCATGCTCACCGGAAATTCAATAAAGTCATATAGTATGTTCTGGGAATAGACTCAGGGACTATTTCAAACCACTACCATATTTGTACCTAAATTTCAATATTCATGAAAGTTCCATCCGTAACGACTCAGGGTTTTGAAACATGGACGTGCAGGAACTTGAATAACTTCATACAAATTATACCATGAACAATTAATAAAAGTTCACTCAGATTTCAACTGTCTGCACAGCGCTATATTATTCACGCTAACACGGTACATCCAATACATTCTCTCACTATCAGTGCTACACATCGCCTCATTCGTAGATCTTGGGCAGGATGCTCGCCAATTCTGGCTTATTATTTCGAGACAGACTGGTACAGACTTCGTCCATAATTACAGCTCTCCCGCCACTGTCAACAATATTTTTCCCAAATAGCATCATCGTACGGTAACTGATCGAATGCATCGATCTCTCTCTTCAATCACATTACCCTTAATATCAACGCAGATACCTGAAACCTGAATACTCAAAAGTCCACATGCAATTTATACATTAACAAAATCATCAAAACAAATCCCGTAGCAGCCTCGGACACAAGCCGCTGACCTTCTAGCAAAAACTAGAGATTGCAGGCAGAAACGAACCACTGGCCATTCATGACCGTATTTGGACCAATGATCACTCATGCATCATTAGTATGGCGGCAAAAATGTAACAAAACACAGCATAAGCGTCTTTGCGGAAGCGCAACGATAGTTTTTCTTTGTATCACATACCACAGGCGCTATGAATACCTGTCCAAGTGCAGTAATGGAATTGATTCTGGGGCCAACGTCTTTGCACTGTGCAAGACAAAACACTTCAAGCTTGGAGATCTCGTAGGCCACTCATAACTTCTGAAACAAAAGCTACACGAGAGAGTTTTTGGTAATCGCCTTCGGTGGACAGTAATAAGGCCACTCTTCCAAATAGACTCTCTGTCCTGGTTTACGGATATTTCTAAACTAGAGTCAGCAGAAACTGGATCGATTTTATTTGGTCCGTGCTGCCAAAAAAAGGAATCCATACACAACGGTTTCATTATATCTCAAGCAATAAATCTGTGTGCTCAATAAACTTAAACAAGCTCTCAAAGGAGAAGCAATCTACATAACGTCAGATAACCAGGCTGCTTTCACTTGTGAATCAAAGCTGAAATGGGTACCGTAGTATAAGTGAGTCTTAGGCATTTCCTGTGGATACTTGAAAAGCCATAATACATAGCCTGGAGATATTCATTTCACCCTCGACGATGAACGTTAAAGAGTTATCAGCTCTTAACAAAAGGGATTTTGAATTATGACAAGTATCTTTACTAGTCATTGTTCTATAATATACCAAATTTCAGTTCATCAAAATTTTGAAGTGGCTTCCAGACATTCAGTCAAAACATGCTACAGCAGATCTTACTGGTCGTGGTGACAAAAGTCACCAGCGCTTAAAGCCCTCAACCTTATAATGATAATAACAATTTGTAGCTCAGTAAACTTTATCTGCAATTAATAAAATATTAATCTTTAGCATAGTTTTCCAACATATTTCCACCATTAACTATCTTCACTGAAGATGCCCAGTGAAATTTTAATGTTATAATTTATATTTCGGTACACCATGGTTCTGCACCCGCATCGGTCATATCTGGATAAAAAGTAAGTAACGATATATCAAGTGTCTCAAGGTTGCAGTGTACCTACTCAACGTGTCTGTTAGTTTGCGAAACTTGTATAATGAAAACATTTTACAATCTTTCTTGACATACCGAAACACTTTAAGGAATTTGTTGATACTCCCGATCTGTGACTACATGATCTACATTCAGTTTAATAATATTGTCACGTCGCAGACGATGTAAAGGAGTAGAATCTAGCTACCAAAAATTAAATACTTATTACGTCATACAAGCTCAATGACAAAACATCAATCAAAATATAACAACTGCCATGAACACCTACTGTAATAAATAATATCTTAAATAACATATATGGAGATCGGTAATCCGGATCATCGGCCAACACAATATCATAAACAACAAACTCGACTTCGTCTCTCGTTTCTCAACAAGCAACTGACCGAATTGCTTTTATTACAACAGCAACCCAATTGCCACCAACATAGCTCACAACGATATCTTGAGCTTTGTAATAAAATCTCTTACCAGTATTGGAAGATCGCTTAAAATAAATTCAGTACTCATTACTCACGGTTCTACTTAACCAGCTCTTGTAATTACGTCACCACTCTCCGGGTGGGACACAGACGGAATCCTTGTTACTAGTCAATGCCCTAGGATGAAAACCTGCAAAAATTGCTAGACGGCCTTTCCATCTTAACCTGCTTGGCCCTACACTTCACTTTATAATTCACCAACAGAACAAACACCCACATACAATATTGTGGATCGCAGGCGAATCCCACTTCTGATGTCGGGGGGTAGTATCACTGGCAAACTCTATGTCGACCAACACTATTTCAGAACCACAGCGATAATATAAACGTGATGATCTCAGCGAGGCGGACCTGCACTCACTCCCTGAGCACCGCTACACACTGATTCCATCCAAGCATTATAGCCTACAATGCTTGACGTTTCGATTACGACAATACAATTAAAAGATTATAAGTGATTCATGTAATACTTGATTCATTAAATGATCGTTACGACATGCTTTGATATTACAATCTCCGACATATATATATATATATATATATATATATATATATATATATATATATATATATATATATATATATATATATATATACAGGCTGAGTCTGGGAAGACGCCCTCCCCCCCTTTAACTTTTTTATTATAAGTAATAGAAAAAAAATGTTCATATAAAAGTTTTATTATTTTACATATACTATTTGATGGCAGATGTAGATATTTTTTATAAAGTCAGGTTTACAAGATACGACTATTAACTTTTATTTTTCAAATGGCAACCTATAATTATTTTAATAAAATAGAAACCGCCATTTTTTTCTTTTTTCAACGATGTATTATTTTTTATTAATGTATTTGAAAAATTTTGAGAAAAATGAGATAATTTAGAAATATTAGAAATAATTTTTAAACAATTATTATAGGTGGCTATGTGAAAATAAACAAAACGTAAAAATCTAAAACAATTAAATTAATGTCAAAAAAGTATACATTTGTTTGTTACTTAATTAAACTTATTTTGTAAACAAAAAAAAAAACATTTTGAAATGTTCACGAAGAACGAATTATCTCATTTTTCTCGAAATTTTTCAAATATATTAATAAAAAATAATACGTCGGTGAAAAGAGAAAAAAATGGCGGTTTCTATTTTATTAAAATAATTATAGCTTGCCATTTGAAAAATAAAAGTTGATAATCGTATCTTGTAAACCTGACTTTATAAAAAATATCTACATCTGACATCAAATAGTATATGTAAAATAATAAAACTTTTATATGAGCCATTCTTTTCTATTACTTATAATAAAAAAGTTAAAGGGGGGGGGGCGTATTTTACACATTTATTCCTTGTCTCGATAGTTTCGATCCCATATGTGTCTTCTGTCGAGACTGACTTTCTCATTTCATTAACTACCCAGCCAAGAAACAACATTTACCCGTATTTATTAAGTTTATGTTAAACTTAAATAACTTATTGCGAAAGATAAAAAATGTCATATTAACAAAAAATCTTTCCTTACAACAAAAACCACTACTTTATACAGGCTATATCAGGACTAGTGAAAAAAATAAGTAGCGTATGAGATCATTTCGAGCAAATAATGTTATATGAAGGTATGTTCGGAAACTTTTCGCTACAGAGTTACAGCCTTTTGAAAGTCACCTCATCAGACACATTTTTGTTAATAACTCTGGTACTAGTTGAATTAAAATTTTAAAACTTGGCATCCTGCATCTCAACCAGAGGCGTCTCATATGGGAAACCATTAAAGTTTTTTATAGTTTTTTTTACCCATTAATATTTTTGCTTACCTATAAAATATACATACGGGTAAAATGCAAAAATACGCAAAAAGATACTCTTGCTAAAACTTGATAAATGTTGTAGTTTTTGAGATACTTTAATTTGTAGAATAAATCTAGTACCTATCCAACAGAAATTAGGTAATACTTTAAGAAGTAGTCAAATTCAGATAAATTCATCCTTGAAAATCTACGTTGATATTCTCTAGATAACCGTGAAAATATCCTTTAAATAAACACCATATCTGTACATTCACTATAGCATTAACACTTACCTTCCGTCATACCGTAGGTAAGGGAGGTATTGTTATCGGTCCAAAAATTCGGTAGTGAGTTTTCAGTGAATAAGCACGAATTAGGGTCCCCACAATACGTTTTTACCATGTTTTTACCTCCCGTCATACCGTAGGTAAGGGAGGTAATGTTATCGCTTCAAAAATTCGATGGAGAGTTTTCAGTAAATACGCACAAATTAGGGTCCCTACAACACGTTTTTACTATTTTTACGATTATGTCTGTGTGTGTGTGTGTGTGTGTGTGTGTGTGTGTGTGTGTGTGTGTGTGTGCGTGTGTGTGTGTGTGTGTGTGTGTGTGTGTGTGTATGTGTGTGCGTGGCGGTTTTTTCTCCACGATAACTCATATCAATTTTTCAAATATTTCTATTTCCGTATTTAAGCTTTCTGCATTCAACTAAAGACTTGATTAGATTTTGTGTAAAATTAAATTACCGGTAATGATACTTTACTTGAAGTCCATAACAGTTTTTAATGAAAAACTATATTAAAATATATTCCAACACTTTTAAATTTTAGTATTTAAGACTTCTATATCAAGGGGAATAACATCTTGGATTTCAGCTAAAATTAATAAACCGGAAGTGATACTTTCCTTGAAAAATATATTATGAAATATGAAATGAATATTAGATTTTGGTTAAAATTGATAAATTGGAAGTGATACTTTAATTCAAGATCTGAACAGATTTTCTTGAAAAAAAAAATATTAAAAAATGATCTAAAACATCTCAAATTTGGTATTTAAAACTCCTGTATAATTTGAAACAACATAAGATTTTGACTATACTTATAAGATAAAGTAATGTGTTGGCCACATCAGATTTTTTTTTAAAATAGGTGACAAAAAATTGTTCATAAATAAAATAAGGTATATAACAATAGTTGTAAACAAATATCATTTATTCTTTGTATTTAGTTCTATTTCCTATGGTAGCTTTATTGTTTTTTAACTGTCAACTAAATCTTTTGAATAATTGATTTTTTCTAAAAATTTAAATACCTCAAATATTAATTGTGTCGTAGGTATATTTCACATTCCAGTACAAGATCTATATTTAATACAAAGTATAATACTGTATTAATTTTCGTGCAGTATTATAATTATACTTTGTATTAAATACAGATCTTTTACTCGATGATACAACAAATACAATCGATAAATTTGCGAAATTAACTGTTTTACAAACAACAAATGAAATGAAATAAATTTGATAAGGTTATGTTTATTTAACTTATCCATTAGAACTCCGCTATGATTAATGGGGCAATTTTAACCAGTAGGTACCTAGTGGCTTTAAATTTACATACCCATATCATATTATACATATAAGATAATTTACCAATAAGTAATGGTGAATGTAAAATCAGGAGGAATTTTGAGAGATGAAGGCTTGTAAGTGTGAAAGCAATCAGCTTGCGGGTTGTACTAATTAAAATGTAGCTATCCAAACACGCGTTTCGTCACACACTCTCGCAGCTCAAGTATTTTGCAGTGCTAAACGAATTTGACGCCGTTCTATTTGGTGCCATAATTGGAATTGGTTTAAGACGTTAGTGAAGATAAACAAAGTTTACCCGGGAAGCTGTTAGCCGGCAGCTTCCGCCGGAAGTCTGTCCTTCGCGCCACTTATTAAATTATTCAAACAGCCTGTTACGCAGTGTCATAATGAAATCGAGAATTTTCACTTTTACAATAACAATCTCAATTAAGCGTTACATGCCATTGTGCCGTTTGCCTGGCCCTGCATTTAACATTTGTTTGAATTGTAAATTAATAAAAACATTCTGAGGGTTCACAATATGTAAAATATAGATGAAGCCAGTTGTATTAATAACACTCTATTTCGAATAATTTTATTTTTATTTTCTGCTATCGTCTAAACGTGAGATGCATAAAGCAGGCAAAATCAAAACTCTCAGTACGAGTAATAGATCTAATATCGGAAGCAAGAGATAAAGTGTGTTACGTTTGACAATCACATGTTCTAATTTAATTACTGTAATTTGACTCGGTTATGTAGGCCTTTGTTATTGAATTGACTTTGAGTGCTCTAAACTCAGGTAAAGACATTACGTAATTTTATTATGGAGAAATTGATAAGTGCTCCTTCGGATACTCATAAACTGATTTCAGATATTATTAATAATATTTTACGGGATCTTAAATAGCTTACATTATAAGTACATACAATAAAATAGTTAAAGAACGACTGTCACACTTGTAATTTTATTTTGTGATGAAATGTGTTTTTTATATATTTTTTTTCTATTTTAAGCTTTGTATGCCATTTTTAAATGAATATTTATTGTTTCTAAATTTGAGAATTTTGTGTCAGCTTGTGATACTGATGCGACGTTTGAAAATTCAGTTGACATTCAAAAAGCACAACTCTAACCTTATTTTCTGTCATTGAAGTGCAGTTCTTACAGTACAATTTTTTTTATTCTAAATAAAATTTTGTCTAATGGACCTATTAAATTAAAAGAGAGAGATATTAAGAAAAGTGAGATGTGCATAGTGCGCAGTTGACTTTTAGCGCAAGTGGGTGATATGGTGGAGAACATTTAAATTTAAAAAATGGCAACAAATACATGTACAACAAAATAAGAAATCCAAGTAAATTTAGGTATAATATATGCGATGAACACTTTAAAAAGAAAGGAAAAACAGATAAAATCAGAAAAGAGGATATAATGGCACTATTCTGAACAAATATGTGCGTCTTACAAATCTGTAAATAATGAACAAAATCACAACGAAGCTGCCACTAATGTATAATTTTATATTAATCAACAAAAATAGATGCGTTGTTGTCAGTTTTTTTTTACAGATCTATAAGACGTAAGACTTACAGATTTGTTCAGAATTAGCCTATAAGTTTTATAAAGAAGGTTATGTGCGATAACAATTGCGATGAGCGATGCTGTACCTATTACTACACACTGAACAATATTTACAAAATTGTTTTCTTGTTTTTGTATATTCCTGCATATTTGCACTTCAAACTTGCAAATGTATTATACTAAAACAATCGAAAAGTGTCAGTAAATAGCATAGTTGTCAAATGATTTGCTTAAGACCCGATATTATAATCTCTGATAAAACATAAATTTTACATAATTTTATTATTTGATACATTTCTGTTTGTAATATAGAAAATATTATTTAATTTTTTTGTCGTTATCTTTATCATTTTTAACAGGCACAAATTTATTTTATTTCATTCTCGTCATTTGGCAACATGGTGTCACCCACCCATTGATTCAGAAAAATTCTACTAGATGGCGAATCTAAAATGACGTCACAGAGTCATAAAAATTTAATATATCCATTTACGCCACTTCGTCGCTCATGCTCATGCGCAACAAAACAGAAAAAATGCACGCTCTCCAAATTTTTAACTCTAAGGTTCGTTTTCGTAATAGTATATTGAAGAACGAATGTTATAATTGTCATTTTATTTTGTGAGAAGGAATTTTGGGTTACGACGCAGAGCGGAGTGGCCCAACCCATCAAACAAAATAATTGGCAATCATGAAATTAATTATTTATACAAAGATCTCATAACTCTACTATAGATGCTCCCTGGTACACATCTCGGCTCGAAACATTGTTATGAACATGAGAGTGAAAAGAAGAATACGGAGAGTAAGCAAGCGCGACTGCGAGAGATGATGTCCTCGTCATGTGATCTAGGGAGAAATATTCAAGCGAGTAATAGGTTTTATGCATTTAAAGCTGAATATTATTAGACATTTTCTATTTTTTGACCTGCATTAGGTAAAATTATTTTATATTAAATAAAATTATGCTTTCCAATTATAATACATTTATTTAATTCAATAATGGAAAATAAAATACAAACAAAAACGAATTTGTTTACAAAACAAGTAATGATTACACATTGATTTTTGTACATAATTAATTATAATTAGGTACTAAATAAAGTTACTAATAAAAACTTGGGAAAACATGTTATTAAACATATAAGGAAAATATACAGTAAATAATTAACTAATAACTTAAAAATAGGTAGTCGCCGCAACGCGGAACTTGGTTTTAGCGAGAATTTTATAATAAAATTTTATAAATTATAGTAAACGTTACTGTACATATTTACAGTTATCTACAATAAAATTTCAATTTTAAAAAATCGCAGCGCATAATTATAAAAATTACAGGCAAAATAAAACGTAAAAAATAAAAACTACGAGTAATAAGGCTATAATTGATGAAACCAACTAAATTGAAATGAACTAAAAAAAAAACAATTACTGGCCTTGATGTGTTAATTTTTGTCTTATTCTTACTTTAGCCTCATTCAATGATATGTTTCTGTGATGTAGTCTTATTGTGAAACATAATTGGAAAATTTAATTTATAATTTGTAATAATTGATTATTTGGAAAAATGGTTTTAATATGTATAAATAAATTCATGCTAATAACTAACTCGTGAGAAGAAACTTTTCCTTCTGTTTTGCACAATTTGTGCAGCCAAGTACACTAGAATATATCACCACTCTTAAAAATATATTTCTAATGAATGTAAAATTATGTTTTATATAATATATCAGTATCATACAATGATTATAAGTCTAGCTATTATGTAGGTAAATCCGGTATGCCTCAAGGCTTAAATCTAAGACCCCTTATATTTTTGCTTATCATTAATGACAACTTAAATTGTAAGGCATTACTATACGCAATCGATGTACAAATTTTCACAGAAATTCAACATGTTCGCTATTGTAACCAACTGCAGAATAATATAGATACTGTGTCAGAGTGGTGCAACGCCAATAAATTAGCACTTATATTAGTATATGTCAGTTGATAACTTACACTAAAAGAAAGTATTTCATACTCTACAATTATAGAATTAATTCTCGTTCTGAATTTATTAAAGATCGAGGAATTTATTTTCAAGTCTTCCCCGATCATCTCATTAAAACTGAAACAATACTGCAGACATTTAATATTGACTCTATTAGAACCCGAGACAAGAATATCTCTTTAACCTACCTAGGAAAAATTGTACATAATGAAATTGACAGTCCAGAATTATTAGCCATGCTAGATTTTTGCGAACCTAGTTATTATTCACGTTATAACCAAAGCTTTTATTTTCCTGTTCCTAACTCTAATGTCTTGTACAAATCACCTTTATATGTAATGTGCTATTTTTACAATTCTGTTTCTGACGAGATTGATATATTTTGTATGTAATTTTCTGCAACCTTATTATATCATTAACTTGTTTTGGGTTGTACCTGTTTGAGTAATAAATATTATTATTATTATTAATAAACAATATTTTTGTCTATAAAACACTGGAAACTTCACTCAAAACTACTTGTTCTTCTACGTTCTTATATACACTGCTTGCATTCCGTCCCAACGTCACGTGACACACTACCTATCGCACTCTAATGGTTGTAACATAATCTGTCTCTATCTTTCACTCTCTCTAGGGAGCACCTATAGTAGAGTTCTGAGATCATTGTCGTTATACTATTTTTTCAATTTTGCGCCTTTTACGCAATTTTTAAATAAAAAATCGTAGTTTCAAACTTTAGAGAGATTGGTGTTAGTTGGTGATACTAATTCAAACTCTAACCTTGTTTTTATAACACCAACTATCTACGATGTTTTCTATTTCTTTTTAACTTTATTACTATATTTCTTCTCTTCTTCTTATTCTTACCTTTGAATTCAAAATGATATAAAAATTAAATTCTTAACAGTTGTTTGTGTTTGTTTATTTAGTGAGATTTGACATTTAATATTTTTTTACATTAATAGCCACCAACCTTAAAAGTAAATAAATTGTACTAATCTATTACAAAACTCGAATGAACTACAGAGTGATCCAGAAAGATTGAATGTCACGTGACTTGAAAAAGTTATGATTATGATCAAAATTATCTTTCATGGAAAAAAAATAGTATCAATTTATCGGCAATGTCAAATTATGTTTCCTATATTACCGACATTTGGAAAAGTCAGCGGCGTTATGTATTTGAATTTTTTGACATATCGTTTCTTGTTACCTTTATAATTAAACTATTATTTATTGAAATCATTACATTAGCATGGTCGTTTATAAAAGACCATGATAAGTTTATTTTAGAAGTATATATTCTTACAACGAGGAATGATGAAAATGAGTGGAAATATGTACGCCAATGCAATCTGTCAATCGTATTTCACTAACACAACGATGCGGCAAACAAAAAATCAGAACAAGGCGGAACCTTCAATCATTCTGGATCACTCTGTATTAACGAAATTTTGGGTGTTGTAATAGCTTTTTTGCAAACAAATAATAAAAAAAAACAATTTAATCTAGGTTTGATTAAATTTTACATCCTAAGTAAATTTTAAAAAATCTGATGTGGCCAGCACATTACCTTCCGTCAGTTCTATGTATTTTGTACAAATTATATACGGAAAGTTCCTTACTAAATTTAATATTCTATTTCTTGTACATTACCTTCCGGCAGTTGCATGTATTTTATGCAAATTTCATACAGAAAATTATTATTTTGTGACGTTTTCTATACACAGTGTAATGTATCTGCAGAAATAAAAGATTTATTATTATTATTTCTCGTACATTACTTTAAAGCAGTTGTATGTATTTTATACAAATTCCATACAGAAAGCAAAAGATCTTATACCTATTTCCAGTAATTATAAGACAAACACACTATGTCAATTTCACTTGACACTGACATCCTTCAATCAATTTTTTTTTAATATAGTAGCTGTTTCCACAGCTATGGCTACTTTATGAAATTTAATTTCTTTATAATTTTTTAACTCTATATCCATTTAATATTAGGTATAAAATGCAATCAAATCGTATAGAAAATAAAATATTCATTAATATTTATAATAACATTAAATATGAAAAAATGATATTTAACATCGTTTTTTCAAGAAAAACTGTTAAAATCTTCAAATTAGGGTACTTCCGGTTGACCAATTATAACCAAAATCTAATCAGCTCTTCATATGGATGCAACGAAGAGGAATACGAAAGAATTATAATTTTTGGAGTTGTAGTATTAGAGTTATCGCAGACGAAAATTTTGTTACACACACACATCCACACACACACACATCCACACATACACACATCCACACACACACACATACACACACACACACATACACACACACACACACACACACACACACACACACACACACACATACAGACATCATCGTAAAAATAGTAAAATCGTATTCTAGGGACCTTAAAACGTGCTTATTCATTAAAAACTCACCACCGAATTTTTTGACCAAAGACAATACCTTCCTTACCTAAAGGTGACGGAAGGTAAAAATTAACAAATGCAACGCGACTTATTGAAAGATATGAATTTATTGTCATAAGATGGAAACTGATTCGAATTTGTTCATACGATTAAATTTACTTTGGAATCAAATATTCATTGAAAAACAATAAAACATTGTTAACAGCAAATAAACATTTTTAATTTTTATGTCCTGTATGCTGAAAACTTGTAAAACTGTGTAAAATTTAATTATTAAAATGGAAATTCTTCAAGAAAATAAAGATAGTAATTTTTCGTGCACACCACCAGATATTTCAGATTCAGCAAAAACCTTTTATTTGAATCTGCTTCCCGAAAAATCAAGAGCAATATATGAAAAATAGTACGAACTATTTATTATGTGTAATAATACAAAAATTGGAAAATATAGCGAAAACGTAATGGTGGTTTACTTTTCTCAAAAGGCAAAAACTGAGAAATCTACTCTCCATACTATACTCAATGTTGAGGTCTGTGCTATGAATTTTTACAAAAGAACTAGTGATAAAATTTCTCCGTGAAGCGCCTGATAAAACATATTTACTGAAAAAAGTAAATAACTTTTAAATTCACTTATAGTCCGGATGTTAAGAGCAAAAATTTACCTACACTCTGCATTTTTTGATGCAAGTAAGCCGGTTGGTTCATATATTTCTGGGAGCAACCCCTACTGATTAAGAAATATAGCCACCCGGAAATGTCTCGGAGGCTCGATTTTTAAAAATAATAATTAAAATGGATAGGTCTTTCATGTTGCAGTGAAAAAGAACGTATTCATTTTCTTCTTGAATTTAGCACATTGTGTTTTTTTGGAGAAAATTTTGGCTTCCTTGTCCAACACCAATGAAAGTTGTAGCGCATTCGAAGTGCTATCGATATAGGGCTCATTGGTGTGTCTGCTGTTATCAGTAGCCCACCGACATGGAAGTTTCTAAAGTGACGCGAAGGTGCACAGAGTCGCCCTATGCGAAAGAAAACATTGTTGTGCAGTTCGAGTAGCCGTTTGGTTCATATGTACGAGTAGCTAGGACCAAACCCTACCGATTAAGAGGTGCAGTTATCTGGAAATGCCTCACAGCCTCTGTATATTACGGGTACCTCATTGGCGTGTCTTTTCTTATTAAAGTCACAGTGGTGCAAAAACCATTGGATCTACAGAGCTCATTTTTTTTATAAATATATATTTATTGTAATGATGACGCCTTTGGTGCTGCAGTGCGAAAAAGAAGTTTGATTTTTTATAATGTAGCCATTTTCCTCTTGAACAAAGCACATTGTGGTTTTTTGGAGAAAATTTTGGTTTCCTTGGCCAATTTCGCAAGAACGCTACATTACACAGGAAAACAATGCCAATAAAAGTTAAATACTTTGCGCACCACTACGACTTCAATAAAACTGTGCCAATAAGCGCAATAACTCGTGCCTTCGGGACATTTCCGTGTGGCTACATCTCTTAATCAGTAGAGTATGTTCCAAACGACTTTCTTACATCACAAAATATAGGACGAACTTCCTCAACATTCGGACTATTATATTATAAATATTAATAACCTAATTTATTGACATGTTATTTTAATTAGGTATCGGAATCTTTGGCGCACGCAGTCGTGACGAACTTGTAAAGATGACAACAACAGATGTTGAAGATAAAGATTCCGTATTAATAGTAAAAGTTCTTGAATCGAAATTCGAAAACAAGGTCTTGTGTTTACGGTGAACAATAATGACGAAGGATCGGTTGATTTTTTATCGTAATATAGAAGATACATTGAATTAAGACCTCAAGATGATAATATACCAAGTCGACTCTTTTAAAGATATTCTAATGGGAAATGCTTCAAACAAGTAAGAGGCATTAATATTATTGAAAAAACACCCAGCGAAATAGCCCAGTAATTAGATTTATCTTTATCTTTAAATTATATACTGGACAAAGCTTCCGGCATACAACAGCTAGGTACTCTTTTAGCTAATGGACGACGTGATATAATGCAGTTAAAACGCTACGGAAGTTGGAAAAGTTCTACCGTAGCTGAAGCGTATGTTGATGATAGCATTAATAAAAAAAAACATTGAAACTAACAAAAGTAACACACCAGCAACGCCACAAATTGTTAAGTCCAAAACAATAGAAGAACATACAATTTCAAATTCCTCAGGACTTTCTATATCATTTAGGCATATACAAAATTGCCAAAACTGTACTTTTAAATTAAACATTATAAATAATAAATAATGTAAAAAATCATTTCTAATTTGTAAGTAAAAATAGGTTTCTAAGCACTAAACAATGATAAATTTATTGTGGTGACTGTAGAATAGCTATTTGTATAATAAGAGCGCAAATTGGTACATCGTCGATTGAAAGGTTGTTGACGCGTGCCGTAGGAAAAATGCAGCTAAAACGCCACGGATGTGAAAAGTTCCACCGTAGCTGAAGCGTATGTTGATGATATTCAATCTTAAAGTATGTAGAAGTATTTTTATTAATTACGTTACATTATAACTAGTGACACTACAAATGTATACTTCAGGTAAAGTGCATTTTTTTAGGAATTATAAAAAAATATTTCTAATCCATTCATGTAGTAGGTATCTGTAATTTTTTTTTTTTCTTGAGTTATTGAAACACCTTTTACGAGTAGGTAGGTATATTATGGAAGAGCAAGATGTGATGCGCTGTAGAGGTAAGATTATGTTTTAGTTGACCAACCAAGTTTTCGTAACTTTGACCAAAAACCAAGTTAAAGAAGATTATAACTTGTTTGTAACTTTGCACAAAACAAACGTAAGCAAAGAAAAACTTAAACAGAAAGCGTTAATAATATCTCCTTATAATATACATGTACATAGCTAATACGTTCTCTGAAGACGAGTTCTTTACAACAGAAATCGTTTCTGAGAATAGGCGATTGCATGTGAAGCAAAGTAAATAAATCTTTTATGTCTAATACATATGCCCGAGCAACAAAAACAGGTCAAAGAGGAAATTTTGCATTTTCTTGGAAATCAATCAAAATGTTAACTGACATTCAACTATTTTCTATTAACAATCATATATTTATTTCTCATCATACTAAAAAACTTTTTAAAAAATCCTTTTTAATTTTCGTTTGCATTTTTTTTTTTCATGTAATATTTTAACACAATTGCTTGTACCACATGCTTTGTTTTGTAAACGCTGATTTGCAAATGCCAAATTTCAATATTGAATTTCACCTTTATGTTTAAATAAAGACTACTTGTCAAAATATTATTCTAAAGTACAGTGTGTTAAAATAATCCTAACTCGGAGTAAGCTATGAGCACTGAGCAGAGAAACGTTTTGCGTATATATGATCATTACTCAATTCATAAGGAAAATTGTCAAAATTGATCTTGAAATGTAATTTTAAGGAGAAAAGATAATACAGAAGGATATAGTATATTGCCATTCGCCGTTTTCTAATTTATTTTCATTTCTAAAATAAGATTCAAGAAGAACAGCTTTTATATTTTTAAATTACATATTTGACAATATTTTGTGTCAAATTGAAATTTATTTAAATACTTTTAAATTGACATATGTTTCTTTGTTCATATTCTACCCTGAGTTATGATTTTTTAAAACACACTGATGAACGTAGTTTGCATTCAAATAATTATTTTGAAAAAAATTGTTCTTTAAATATAGGGTGAAATTAAAATTTGCCGTTTTCAAAACAGCGTTGTCAAAACAATATGCTTGTGGTACCAGACAATGGTTCTAAACATTACATATTTGGCAAATATTACGGTGGGTACTTCAATTTTATTTATTTATGGTAATCTTATATAACTCTATAAACACAAGTAAATTTCTTGTTTATAAACAGATATACCAACACGATCACAAATCACATAGATCTTCAATTAATGTTTCCATAAATAGCACAAATGAATATCTTCTCGGTATTTATTATATCAAATGTATTTATTACGAGTAGATATAAAATACCTACATCAGTTAAAAATTTGTAAAACTTTGCCAAGGACATCTACCTAGTTTAATGAAAGTAATTAAATCATAGCAGATATAAAGTAAAGAAAGGAGAAAACTTAGGATAGTTTGAAAATTCGCGTAAAATTCCTTCCTCCTGTACTAACAAACAAAATTGTGGAAAAGGAAGAATGGAAAATCGAGCAAGTTTCCACGAATAAATCATCCAGAATTAGGAGCTTTGCAAGTATGATGAATTACTGCTGAATGTGTACACATTTGCCAAGTTAAAAAAATTTAAATAAAAACGTTCATTTTCTTTGCCTTCATTTCCATGCAACCGTCAGTATTTTGTAACTAAGAATTGCAAATTCTAATTTAAGAAACTTTTTGACGCTTTCCTTTTCTGTGATATTTTTGCGTTCGAAATGCAAAATAAGAATTTGTGAATAAATTATAATAAAATAAGCTGATATCTTATACTGTGGAAACCATAGGTTATTTAACTGTAAATACCTATTAAACCATTATATTATTTTTCTGCAGCTTCTTTATAGATTCTTCTACATTATTTCCTATGGCAAGTATGTCAGTGTCATCAGCGAATGTAGATGTTACTTCTTTTATATATAACTGGAAGAGTGGAAGATCACAAGTTTACAGAATATAAACGATAAAGTTAATAAAATAAGTAAATTGTCAGTTTGATTGCTACTTCTATCAAGAATGTCAAAATATTGTATTCAAATAAAGTCAGTTTATTAATTAAGTTTATAAGGCTCGTAATTTTATCTGATTAGAAATTTTGATCTTATGAAAATGAAACTATGTAAGCGGCAAATGATGTTCTTTTTGAAGCAAAGCTATTAATCGGTGTTCCCAATCAGGCCCTGTCCATACATATGCTCCACAATGTTCAATTGATAACGGCAGTTAATTTGATAAACATCAAATCGTGTTTCCATGCAAATTACGCACAACTAGTAATCGTGCACATTGCCAGACACAGACAGATCCACTCTAGACACGTGTGAGATGGGAGATGGGCATAGCAGCAATTAAGTACCACAATCTATTACTACGAACTACGGAATATAAATTCATTTACATTAATAATTAAATGTTTTTACAAGTTACCCATTTTAAATGATTGCCTTCAGTCACTTTGGCATGTGTTTATACATAGAAAAGCTGCGTTCTACGTCGACAGATGTGATAGGGGCATATTTTAATGATGACAATATTTGATGGTCAATTCTTAGCTCGTCTGAAAATTCCCCTTTCAAAACTTTTGATACAAGAGTTAAAGTGGTGAAACCTTCGTTTTTTTTTTGAGAACTTCCTCTATTTTTTTGATATTGATTGAGCAATAAGCCCCTGTGCTTCATTAACAGTTAACTTTATTTGTGCTACTAATTTAACTAATTCATTTAAAGGTACTTCCTGTCTTTCTAATTTTGTCATTGTCTCAATAATTAATTTATAATTGTTATTAATAAAACTCTAGTTTAGGCCTAATTGTGGATCATTTAATATTTTTTTGCACCCTTTATTGCCGCAGAGGAATCATCATTAAATTTTGACATTATTTCTTTAATTTGTTGTAAATATTTCAAATAAAACAAAGCCACGTCAAGCCATGTGCCCCATCGTGTAACTACAAGTTTAGGGGGAAGTGGAGCATCTGTTAGAATTTCTCTATATATTTGAACTCTTATAGGAGCTTTAGTAAAAACTTTTTTCATATTATTAATTAAATCGTTTACTAACGGAAATTGATTTCGTATTTCTTCGGCGACTCTATTTATTCCGTGAGCGACACAAGTACAATATATTAAATTAGGATAAAATACTTTTAAATGTATTCCAACCTTTACCTTGTATGTAGCAACATCAGTTAGCAACAATACGATTTCATCGAATGGTACAGCATTTGGCAAAAATATATTAGTCAAATTTTCTTGTATAAATCTACTGATAGTTACGTTATTCGTTTTTTATAATTATTTAACTGCAAATAAATAAGGTTTTGCTACAAAACTTTCAGATATAATGCCAATTAATAAATTTGCTATATATCGACCGCATACATCTGTAGTTTCATCAACAATAATATAATAGAAATTATTTTCTACGAGTAAATGTGTCTTAAATTTGGACTAAGTTTCAGCGTAACATGTATCTAAAGTTCTTTTCCTTAACGTACTTTCATCCGGAATGCTCTTTTTACAATACTTTTCAAGAAAGATCCTAAAACTAGGGTTACTTAACTTATGTAATGGAATGTTCGATGCAAGCATGGCGTGACATAAATCGAACTTAAATGCGTCCTCTTCAGTTTTTCTTGAATGAACCAACAAAGATTCCCGTATGGATGTCTGCGATACATTCGATGTATTTCTCTTTTCAGAATTTCTTTTCTAAAGAGGAGTCCTGCAGTGCTGGTCAATCAGGCACTTTCTTGTGCTGAATATCTATTAAATAACAAATAAATCAATTAAATTTGTTATTAAAAACAAATGTATGTTAAAAAACTTACCGACTTGCCACAAGGTTTATAGAAAATATTGTCGCCGTCTATAGACAGTTCCGGGTAGGGATGAATCCACGCAAATAATTTTGAAGCCATTGTTTTAAAAAAGTTACTGTCCCGTAGGTAAAATCTGAATGAATGGTTTTAAAATGTAATTGAAAGTGATGTACAATTTCCACCCCCTCTCTGTACTAAGATAATGAAACCGACAGAAATATTTAAATCTAGAATGACCGTTACTTTCTCTGTAAGGTATTAGGATTAGGAAATTACAGCCATAAATGAAATTCTGGGTAATTTTTGGCGGCGTATCACTGGTTCGGTGACTTCAATGTTCTTTAATAGATATGAGAATTTTATTGAAATTAACAAAGTAACGTAAATTTTAAAAATAAGCACAAATATGCACATCGCATTGAAATATACAAAAAAATGCAAGAATTATTATTAGAATTTTATTAAAATTGATAAAAATAACCTAACATTTAACAAATATGCACATCACAATGAAATATGCAAAAAATGCAGAAATTAAGTGAAATATGCAAAAAATACAAAAATATGCATTTTGCATATAATCCGAGCTTTATATGACTTATGCAGGGTTTACAACCTTTTATGGAGGGTTGGGTTTCTTGGTGGTTTGGACTCATAAATTATTCGAACTTAAAGGCATCACTTTTAGGGTAAGTAATAGGCCGTATTAAAAAAATCATACTAAATTTTTGTATAAATTTTATAACTTGTAACTATATAATAAAACAGAATCCCAGGGTCTCTATATATTTACAATTTTATAGATACACTACTGAAACAAGCACAGAAACGACGTTCCGTTTGGTGACTCTTTCAACGCTGAAAAAGGTTTTTGCATGTACTTCAAACGAAAATTTCCAAAAACTGTTTATATTTAAAAGTATATTTAATCACATTATTATTTTAATACAGATTTAAAAGTATATAATTAAGAATCATCTTGAACGCAAATTTCGGGTGTGGTCCAGGAAAGAAAAATTTATTTGGCTCCAGGAATCCTAATCACAAATGCCATAAAACATAATGAATTCGGTCCTCCAACTATATATCTTCCACAAAAGGGTTTCCAAAGCAACGGTTTTTGGAAAAATAAGTATTGCATATAAGTTTTAGTATATAGGACTAGCCTAACCTCGGATTCGCCGAGTTTACCCTAGGGCTCCGCCGATAGTGTTTTATGATAGACTATACGTACATCCAATCTGTTTACGCACAATTTAAAACCAAAGTGCTAACGCCAGCAGTCTTGTCAGATACCCAAATTCTCTCAAACGATTTAACTTAATGCATAAAACAAAAGCCATTTAACGTGTCAAAAATTTTGACACATGTATCTAACAGTCCTTAATTAGGCCTCTCATTTGATACCAAACACGACATATTTCTAACATCTTTACGCACAAAACAAAAGCCGACTGAGATGTCTAATTGTTAACACTTCCATATCAGCAGAAAAAATTTCAGTTGATCCCAATCACGACAGGGTTCAGACAACTCTATGCGAAAAACAAAAGCCAATCGAGTTAATGTCTAAATTTTGGAAGTTCTATAATTTAGCCAGGCAGAAAACTTTTCATTTAATACCGAACAAAATATATTTCTGACCAACAACAAGAAATGTTTTGTCAAGGGCTATCATGGAGAAATGTCAAAAATACGACAGCTCAGTCGGCTACCGTTTTCTTGCAAAAAGTTGTCAATAATATTTCAGAAGTATAATCAAAAAATGCAGTTAAATATAATTTTTCGACATACCTACATACCAGGTGGCACTCCAAATGCGTTACATAGGCATTTAACATGGGAAAACAGTTTTTCCTTGCGCGTTGCTTTCCAAATTATTTTTGAAAAAATACTTCAAATACAAGTTGTAGATCATAAAATTCTGCATTTGAATCAAGAAAAATCTGATGTGGCCAGCACATTACCTTCCGTCAGTTATATGACGTATTTACGAAATTTCTACCGGTGAACTGTTACCAGTAAACAGCTTTTTATCAGGTTATAGCTACCGGAATCGATATTGTAAGAACGCAACTGGTAAACAGGGTAGATCCATAACCTATGAAAAAATTTAAAAATTTAAAACAAGTTAGAAATTTGACGTAGTTAACAATCTGAGCAGTCCTACTTTGAACACATTTCCACTTTCACCGCGCGCGCTTCGCTTTGCATCACTACCTTTTTTTGAGATTAGATTCTTCATGAATCCGGTAAATGGATCTGGTAGATATTGAACAATTTTCGAACATGGTAACTCTTTACCTCTCATGCTTTCGAACACAGTCGGTAGATGCGGTAACTACCGGTAGAATTTTCGTAAATGCGTATGTACTTTCTATAAAATCCATACAGAAAGTTCCTTGCAAAAGATTCTAAATTTGTTGTATGTACATTACCTTTCGACAATTGTATGTATTTTATACTAATTCCATTCAGAAAATTTCGAGCAAAATGATCCTAACACAAATATACTACGAATATGTCAATTGCACTTGACACTGACATCTGACATCTTTCAATCAGAATTGTCTTAATATTGGCAACAAAAATGACCGATAGAGGCAGCACCAATTGCACAAAATGGCCGGCGAGAAGAGTAATTTTCAAAACTTGTGCAGTGTTTGACAAGGAAATGAGTATGTAGGGTTCATAAATTTTTAAACGTAAATTGATTTGAAGTGCAGTATTGTTTAAAGGGAAGTATTACAACCGTAAAAACAACATTTTGATTACTTCTCTGGCAAGTTCATAATTTTACCACCAGATGGCCACGAGTTCATTTTCTTCGCCAATAGTAGCTGTTTCTAGCAAAGCTAGCTAATTTATGAAGTTTAATTTCTTTGTAATTTTATAACTCTATGTCCATTTAATATGAAGTATAAAATGCATTCAAATCGAATAGAGAATACAATGTTTTTTAATATTTATAATAACATTAAATGTGAAAAATGATATGTAACATCGTTTTTTCAAGAAAAACTGATAAAATCTTCAAATGAGAGCACTTCCAATTGACCAATTATAACCAAAATCTAATCAGCTTTTCATATGGATGCAACGAAGAGGAATACGAAATAATTATAATTTTTGGAAGTGTATTATTAAAGTTATCGTAGACGAAAATTTTGTTACACACACATCCACACACACACACACACACACACACACACACACACACACACACACACACACACACACACACACACACACACACACACTCGCACATACAGACATCATCGTAAAAATAGTAAAATCGTATTCTAGGGACCTTAAAACGTGCTTATTCATTAAAAACTCACCACCGAATTTTTTGACCAAAGACAATACCTTCCTTACCTAAAGGTGACGGAAGGTAAAAAAATTAATTGTGCATGCTTTGTAACGGCAGAAATTGCAAACGAAAATATCTAAAATCACGTATAAAATAGTGATAGCCATAAAATTAAAACAAACAGCATAACAAATGTAATTTTTTATGTGATTCAAAAAGTCTCAATATTTGACAAATAAAACATCAATCATTTGTTTGTCTGTTTGTTTTAATTCCATGGCTAGTGCTATTAAACGAAAATTTTCGTATTTAATTTCTAGAGTTACTAAACATACGAAATGGATTTTGTTTATTAATATGAAAGTAGAATTTTATGCTCTTCAACTTTTATTTGAATAATTTTTTTCTATAATAATTTGGGGGGCAACGCGTTACGGTAAACTGTTTTACCATGTTAAATGCTTATGTATACAAAGTGATTGGTAGGGACTGATAAAAACATATATTGAAATGAACAAATGCTGCGCGTTTTATGCGAGCAAACAGGACAAAATGTCTTAATTACAGGATAAATATAGTATGTTCAAAAAAATCCTAACTCGGAGTAGGCTATGTACAAAGAGACGTATGTCAATTAATTAAATGTCAATTTGACTTAAAATATTGTCAAAAATGTTTTGCAAAGAAATCAAAGCTTTTCAAACCAGAAAACGGCGAATGTCGATAAACTGTATCCTTTGACAACTTGACTTTTGAATTGAATATTGATCAAACACACGTTGCTCTGTTCATAGCCTACTCCGAGTTAAGATTTTTTTTGAACACACTGTATAAACATAATATTAATAACACGTCTATGAGTATACAATACTAAATTTAAAGGTAAATATAAATCAAACAGAACTCAAAAATGTGATATTTTAATTCTAAAGTAAACAATTAGTTACAAACTGTAGAAAAGTAAGTTGTTACATTACATTAATAAAGTTTGGATTGTTATTAAAGGGGAAAAATGCAAGACTCATAGGTATACAAGATTACTTTTGTGGCTTATGCTGTATGATTATGGCCCAGTTGCATAAAACATTGTTAACTTTAATCACATTGTTAACTTTGACAAGACTTCTTTTCCATTGTATTTTTGATACGTATCCATGGCTACATTGTGCATATGATCAGCTTACAACGTTTTATGGCTCTATGTAATTTTAAAGATTTTTTAATTAATTGGCAATAAAAGAATTTTAAAATAGATAATTCTAAACGTAATATAAGAAAATGAAATGCAGATTAAAATCTGTACCGTTTTAAGATAGATATTAAATTATGGTGCACTCTCCACGCCAGCAATGAGTGCCCGTGAGGTGACGCCTGGTAAACGCACGCACGGTACAAATATGTCATCATCATTACCGATATCTGCGTACAAAGCAGATTGGCACACCCAGCAATGGGTAATAAGCCGTGATGATATATTTATTTATTTATTTATTTAGTTATTTATTTATTTATTTATTTATTTATTTGTTTATTTATTTATTTATTTATTTATTTATTTATTTATTTATTTATTTATTTATTTATTTATTTATTTATTTATTTATTTATTTATTTATTTATTTTTATTTATTTATTTATTTATTTATTTATTTATTTATTTATTTATTTATTTATTTATTTATTTATTTATTTATTTATTTATTTATTTATTTATTTATTTATTTATTTATTTATTTATTTATTTATTTATTTATTTATTTATTTATTTATTTATTTATTTATTTATTTATTTATTTATTTATTTATTTATTTATTTATTTATTTATTTATTTATTTATTTATTTATTTATTTATTTATTTATTTATTTATTTATTTATTTATTTATTTATTTATTTATTTATTTATTTATTTATTTATTTATTTATTTATTTATTTATTTATTTATTTATTTATTTATTTATTTATTTATTTATTTATTTATTTATTTATTTATTTATTTATTTATTTATTTATTTATTTATTTATTTATTTATTTATTTATTTATTTATTTATTTATTTATTTATTTATTTATTTATTTATTTATTTATTTATTTATTTATTTATTTATTTATTTATTTATTTATTTATTTATTTATTTATTTATTTATTTATTTATTTATTTATTTATTTATTTATTTATTTATTTATTTATTTATTTATTTATTTATTTATTTATTTAGTTATTTATTTATTTATTTATTTATTTATTTATTTATTTATTTATTTATTTATTTATTTATTTATTTATTTATTTATTTATTTATTTATTGAATTATGTTTAATCTGAATTAATTTTAAACGTAATGTAAGAAAATGAATTGCAAAAAAGAACAGATTAAAACACACTATCTAAAATTATTGAATTGTCTTGTTCCAAACATTAAGGCATGATTTTCCTGTAGGATTTTTGGTCTATCGAATAAGTAACACATTTCTTGCTGGATTCGATGAAGAACAACTAACTAACGCGTATGTCTTTCTCAGCCTGACATTTTGTTAAATCTATTTACAAAATAAAATATATAAATTAACAATACACATGACTTAAAATCATTACATATACTTCGTTCTACGATGTCTTCCGAAGCCATTTCTCCACTGCTCTCTATCTTGCCATATATCTTCATTTAAGGCGATTTCGGGCGACAACCGTTCACTTGCGGTATGTTGCGTTCAGGTGCGTTCACACATTCGGGCGCTAGGAACAACATACCCGGTATGCTTGGATCAGTGCTCACAGCTGAACGGGTTTGCGAGTCGGGTCAGCTCTGTGTTCACTATTTCTATCTCTTTTTATCATGTCTTTTTTTGAAATGTCAAAAGTCAAAACAGTCGGAGTCGTGGTCTTATGTCAAACAGGGTGACATTATTTTCGTTGACTCTTTTTTGGACAAATATGAATAAACTATCTTTCTTTGTTAATGCATTTTAATTGTCAGACACTAATTTTGATAGTTTTAAATGTCACAGAATATACATAACCACCAAGCACAGTGTCAACAAGTGAACCAACGATTTTTGGCGCCACCATTGACCATATCATACCGTAACTGATCCTAAGAAGTGAACGGGTATGTCGCCCGATATCGCCTTTAATTCCCTCTCTCTCTCTCTCTCTCTCTCTCTCTCTCTCTCTCTCTCTCTCTCTCTCTCTTATTCCTTCTTGGACTCCTGCTACCCAACTTCTTCTAGGTCTCTTTTATTTTTGCCGGTAGGTGTCCACTGTAGTATTTGTTTAGGAAGCCTCTCATTATGCATTCGCTATATGTATGTTTATTTCTAGACCTCAGCTACGGTATTCTTCTATAAATTTTCGTATCATGTATTCACTATCGTTGTAGCCTTGTGCAATAAGTATTTGATCATCTGCAAAGCATAAAGTGTAAATTGTTTGTACTTCCTGTTGAATAATGTTAATTTAATAAGCACACTATACTGTCAGCTGTCATTATGTTATCATGGCATTTTGTTCTTGTCTGAATGACGTTGTTGTCATGGTAACAAAAATGTCACTAGTTAATTGTTAAGATTTTGATTTGTACGTGACTTATATATGATTATTGATTTACTAAAATATACTGTTCAAAAATACAGTTATGTTATTTATTTAATAACCTTAACAGGTTATGGGCCCAGGTGCATTGAAGTGTGTACTCTGACGAAAAGTGTATAGTAAATAATAATCGTAAAGTTACATGGTGCAACGTCCATCATGGATTCGGAACCAAAAATAAAAGTAGAAAAATTGGTTGGTGCCAATAACTGGGCAAAATGGAAGTGGCAGATGAACATGCACTTCGAACAATATCAGATGTCAGATATTATTGATGGAAGTAGAAAATGCCCTGTAATCAAAAACATGAAAGCAGCCACCGAAGATGTGCTAAAAAAGGTGTCAGTTTGGAAACGCGATAATGCACGAGCAGCTGCATTAATAGCAAGTACACTAAGTCAACCAGTAGCAGATTTAGTACTTACGTACACTGATGCTAAAGACATATGGGAAAAATTAATTTGTGTCTATGAACAAAGTAGTGTTCAACGACTTAGTTTATTAATGACTGAATTTTTTAACGTAAAACGAGATCCAGATGTTGGCATAGCTGCTTATGTAGCTAAAGTAGAGAAACTCTTCGCAGATATGAACACTGAGCTACGGAAAAAGGGATCCAAAGATATACCCATTGAACTATTACATGGACAGATCTTATCAACTATTGGTCCTGAGTATCAAGAATTTAATAATGTGTGGGATTCGCTAGATGATAATAGAACAACTAAGAATCTTCTTGAAAAGTTATGCACAATCGAGAAGAGAATGGAGTCGTCAGTTTCAAATTCAGAAACAAGTGCGTTCGTGGCAGCAAATCGACAAAGTCAGGTGACAAGCAAGTCACATATTAATTCAGAAAAATCCAACACAACATACTCTTCTCCAAATAAGTCATATAGTAAGCAAACTAGAAGTTGTTATTACTGTGGCAAAGTAGATCACATGAAGAAAGACTGTCGGAAACTTAAAAAGGACAAACAAAACAATACAAGCATCTCTAGTTGGCCAAAGCCGTCAAATGTAAGTAGCGATAAAGGATCTGCTTTTACTGCAATAGATGATATGAAAAATGCAGATATGTGGGTATGTGATTCAGGTGCTTCGCATCACATGACATCAAATAAGCAATATTTTGAAACATATAAAAGGTTTTCTACTCCAATCGACGTCACAGTAGCAAATAATGGAAAGATATCAGCTTATGGTTCTGGTTGTGTCCAAGTAGACATGCTAATTCATGGTAAATGGTATCCTGGTCACCTTGAAAATGTCTGGTACGTTCCAGATGTTGGCAGACACCTGTTTTCAATAAGAAGTTCAACAGAACATAATATTAAAGTCACCATGTCAAATCACGAGGTATTATTTCAGCGAAATAATCAGTAAGTGGCTATGGGCAGATGGAGGATTAACTCATACGTAATGGATATGCGTGTGAAAGTACCACAAAAACCCGCTGAAGTCAGTTTAGCAACAGTGTCGGACAAACTTCAATTTTGGCATGAACGTCTTGCACACCAAGACAAGAGACATGTACGCAAAATACTGCAGAAAATGAAAATTGCTATACCAGTTACAGAAACTGACATTTTTTGTGACGCATGTGCCATGGGAAAAGCCCATAGAAAATCATTCAAACCAAGGCAAGATCGATCACAAATAATAGGTGAACAATTAAATGCGGACGTCAATGGTCCAATGTCAGTAGAGGGTCTTCGGGGTGAAAGATTCTTTGTCTGTTTTAAAGACGATTACAGCAAATATCGTAGAATATTCTTTATTAAAAGAAAATCTGAGGTAGCAGAATGTCTGTGCACTTTTCGGAATGAAATTTCAACAGCTGGACATATTGTAAGAAAATTTAGATGTGATGGAGGAAGAGAATTTGACTGTGAAGAAGTTCGTAGAATTCTCAATAATCGTGGTATTACTCATATTATCAGCTCCATACACTCCCGAACAGAACGGTGCGGCAGAAAGAGAAAATCGAACGATCGTGGAACTTGCAAGATCAATGAAGTCAGTGAGTAATTTAAATAAATCATTATGGGTTCAAGCATGTGAAACAGCAGTATACGTACTTAATCACACCGGTATTACTCCTGTAAAAGATAAAACATCAATGGAATTGTGGACTGGACGCGAAATGCTGAATTTAAATCATTTGCGTGTGTTCGGAACCATGTGTTACGTACATATACCAAAACAATTTCGTAAGAAATTTGACAATAAAAGTATTTTTGGTAGAATGGTTGGTTACTGGAATAAGAAAGATGGCTACCAAATATATATACCATCTTTAAAGAAGATTGTAAAATCACATGATGTTTATTTCAAACCAGAAAATGTATGTACTAATTCGCTGCAAGAAATTTCTGTTGTAACAGATATTCCTCAGGAGGAAGCAATTCCTGAAAAGCGAACTGAAGAGCCTACAAAAGATGAAGATTCATCAACAGAAATGGGATCACAGTATGCTGAAACTATAAAATTGAAGCGTACTAATAAGAAGCCTGCGTGGATGTCTTCGGGAGACTACATTCATTATTCAGCTTATTCTGCAATAAGTGATAGAGAAGATCCAGTAACTTATACAGAAGCGATGAATTCAGCTGAGAAGTCGCAATGGGTTACGGCTATGAAAGAAGGAATCGATGCATTGTCTGAAAACGATACGTGGGAGTTAGTTAATCCTACAAAGAATATGAAAATAATACATAATCGATGGGTGTTTCGTACCAAACTAAATCCAAATGGTTCAATTGAACGGTATCGAGCTAGATTGGTTGCGAAGGGGTATGTTCAAAAGGCAGGTATTGATTTCAATGAAACATATAGTCCTGTAGCTAGGTATGACACTGTTCGTACTGTTTTGGCAATTGCAGCTAGTGAAAAACTGCATTTACGTCAATTTGATGTAAAGACAGCGTTTCTGTATGGGCATTTAGAGGAGGAAGTATTTATGATGCAGCCGGAAGGTTTTGATGATGGCAGTGGACGCGTTTGTAAACTCAAACGGAGTCTATATGGATTGAAACAAGCACCAAGGTGCTGGAATCGAAGATTTGTAAATTTTATGAACCAGGAAGGACTTACAGCCACTTCAGCCGATTCTTGTTTGTTCGTACGTAGAAGAAATGGTGAGAAATTAATAGTTACCATATACGTAGATGATGGTCTAATTGCTGGAACCAATGAAAATGAAATTGAGATGTTTATAAATCAGATACGCTCTAATTTCAAAATCACAATGGGATCACTTAACAGTTTTTTTGGGAATGCAAATACAACAACGTGAAGATGGAATTTTCGTATGCCAACGTGCATATACTGAAAGAATTTTAAAGCGATTTAATATGCAAGAATCAAATAAAGTTTCAATTCCTTGTGATCGAAGTGAAGGTGTAAATGACAATCCAGTTGAAGAAAAAGTAACTTTTCGGGAAGCAATACGCAGCCTTATGCATCTTACAACCACTACAAGACCGGATATTGCATTCGCAGTTTCACGAGTTGCCAGAAATATGGAGAAACCAACGGAAAACGATTGGTTGAATGTAAAACGTATTTTTAAATATCTTCGTGGAACTACAGAATATGGTTTGTTATGTCATAAAAATAATCTAGGAATTCTAGAAGGTTTTAGTGATGCTGATTTTGCGGGTGACGCAACAACTCGACGATCAACCAGTGGAGTTGTAGTAATGTATGCAGGAGGAGCGATCACTTGGTCAAGCAAATTACAGCGATCAGTGGCTCTATCAACCACTGAAGCCGAATTCGTAGCAGCTAGTGAAGGCGCGAAGGAACTACTTTAGTTGAATCGATTATTTGATGAACTTCAAGTGAAACTAAGTACAAAACCAGTGTTGCGAATAGACAACGCAAGTGCTGTGAAGCTTTCAAAAAATCCGGAGTATCACAAACGCTCCAAACACATCGAAGTAAGACATTATTTTGTACGCGAGTGTTATCAAGAAAAACTTTTGAATGTTGAGCATATTGAAGGTAAAAATCAGTTGGCTGATTTATTCACAAAGCCGTTGGATAAAATAAGATTCCAAACAATTCGTGCAAAGTTAGGCATCTCTTAATTTTATTTTAGTACAGGTGCTTATTAGGAGGAAGTGTTGAATAATGTTAATTTAATAAGCACACTGTACTGTCAGCTGTCATTATGTTATCATGGCATTTTGTTCTTGTCTGAATGACGTTGTTGTCATGGTAACAAAAATGTCACTAGTTAATTGTTAAGATTTTGATTTGTACGTGACTTATATATGATTATTGATTTACTAAAATATACTGTTCAAAAATACAGTTATGTTATTTATTTAATAACCTTAACACTTCCAAGGGTATACCCATATTTTTGCAACTCTTCTTCCACGTTTACAGTGCTTTCTATATATACCTACCTACATTCTTTTCTTCAATTTTACATAGTTAAATATTTTTAGTATTGAAAAGAACAACCGGTACGACATTCATAATTTTTTGTCATTAACATATCAAATATGACAAATGACAATGTTTGTTTTTAATTTTGTATATGTACTCTTCAACCGATTCCTGCCCTTCTTATCCTTTTCGTCGTGTTTCCTTATTCATTTTCCAAAATTCTATTTACAAAATAAAATATATAATACAATAATATAAAACATGGCTTAAAATCATTTTATATACCTATCTCGTTTAATGCATAATCTTTTCTTCAATTTTACATATTATTTAAGCATTTTTTTGCATTTAAAAGGATGAAAACTGATAATATGTTATCGTTGACATTGACATACCATATGACATCAACGCGTTTATCTTCTTAAATTTTTCAATGAAAACTGTGATCGTTACTGTGACCTATTGTTTTTGTCCCAATTTTCAATTTTCAATAATTTTTTACTCAAAAACTATGCATCCTACAGAAATTTGTGTTATTACGAGGGCACTCGAGACAATCAAATCCTACAATTTAAAACAAATTTCACGAAAATCGGTCGTATCATTCAGGCTGTAGAGGTGTTCAAAGGTTGGCGATTGGCTTTTTGATTAATTCAAATATATATATAACTATATTGAATCTAACCTTTTAGTATTAGGACTAGCCTAAACTCGGCTTCGCCGAGTTCAGCCTAGGGCTCCGCCGATAGTGTTTTATGATAGACTATACGTACATCCAATATGACGGATGACATTGTTTATCTTTTTAATTTTGTATATGTATTCCGATCGATTGTGATATTAATTCTGCCTTTTTGATCCTTTTCGACGTGTTTCCTTATACATTTTCCAAAATTCTATTAAAAAAATAAAATATATAATAAATTAATATAAAACATGGCTTAAAATCATTACATATACCTACTTCGTTAAATTCATCATCTTTTCTTTAATGTTACATATTATTGAAACATTACTTTGCATTTAAAAGGATGAAAATCGATAATCATTGACATTGACATGCCAAATGACATAACAGCGTTTATCTTTTTAAAATTTTCAAGGAAAACTGTGATCACACACTTGTGTACGAACTTCACATTAATCTAGTTAGGAATATTTGTTTTTTACCTAGTTACTTATGACATATTTGGCAACATTTTCCAAGTGCATATGAACCGTCAAAATTTGTAATTTTTAATTATAATGTTTTAGGTCTTTTTACCTATGCAGATATAATTGCCCATTCTCATAAATTATGATTATAAAATAAACTTCTTTCAAATTATCCTTATTTCATAAATATTTCTATTTAAAGGTTCAAAATGACATGTCAAACATGGCGTTCTTCGTCTTAAATTTTTCCATGTTTTCTTTGATCCATTGTTTCACTTATCCAATTTTCAACATTTATGAATTTTTTACACGAAAACTATGCTTCCTACAGAAATTTAGCCTATTACGAGGGCACTCGAGACAAACATTTCCTACAACTTGGTGCAAATTTCACGAAAATTGCTCACACCATTCAGGCTGTAGAGGTGTTCAAAACTTTGGCGATCGTCGTGATTAAAGAATATAACTGTAGATAGTGAATCTGATCGTTTAGTATTAGGACTAGCCTAAACTCGGCTTTGCCGAGTTCAGCCTAGGGCTCCGCCGATGGTGTTTTACGATAGACTAAACGTACATCCAATATGACGGATGACAATTTTTATCTTTTTAACTTTGTACATGTTCTTCGATCGATTGTGATATGAATTCTGCCTTTCTGATCCTTTTCGACGTGTTTCTTTATACATTTTCCAAAATTCTATTTAAAAATAAAATATATATTAAATTAGCATAAAACATGGCTTAAAATCATTTTATATACCTACCTCGTTTAATTCATTATTTTTTCTTCAATTTTACATATTACTTAAGCATTTTTGTTGCATTTAAATGATGAAAACCGATAATTTGTCATCATTGACACTGACATACCATATGACATGACAGCGTTTATCGTCTTAAATTTTCAAGGAAAACTGTGATCGTTACTGCGAAAAATATTGTTTCTGTCCCAACTTTCAACATTTAATAATTTTTTACTCGAAAACTATGCATCCTACAGAAATTTAAGTTATTACGAGGGCACTCGAGACAATCATGTCCTACAACTTGGTGCAAATTTCACGAAAATTGCTCACATCATTCAGGCTGTAGAGGTGTTCAAAGGATGGCGATCGTCGTGATGAATTCAAATATATATATATATATATATATATATATATATATATATATATATATATATATATATATATATATATAACTACAGATAGTGAATCTGATCGTTTAGTATTAGGACTAGCCTAAACTCGGCTTCGCCGAGTTCAGCCTAGGGCTCCGCCGATGGTGTTTTATGATAGACTATACGTACATCCAATATGACGGATGACAATGTTTATATTTGTAATATTGCACATGTACCCTTCGTTCGGCTGTGATATTATTTCTGCCTTTCTGATCCTTTTCGACGTATTTCCTTATACATTTTCCAAAATTCTATTTACAAAATAAAATATATAATACATTAACATAAAACCAGGCTTAAAATCATTGTATATACCTACCTCGTTAAATTCATCATCTTTTCTTTAATGTTACATATTATTGAAACATTTCTTTGCATTTAAAAGTATGAAAACCAATCATTTGTCATCATTGACATTGACATGCCAAATGACATAACAGCGTTTACTTTTTAAAAATTTCAAGGAAAACTGTGATCACACACTTGTGTACGAACTTCACATTAATCTAGTTAGGAATATTTGTTTTTTAGCTAGTTACTTATGACATATATTTGGCAACATTTTACAAGTGCACATGAACCGTCAAAATTTATAATTTTTAATTATAATGTTTTAGGCCTTTTTTACCTGTGCAGATATAATTGCCCATTCTCATAAATTATGATTATGAAATAAACTTATTTCAAATTGCCCTCATTTCATAAATATTTCTATTTAAAGGTTCAAAATGACATGTCAAACATGGCGTTCTTCGTCTTAAATTTTTCCCTGTTTTCTTTGATCCATTGTTTCAATAATCCAATTTTCAACATTTAAGAATTTTTTACACGAAAACTATGCTTCCTACAGAAATTTAACCTATTACGAGGGCACTCGAGACAATCATTTCCTACAACTTGGTGCAAATTTCACGAAAATCGCTCACACCATTCAGGCTGTAGAGGTGTTCAAAGCTTTGGCGATCGTCGTGATTAAAGAATATAACTATAGATAGTGAATCTAATCGTTTTGTATTAGGACTAGCCTAAGCTCGGCTTCGCCGAGTTTACCCTAGGGCTCCGCCGATAGTGTTTTATAATAGTTTATACGTACATCCAATCTGTCTAAGCACAATTTAAAACCAAAGTGGTAACGTCAACAGTTTTGTCAGATACCCAAGTTCCCCCTTCTATCAAACGAATTAACTTTATGCATAAAACAAAAGCCAATCAACCTGTCATAAATTTCCACACTTGTGTCTAAAAGTTCGTAACCAGACCTCTCATTTGATACCAAACACGACATATTTCTAGCACCTTTATACAAAAACAAGAGCCGACCGAGATGTCTATTTGTTGACACTTCTATGTTACAGCCCTGCAGAAAAAAATTCACATGATCCTAATCACTACATGGTTGTGACAACTTTATGTAAACAACAAAAGCCGGTCAAGTTGATGTCAAAATTTTGAAAGTTCTATAGTTTAGCCATGCAGAAAACTTTTCATTTAATACCAAAGAGGATATACAGGTGTTTCATATAAGAGTTCAAGGCTTTGGCGTATGAATTCTGATACCAAAAGGGGGAAAAATCCCAATAAACATTGATGCTATAACGCTATCTAACAGAGATAGGTACCCAGGATTTTATTAAAATAAAAAAAAAACAGGAAACAGGTTATTTTTATTTATTTTTGTATTGGGTCATAAATAATTATTTATAAAAAAAACCCAGAGCAAGTGTTAAAAATGAAAGGCATTACATTCAATAAATAAATCAGTATTATTTAAAAATACTACGGTAAATTACTAAAATATTACATTTTCATTAAATACAGAAGGATTGGCAATACTTTTTTGTATTAGAAATATTAAATAACAGGTGTAATAATTAAATAATTATCGGATTGAAATAAGTGGAATTTTTAATTAATTAAATCTCATTTAAATTTTAAATGAATTAAACAAATTCCATCAGCCAACTATTTTCTGCTATTTCAGTATTATGCTTCATTTAAGATAAATCCTCGGTATCTCTGTTATGAAGCGTTCTAGCACCAATGATTATTGGGATTTTTTTCATGTTGGTGTCTAAAATTCATACTCCGAAGCCTTACATAGTTACATGAAACAGCCTGTATTTCTGACAAATTTATACGAAAAACAAGAAATGTTTTCTCATGGACTGTCATAGAGAATTGTCAAAAATACGACAGCTCGATCGGCTATTCTTTTTTGCATAAAATTGTCAATAATATTTCGGAAGTGTAGTATCTATAGCTGAGTGCACGATGTATAATGTATTACAAAGAATGGCTAAATAACCGGGTTAGTTCATACAGTATGCCGCTAGATGTCAGGTTTTTTGCGACCCGGTTTTTACAAAAATATTTGAAATAGTAAATTATTCCTATATATCGCACAATATTTTATATTTTCAATACATTACCTTTTATCTTTTGTCAGTTCTATGTATGTATTTTATACAAATTCCATACAACAGGCTTCTATAATTTCAGTCAAATTATAAAATAAACATTATGTCATGTACTTGACACTGACATCTTTCAATCAGAATTTTCTAAATCGTAGTACCTGTTTCTATGGTTATATCATGGCTGGCTGCTACAAAATCGCACATTTTGGCACCTTAAAAAGACTATGGTCCGTATTCTTACATCTTAAAGTAGCGCTACTTCCGAAAAATCGCTACTTCAACTGTCAAATGTCAACTTTAACATTAAAATGAGAGATATAAAAATAAATTAAATTGTAAAAAGCATTTATTTCTAATGTCATAGGTTTCATTTACAAAAATATGAAACCTATTCTTATCTACTCATAAAATTATATAAATAAAAAATCGAAATAGCGCTACTTCCGAAGTAACGTTACTTCAAGAGGTGAAAATTCGGGTCTATATCTCTTTATTTGATCCATACCCTGTTGTACATCCTATATCACAACATTTTCTATTTAAACGCGAACTTATTTTAACCGCAACCGACACACTGCGGCACACCAACTGCCAAACGCCTGTCAAATGGTAACGGGTCGCGTTAGCTTCTTTTTTACCAGCTAGTTATGTCAACTCATCTCGTACTCTCACCTATAGATACTACACCGTGGTAGGAACTGATGAAAACATATAATGAAATGAACAAATGCTGCGCATTTTATGCGAGCAAACAGGACAAAATTACAGGATAAATATAAACATAATACAAGGTGCCCATTTTATATGTTACCGCCTGAAATTTTAAGAGTAAGCAAAACCATATACATTTTATAAGCCACTTGGTGAATATTAGTACTTTAAGGTGAAACCTGACAGTCGTATGATGCAGTGCTGGTTGCAGCGATTAGGGAAACTTTAAAATCGAAATATTATTTTAATCTTATAATATTTTTAGTAAACTAAACTCAAATAAATTGTCAAATTATCAATATTATTAAAATTTGTCAAAATTTATTATAAAAATTTGTAGTTAATGTAATAAAATTGCAATTTTATTACAAAATCGTAAATTACACAAATTTGAAATTTTGAAAATTTGTTGTGTATAATCCATGAATAAATTGCTATCATATATGTTTTTTTAAAAAAAATATCTAGGGTGAAATTTGTGTAATTTACGATTTTGTAATAAAATTGCAATTTTATTACTATAACTACAAATTTTTATAATAAATTGTTGGCGGGAATAGAAATAATGCACTGAACTACAACACGAACTAGAACAATTTATTTAGCGACCGTTATACACAAATGTCAAAAATACAACTGTCAAAATTACAAAACAAAGATTACTTAGCAACGGTAGAATATCAGTTTTCAATCTAGTCTTTTCTGAACAATAATTGATTTCCAACACTTCCCCTCAATTTGTACGGAAATAGAGCGCGAATTTAATCTCGAAGTCCCTAACCACGAATACAATTTTGGAATTTGGCGCCGGCAAGTGGCTTCGTTAAAACGTCCGCGGTCATTTCTTCTGTGGGAAGATAGTCGATCCTCAGTGGAAGTTCCCGAATGGTCTGTCGAACGAAATGAAACTTGATATCAATGTGTTTCGTCCTAGCATGAAACACGGGGTTGTGTATCAATTTTCCTGCTGATTGGTTATCATTGTAGATTACGATGTTGGACAGCTCGTCGATACCCAGTTCCTTCATAAAATTATATAGATGAATCCCTTCCTTGGTGGCTTCCGCGAGGCTTACATATTCGGCCTCTGTGGAGGACAGGGCGACTGTCTTCTGCTTGCATGAGCGCCACGATACCGTTGCACCGGAGAGGATAAACGCATATCCTGAATAGGATCTCCTGTCGATAGTGCAATTGCCCCAGTCCGCGTCCGCGAATCCAATAATTCCCTCCTTGTCCTTGTAGTACACCAGCTTCTTCCGAATCGTCCCTCGGAGGTAGCGGAGAATTCGTTTCGCGGCCTGCCAATGAACGTGATTGGGATTCGTGTTGAACTGGCTCAAGGCGTTGACAGAGTATGCGATGTCAGGACGAGTCCCGACTGCGACAAACATTAGGGCTCCGATGAGTTCCCTGTATGGGTAACGAGTGTTCGTATCTCCCGAAATGGATGCAGGGTCGAGTTTCACGCCAACCTCCATGGGTGCCTTTGCGGATTTGCATTCAGACATCCCGAATTTGTGTAGAATTTCGTGAATGTATCCGGTTTGACATAACGAGATGTGGTTCTCCGTCTGCTTTACTTCAATACCTAGGAAGTAGTCCACATTTTCCATTTTCTTTACCTGAAAGTTAGACGAGAGTCCAGCTTCGATCTCCTTGGTTCTGTTCGGGTTATTCGACGCAATCAAGATGTCGTCGACGTAAATCAGCACGAACGTGTGTTTCCCTTCTTGATTGTCAACGTAGATGCAAGGATCCGACTTAGTGGGTGTAAGTCCGATAGATTTTAGAGTCTTGTCCAGCTTAGCATGCCATTGGCGACCTGCCTGGCGTAGTCCATAAATGGCCTTCTGCAATCTGCAAACTTTGTCTCCACTTTTTAGCTCCCGTAGCATGGCCTTCGCTTTCACTGCCGTAGCTCCGCTGGCCTTGTTTTGTGCTATGTGCTGCAAAGCTTCTGCCAAAAGTTTAGGTTGCTCCATATGCACGATGGTGTCCATATCGCCGTTTAAATAAGCCGTTGTGATATCCAGCTGTGTGATGCGTAGGTTAAATTTTGCTGATATGGCCATTAAAAGACGAAATGACTCCATCCTAGCAACTGGGGCGAACGTTTCGGTGAAATCGATGCCCGGTCGTTGCGCGAACCCACGAGCGACTACTCTGGCCTTTCGTCGCGATAGGGACCCGTCGGGATTGTACTTGTTGCGCAATACTGTTCTGCAGTCGATCACCTTGGCGTTCAAGGGTCTATTGACTAAGGTCCACGTGTCATTTCCGATAATGCTCTCGAGCTCAGAAAAGATTGCTTCGAGCCATTGGTTCCGATCAGGCCCACCCAGTGCTTCGTCGATTTTTACCTCTGCCGCTGTCATGGCGATGTTTACGTCGGCGTCGACAGCGCGTTCTCCGGGGGGCTGGACGACCACAGGTATCTCTGCTGCTTCGAATCCACGGAATGGAGGTTCGTAGTCTTCGTCGAAGCCAGGATTTTCTCTTTGCGCAGGAGAGTCCACGTTGATCTCAATGTCCCGGAAAGTAGGCTCGTTCTTCGGTTGAGTTTCTGACGTGAGTAGTTCCTGTACAGGATCGTTTTGATCGACATCGGATGGAGATTCGTTGAGAAATCTGACGTCTCTAGAAACGCATACCTTTTTCTTGCTTGGAATCCATAGGCGGTATGCCTTGGATTGCTCGGAATATCCTACGAAGACGCCTTGAATCCCCTTTTACTCGAACTTCCCCTTGCTCGGCGTCTTATCCAGTAAGAACGCCTTTTCGCCGAATGATCGAAGATGCGAGATGTTTGGTGGTGTGCCTCTCCAACGTTCGTATGGTGTGATTCCACCAGGTAAAGATTTTGTTGGGCATCTGTTACGGACATGGTTCGCCGCAGCAATCGCCTCCGCCCAGAATGACTGTGGCAGACCGGAGTCAGCAAGCATGCAACGCGCCGCTTCTACAAGGGTCCTGTTGCGACGTTCTGCGATGCCATTTTGTTGAGGAGTGTGCGGCGTTGTCAAACGCCGTTGAATACCTGCGTTCCGGAGGATCCGATTCATTTCTTCGTTGCAGAATTCCTTGCCGTTGTCGGATTGGACGGCCTTAATCTTGTGCCCAGTCTGATTCTCGACAAGGTTCTTAAATTCGATGAATTTATCGATAGCCTCACTTTTGTTGCGTATAGCGTACACATAACACCAGCGACTGTAGTCGTCGATAAAAGTTATGAAGTAGCGCGCTCCTCCCAAGGATGTGGTTCTCATGGGGCCGCAGACGTCGGTGTGAACAATTTCTAGCAGTTCCTTTGTCGAATTTTCTCTATTGAAGAATGGCGTTCGCGTTAATTTCGCAGACAGGCAGGAGTGGCAGTTGATCTCATCCACCATGTCGCTGAGTTTGAGACCGGTGACGAGTCCGTTCTTAATCATTTGTGCCATGTCACGTGAGTTGAGGTGGCCGAGACGGGTATGCCAGATTTCGACGTTGCTTCTTGCTTTCTGCGGCGACGTGACAGCGTTAGCTTGTTGTTCCGTTTCGCGAAGAAAGAATAGATCTCCCATTCTTTGAGCAACGACGCTCACTTTACCGTTTCCGTCTCGAACGACCGCACGGTTTTTCTCGAATGTTACTTTGTTTCCGCGATCCACTATTTTTGCGACGGAAATGAGATTCGTTCTCAAATCCGGCACATACAAAGTGTTCTCGAGCGTCATAACATTGTTCGAGTTGTTCGCAACTTGGATTCGAACGTCCCCTTTTCCTTCCACGCGCGCCGTTGTTTTATTCGCAAGTTTTAATTGTCCAACCGTTTCACTCGTACTCGTAAAAACGTTTTTGTCGTGACAGAGATGCGAGGTGCACCCGCTGTCAATGCACCAAAGACCGCTCGATTTGCTCGCGTTTTGTTCGGCAAAGAACGCACAATTTGTCTCGCTCGACTTGTCATTGTTATTTACCAATTTTCTTTTCAGAAAGCAGTTGGATTCTTTATGACCCTTTTTATTACAAAATCCGCACTTATACTTCGGTTTCGATTTTGGTTTTGATTTTTCATTGCCCGCATTTCCGCTCGCGCCACCTGTGTTCAATTTATCGTACTTGTTGAAGTGGTTACGTTTCCACGTTTGCGCGCGGTCCAACTTGACGTACATGGCAGCACTTCCGTCTTCCAAGCATTCCTGCTTTCTGGCGTGAAATTCTTCTAGAATTTTCACTTTGAGGCAGGTTGTCCCGAGATTCTATAGCACATCGGAAGTTGTCGAAGCTGTTCGGAAGACTGTATAGCAACATGATTGATAGTAGCTCGCCGTTTATGTCGATTTCCGTGGCTTAAAGCTTGTCCACGGCGTCAAAAAAACTGGTGAGATGTTCCGACAAATCGTCTCCCTCTTGCATTTTGTGTTGCGTCAGTCTTTTGAGTAGCGTCGCTTTTCGGGCCGGTCCTTTCGACGCGTAAACCGATTCGAGCTTCAGCCATATTTCGCGCGAAGTGGTACATCCGCGGATTTGCGATAATTCGGACGGATTGATGGCCAAAATAAGATCGGCTTTGGCTTTTCGATCCGCGGTCAGCCATGCTTTCGCGGCGATTACGGAAGCCGCGCGCGCCGCTCCCTCGCCTTCGACTACCGGTTGGGGTGTTTCGCCCGACACGTATCCCCAAGCGTCATTTTTGATGAGAAGTGCTTCGGCCTGTATTTTCCAGGTATCGTAGTTTTCGCGCGATAATGTTTCAAGCCGCGCCGTCGCGTTCGCTTGCGCCATTTTCGTTTTCGGCTGGCTAGTCGACTTTACGATTTTTCGTTTATTTGTTTAGTTTATTACGGACACGATCGCGAATTCGATTTTGAGACGGTGCTCGCGTTCCCTGGGCCACATAACCTGTTGGCGGGAATAGAAATAATGCACTGAACTACAAAACGAACTAGAACGATTTATTTAGCGACCGTTATACACAAATGTCAAAAATACAACTGTCAAAATTACAAAACAAAGATTACTTAGCAACGGTAGAATATCAGTTTTCAATCTAGTCTTTTCTGAACAATAATTGATTTCCAACATAAATTTTGACAAATTTTAATAATATTGATAATTTTACAATTTATTTGAGTTTAGTTTACTAAAAATATTATAAGATTAAAATAATATTTCGATTTTAAAATTTCCCTAATCTCTGCAACCAGCACTGCATCATACGACTGTCAGGTTTCACCTTAAATTGAATAATCACAGTAGGTATAAGAGCAAAACCAAGTCACTTATGAAATGTATCATGGATTGCCTAATCATGAATTTTCAGGCGGGAACTTTTAAAATGCGGACCCTGTATTAGTAACATGTATATGAGTACACAATACTAAATTTAAAGATAAAAATAAATCAAACAAAACTAAAAGATGTGTTATTTTAATTCTAGAGTAAACAGTTAGTTACAAACTGCAGAAAAGTAAGTGCTTACATTACATTAGATCTGAACTTTTACAACGAATTTGAAAATATATCAATAAAGTTTGGATTGTTAAAAATGATAGGTATTAAAGATTACATTTCTGGCTCATGCTGTATGATTATGTAATTTAAAATATTTTTTATTAGTACGATACAATAATTGGGAATAAAAGAATTTTAATATAGATAATTTTAACGTAATATAAGAAAATAAAATACAGATTAAATTCTGTACCGTTTTAAGATAGATATCGAATTATGTATAATCTGAAATAATTTTAAACGTAATGTAAGAAAATGAATTACAAAAAAAGAACAGATTAAAACATACTATCTAAAATTATTGAATTGTCTTGTTCCAGACTATGATTTTCCTGTACACGTCTTAAAATCATTACATATACCTATATATACAATCGGTTTATAACGTTGTACCATGTCTTCCGATGCGAATTCTCCACTGGTCTTGCCATAGATCTTCATTCTCTCTTATTTCTTCTTGGATTCCTGCTACCCAATTCCTTCTAGGTCTCCCTCTTTTCTTTTTGCCGCTAGGAGTTTACTGTGGTATGTGTTTTGCCATTACTCATTTGCTGTACGTGATCGTACCATCTTAATTGACTTGTTTTTATATCATCGGTTATAGTAATTGATACATGCATAATTTGTCATTAACATATCAAATATGACATGACAATGTTTATCTTTTTAATTTTGTACATCGATTGTGATATTATTCCTACCTTTCTGATCATCTTCGACGTGTTTCCTTATACATTTTCCAGAATTCTATTTACAAAATAAAATATGTAACATAATAATAAACATGGCTTAAAATCATTACATATACCTACCTTGTTAAATTCATCATCTTTTCTTTAATTATTACATATTATTTAAACATTTTATTGCATTTAAAAGGAAGAAAACTGATAATTTGTCATCATTGACATTGACATAACAGCGTTTATCGTCTTAAATTTTCAAGGAAAACTGTGATCGTTACTGTGACAAATATTGTTTAGTTAGAAATATTTGTTTTTTACCTAGTTACTTATGACACATTTGGTAACACTGTCCAAATACATATGAACCGTCAAATTTTATAATTTTTAATTAAAATGGTTTAGGCCTTATTTACCTGTGCGAATATAATTGCCCATTCTCAAAATTTATAATTATGAATTAAACTTCTTTCAAATTGTCTCCATTTTATAAATATTTCCATTTAAAGATTCAAAATGACATGACAAACATGGCGTTCTTCGTCTTAAATTTTCAAGGAAAACTGTGATCGTTACTGTGAAAAATATTGTTTCTGTCCCAATTTTCAATCTTTAATAATTTTTTACTCGAAAACTATGCATCCTACAGATATTCGTCCCATTTGAAGGGCCCTGAAGCCAATCATTTCCTACAATTTGATACAAATTTCATGAAAATCGGTCGCACCGTTTAAGCTGTAGCTTTGTCTAAAGTTGGGCGATCGTCGTGATGAATTCAAATATATAAATATAGATAGTGAATCTGATCGTTTAGTATTATAGATGATATTATTTCTGCCTTTCTGATCCTTTTCGACGTGTTTCCTTATACATTTTCCAAAATTCTATTTACAAAATAAAATATATAATACATTAACATAAAACCAGGCTTAAAATCATTGTATATACCTACCTCGTTAAATTCATCATCTTTTCTTTAATGTTACATATTATTGAAACATTTCTTTGCATTTAAAAGTATGAAAACCAATCATTTGTCATCATTGACATTGACAGGCCAAATGACATAACAGCGTTTACTTTTTAAAAATTTCAAGGAAAACTGTGATCACACACTTGTGTACGAACTTCACATTAATCTAGTTAGGAATATTTGTTTTTTAGCTAGTTACTTATGACATATATTTGGCAACATTTTACAAGTGCACATGAACCGTCAAAATTTATAATTTTTAATTATAATGTTTTAGGCCTTTTTTACCTGTGCAGATATAATTGCCCATTCTCATAAATTATGATTATGAAATAAACTTATTTCAAATTGCCCTCATTTCATAAATATTTCTATTTAAAGGTTCAAAATGACATGTCAAACATGGCGTTCTTCGTCTTAAATTTTTCCCTGTTTTCTTTGATCCATTGTTTCAATAATCCAATTTTCAACATTTAAGAATTTTTTACACGAAAACTATGCTTCCTACAGAAATTTAACCTATTACGAGGGCACTCGAGACAATCATTTCCTACAACTGTGATGACTGTGGTGGAAATTCCTCTGGTGAAGATGAAGATGAATTAACCAGTTTATCCAATCCAAAGAAGAAGATAACGCTCCTTGATGTGATGGCTAAGCTAGACATATTGCAGAAGACAACAGAGGATCTACAAAGGTCAGTAGAATTTTGCTCTAACAAAATCGAGGATTTCGAAGCTACTCTGAAATCACATTCTGAAAAAATTTGTCTTATTGAACCACTGCAAGAAGAATGTAAAATCATTAAAAACCAAATAAGAGAACTTGAAAACAGATCAAGAATTAATAATATTGAAATTGTTGGAATCCCGGAAAAACCTAATGAAAATATAGGTACAATTATAGAATCGATTGGGAATGTAATTGGGTGTAAAATATCGGAAAATGATCTAGATGCCTATCACAGAGTTTCTCGTTTTAATCAAAATGCTACTGCTAATCGTGAACCGAAAAATATTGTCGCACGATTTGTTTCAAGAATTAAAAAAAACAACTTTGTTGCCTCTGCCCGCAAATTTAATAATCTTAACACAAACAACATAAATTTCACCGAAAGTAAAAATATATATGTTAATGACCACTTGAGTCCTGCAAATAAAATTTTACTTAAACTAGCTAAAGATAAAAGTAAAGAAAAGGCCTATAAATTTGTGTGGGTCAAAAATTCTAAAATATTTGTCCGTAAAAACGAAACCTCTCCAGTCATAATAATAAATTCCGATAATGATATTAAAAAAATAAAATAAACAGTCTCAGACTTTTATAAATAACAAACTAAATTAATAACTTAATCTTAATGTTAAATATTTTATATCAAAATGTTCGCGGGGTAAAAACAAATTTATTAAATTTATACAATGAAGTAGCTGCAAACAACTATGACATTATCCTGTTAACCGAAACTTGGTTAAATGACTCTATCATGGATTCAGAAGTATGTGATTTAAATAGATACATAGTATACAGGCGTGACAGAACTTTAGGAATTAAAAGTGATGGTGGCGGAGTCCTAATTGCTGTGTCAAAAAGACTCAAGTCCAAACAGCAAATGCAGTGGTGTTCGCTTGCAGAAGATATCTGGGTCACAGTGTTTAAAAACAATGTAAAAATTCATTTGTGTTGTGCCTACATCCCTCCTCAATCAAGTGATACCATTTATGAAAATCATTTTGAAAAAATAAGTGAAACAATGTCATTGAATCCGACTGATATATATTTAATATCAGGTGATTATAATTTACCTTACATAAACTGGACTCAGAACAACGCAACACATTGTGAACCTATACTTTTAAGAAGATCCGTTACAAACCTAAATTTAATTAATATGTTAAATTTAAATAACCTTGAGCAATACAACAATAGGTATAACATAAATATGAGAATTTTGGATCTAATCCTCAGTACTACTAATATTGAAGTTGAATTGTGCGATGGTCTTGTTAAACCAATTGACAATCATCATCCACCACTACAAATATCACTTCCAATGCAAATTGGAAATAAAACTTTGCAATTCAAACCAGTACAAAAATTTGATTTTAATACATGTGATTACGAAGAATTAGTTTATAAATTATCTTGTATAAATTGGGATAAAGTACTAATAAACAATGACGTTAATATTGATGTAGAAATATTTTATAATATTCTCAATTCTTTATTTTGTAGTTTTGTGCCACTTAAAAATATGAAACATAACAAATTTCCTCCCTGGTTTTCAAAACCTTTAATTAAAATCATTAAAGAGAAAAATAAGTTCTTTAAAAAATGGAAGCGATATAAAAATATATCTGACCACAATTCATTTGTAGTATTGAGGGAAAGATCTAAAGAAATGATCAAATCAAATTATAATGAGTATATAAATAAAATAGAATGTAATATGCATACTAATATCAAAGCTTTTTGGAATCATGTAAAGACTACTAAACTGAACAATGGTGTACCTAATGTAGTACATTATAATGATTGTGAAGGTCAAAATGGTCCTGATATATGTAACTTATTTGCCGATTTCTTTAAATCTGTTTTCATATCTACCTCATCAACAAATTCAGCTCAAAATTCAGTTCATACCGATAGCTCAGAATTAAACTCAATTTTGAATCTCGGACGCTTGTATTTGAGTGAAGAAACGATCTTAGATCATCTCTCTAATATCGACATAACAAAAGGAGTTGGCCCTGATAACATTCACCCTAAATTTGTTAAAACATGTGCAAATTATTTAGCTAGACCACTTTATATTATATTGAACAAATCATTGTCGTCTGGTGTATTTCCACATCAGTGGAAATTAGTGCATGTCACTCCTATTTTTAAATCGGGTGATAAAAATGACGTGACAAATTATCGACCTATATCTAAACAATCGGTATTCGCAAAAATTTTTGAATTACTAATTGTGAAAAATATTAAATCAGATATTGAGACAATTATTATACCTGAACAACATGGTTTTTGCTCTGGTAAGTCAGTAACTACAAACTTGGTTCCTTTTACTCAGTATTTAGCTGAAAATATGGATAAACGGAAACAAGTAGATGTTATATACACCGACTTTACTAAAGCGTTTGATCGAGTGAATCATGATAAATTAATCGACAAATTAGGCAAATATGGTATACATGGATCCTTATTACGATGGATAGATTCTTATTTAAGAAATCGGTCACAAATTGTTGTATTGGGAGGTCATTGTTCTAGAGAAATAGATGTTTCTTTGGGAGTGCCGCAAGGCAGTCATCTGGGCCCTTTACTCTTTAACCTATATGTAAATTCCATATCAGATTGTTTTCAAAATAGCAAATGCCTTTTATTCGCGGATGACTTAAAGTTCTTTAGGCCTATAGACAATCTTGAGGACTGCCGAAAACTACAATCAGATCTGAACAACCTTTGTAACTATTGTAAAGAAAATGACCTCTCCTTAAATGTTAAAAAATGTCATTCTGTAAGCTTCACTAGAAACCATGGTAAAATTATTTTCAATTACTTTGTTAACAATGAATCATTAGAATCGAAAACATCTGTGCGAGATCTGGGAATAATATTTAATCATAAATTATTATTCAATGAACATGTTGACTTTATAATCAAGAAATCTATAAAAATGCTGGGATTCATAATAAGAACAACAAAGTCTTTCACCCATATCAAATCATACAATCTGTTATACAATATCTTAGTTAGACCACATCTAGAATACAATTCACTCATTTGGAACCCATTTTACAATCTCAATATAAATACAATAGAAAAAGTTCAAAAAAAATTTACAAGAATATTATATTACAGGCTACAGATTCCATATGAGTCATATACATGCAGATTACAAGTTCTTAATATGACATCTCTAGTAAAGCGAAGAAAAATGTATGATCAAATATTTTTATACAAAATAATACACAATAAAATTATTGCCAGCGAGCTATTACAATATTTAAAAATTTTTGTACCGTCCAGATGTACTAGATCTCAAATCATTTTTCAAGTCGAAAATTGTGCCACAAATAGTTATATAAATTCGCCAATGCATCGGATTACTATTGCACACAATAATCTTTGTGCTTTCATTGACATATTTAATGTCAGTTTTACACATTTTAAAAAAAATGTTAAGTGTTTACATAACGGAATCTCACGTTTAGCTTTATTATATTGTTGTAAATTTCTTTATTTGTGATAAATACTTTCTTCCATATGCATTTATATTTATGTGTAACTGTATTATATTATTGTAACTTTATATTTTGTAAATAACTATGTTTTTCATGCATATACATGTGTTGTATACATTTTTGTAAATTCGCGGGGACCTGTTTGGCTTAGGCTGTTGGTTCTCCTAAATAAAATAAATAAATAAATAAATAAATAAACTTGGTGCAAATTTCACGAAAATCGCTCACACCATTCAGGCTGTATAGGTGTTCAAAGCTTTGGCGATCGTCGTGATTAAAGAATATAACTATAGATAGTGAATCTAATCGTTTAGTATTAGGACTAGCGTAACCTCGGCTTCGCCGAGTTTTCCCTAGGGCTCCGCCGATAGTGGTTTATAATGCCCACGCAATATGCCCACCCAAACTGCTTACGCAACATGCTCAATCAAACTGCCCACGCAACATGCCCACCCAAACTGCCCACGCAACATGCCCACCCAAACTGCCCACGCAACATGCCCACCCAAACTGCCCACGCAACATGCCCACCCAAACTGCCCACGCAACATGCCCACTCAAACTGCCCACGCAATATGCCCATGCAACATGCCCACCCAAACTGCCCACGCAACATGCCCACCCAAACTGCCCACGTAACATGCCCACCCAAACTGCCCACCCAAACTGCCCACGCAACATGCCCACCCAAACTGCCCACGCAACATGCCCACCCAAACTGCCCACGCAACATGCCCACCCAAACTGCCCACGCAACATGCCCACCCAAATTGCGCACCCAAACAGCCCACGCAACATGCCCACCCAAACTGCCCACGCAACTTGCCCACCCAAACTGCCCACGCAACATGCCCACCCAAACTGCCCACGCAACATGCCCACACAAACTGCCCACGCAACTTGCTTACCCAAACTGCCGACGCAACATGCCCACCCAAACTGCCCACACAACATACCCACCCAAACTGCCCACGCAACATGCCCACCCAAACTGCCCACGCAACATGCCCACCCAAACTGCCCACGCAACATGCCCACCCAAACTGCCCACGCAAAATGCCCACCCAAACTGCCCACTCACACTCTCCTTGACTTTTCTGGCTCATGCTGTATGATTATCAAATTTAAAAGATTTTTATTAGTACGATACAATAATTGGCACCCTCCCCCCGCAATGGCCTTGAGGCTATATTTATTTATTTATAAATGAATAAAAAAATAATTAATTAAATAAATAAAAAATAAATAAATAAGTAAATAAATAAATAAATACATAAATAAGTAAATAAAAAAATTAATAAATACATAAATAAATTAATAAATTAATAAATTAATAAATTGATAAATTAATAAATTAATAAATTAATAAATTAATAAATTAATAAATTAATAAATTAATAAATTAATAAATTAATAAATTAATAAATTAATAAATTAATAAATTAATAAATTAATAAATTAATAAATTAATAAATTAATAAATTAATAAATTAATAAATTAATAAATTAATAAATTAATAAATTAATAAATTAATAAATTAATAAATTAATAAATTAATAAATTAATAAATTAATAAATTAATAAATTAATAAATTAATAAATTAATAAATTAATAAATTAATAAATTAATAAATTAATAAATTAATAAATTAATAAATTAATAAATTAATAAATTAATAAATTAATAAATTAATAAATTAATAAATTAATAAATGAATAAATTAATAAATTAATAAATTAATAAATTAATAAATTAATAAATTAATAAATTAATAAATTAATAAATTAATAAATTAATAAATTAATAAATTAATAAATTAATAAATTAATAAATTAATAAATTAATAAATTAATAAATTAATAAATTAATAAATTAATAAATTAATAAATTAATAAATTAATAAATTAATAAATTAATAAATTAATAAATTAATAAATTAATAAATTAATAAATTAATAAATTAATAAATTAATAAATTAATAAATTAATAAATTAATAAATTAATAAATTAATAAATTAATAAATTAATAAATTAATAAATTAATAAATTAATAAATTAATAAATTAATAAATTAATAAATTAATAAATTAATAAATTAATAAATTAATAAATTAATAAATTAATAAATTAATAAATTAATAAATTAATAAATTAATAAATTAATAAATTAATAAATTAATAAATTAATAAATTAATAAATTAATAAATTAATAAATTAATAAATTAATAAATTAATAAATTAATAAATTAATAAATTAATAAATTAATAAATTAATAAATTAATAAATTAATAAATTAATAAATTAATAAATTAATAAATTAATAAATTAATAAATTAATAAATTAATAAATTAATAAATTAATAAATTAATAAATTAATAAATTAATAAATTAATAAATTAATAAATTAATAAATTAATAAATTAATAAATTAATAAATTAATAAATTAATAAATTAATAAATTAATAAATTAATAAATTAATAAATTAATAAATTAATAAATTAATAAATTAATAAATTAATAAATTAATAAATTAATAAATTAATAAATTAATAAATTAATAAATTAATAAATTAATAAATTAATAAATTAATAAATTAATAAATTAATAAATTAATAAATTAATAAATTAATAAATTAATAAATTAATAAATTAATAAATTAATAAATTAATAAATTAATAAATTAATAAATTAATAAATTAATAAATTAATAAATTAATAAATTAATAAATTAATAAATTAATAAATTAATAAATTAATAAATTAATAAATTAATAAATTAATAAATTAATAAATTAATAAATTAATAAATTAATAAATTAATAAATTAATAAATTAATAAATTAATAAATTAATAAATTAATAAATTAATAAATTAATAAATTAATAAATTAATAAATTAATAAATTAATAAATTAATAAATTAATAAATTAATAAATTAATAAATTAATAAATTAATAAATTAATAAATTAATAAATTAATAAATTAATAAATTAATAAATTAATAAATTAATAAATTAATAAATTAATAAATTAATAAATTAATAAATTAATAAATTAATAAATTAATAAATTAATAAATTAATAAATTAATAAATTAATAAATTAATAAATTAATAAATTAATAAATTAATAAATTAATAAATTAATAAATTAATAAATTAATAAATTAATAAATTAATAAATTAATAAATTAATAAATTAATAAATTAATAAATTAATAAATTAATAAATTGATAAATTAATAAATTGATAAATTAATAAATTAATAAATTAATAAATTAATAAATTAATAAATTAATAAATTAATAAATTAATAAATTAATAAATTAATAAATTAATAAATTAATAAATTAATAAATTAATAAATTAATAAATTAATAAATTAATAAATTAATAAATTAATAAATTAATAAATTAATAAATTAATAAATTAATAAATTAATAAATTAATAAATTAATAAATTAATAAATTAATAAATTAATAAATTAATAAATTAATAAATTAATAAATTAATAAATTAATAAATTAATAAATTAATAAATTAATAAATTAATAAATTAATAAATTAATAAATTAATAAATTAATAAATTAATAAATTAATAAATTAATAAATTAATAAATTAATAAATTAATAAATTAATAAATTAATAAATTAATAAATTAATAAATTAATAAATTAATAAATTAATAAATTAATAAATTAATAAATTAATAAATTAATAAATTAATAAATTAATAAATTAATAAATTAATAAATTAATAAATTAATAAATTAATAAATTAATAAATTAATAAATTAATAAATTAATAAATTAATAAATTAATAAATTAATAAATTAATAAATTAATAAATTAATAAATTAATAAATTAATAAATTAATAAATTAATAAATTAATAAATTAATAAATTAATAAATTAATAAATTAATAAATTAATAAATTAATAAATTAATAAATTAATAAATTAATAAATTAATAAATTAATAAATTAATAAATTAATAAATTAATAAATTAATAAATTAATAAATTAATAAATTAATAAATTAATAAATTAATAAATTAATAAATTAATAAATTAATAAATTAATAAATTAATAAATTAATAAATTAATAAATTAATAAATTAATAAATTAATAAATTAATAAATTAATAAATTAATAAATTAATAAATTAATAAATTAATAAATTAATAAATTAATAAATTAATAAATTAATAAATTAATAAATTGATAAATTAATAAATTGATAAATTGATAAATTGATAAATTAATAAATTAATAAATTAATAAATTAATAAATTAATAAATTAATAAATTAATAAATTAATAAATTAATAAATTAATAAATTAATAAATTAATAAATTAATAAATTAATAAATTAATAAATTAATAAATTAATAAATTAATAAATTAATAAATTAATAAATTAATAAATTAATAAATTAATAAATTAATAAATTAATAAATTAATAAATTAATAAATTAATAAATTAATAAATTAATAAATTAATAAATTAATAAATTAATAAATTAATAAATTAATAAATTAATAAATTAATAAATTAATAAATTAATAAATTAATAAATTAATAAATTAATAAATTAATAAATTAATAAATTAATAAATTAATAAATTAATAAATTAATAAATTAATAAATTAATAAATTAATAAATTAATAAATTAATAAATTAATAAATTAATAAATTATTAAATTAATAAATTAATAAATTAATAAAATAATAAATTAATAAATTAATAAATTAATAAATTAATAAATTAATAAATTAATAAATTAATAAATTAATAAATTAATAAATTAATAAATTAATAAATTAATAAATTAATAAATTAATAAATTAATAAATTAATAAATTAATAAATTAATAAATTAATAAATTAATGTATAAATAAATATACAAATAAATATATAAATAAATATACAAATAAATAAATATATAAATAAATAATTATATAAATAAATTAATCTCGGAAACTATAGAAGATCGAACCCATGTTGATTAAACCTTTTACTCACTTGAAATGTATCATGGATTCCCTAATCATGAATTTTCAGGCGGGAACTTTTAAAATGCGCACCCTGTATTAGTAACATGTATATGAGTACACAATACTAAATTTAAAGATAAAAATAAATCAAACAAAACTAAAAGATGTGATATTTTAATTCTAGAGTAAACAGTTTACAAACTGTAGAAAAGTAAGTACTTACATTACATTAGATCTGAACTTTTACAACGAATTTGAAAATATATCAATAAAGTTTGGATTGTTAATAAGGGGATAGAATGCAAAAATCATAAGATGACTTTTCTGGCTCATGCTGTATGATTATATAATTTAAAAGATTTTTTATTAGTACGATACAATAATTGGGAATAAAAGAATTTTAATATAGATAATTTTAACGTAATATAAGAAAATAAAACACAGATTAAATTCTGTACCGTTTTAAGGTAGGTACCGAATTATGTATAATCTGAAAAAAATTTAAACGTAATAAGAAAATGAATTACAAAAAAAGAACAGATTAAAACATACTATCTAAAATTATGGAATTGTCTTGTTCCAGATTTTATGATTTTCCTGTAGGATTTAATTTTTATTCTTGCCTCTAAAAACGTATTAGATATTGTACATGTGTTCTTTGGCGATTGTGATGTTTATTATGTCTTTCTCAGCCTGACATTGTTAAATCTATTTACAAAATAAAATATATAAATTAACAATAAACATACGTCTTAAAAAAGGTATAGCCTTTCTTCATTGTGTAGAGAGTTCCTTTATGGTGCCCCATTCCTTATTTTTTTTTATTCTGTAGTGTTTAATCCTTTGTCCTGTGTTTAGCACCAAATCTTTTTGGGTTCCATTTAAACGCGTATATTCTGTTATGCATGTTTACTTCCAGACTATGTTTTTAGTATTGACACGACATGCATAATTTGTCATTAACATATTAAATATGACATGACAATGTTTATCTTTTTAATTTTGTACATCGATTGTGATATTATTCCTACCTTTCTGATCCTTTTCGACGTGTTTCCTTATACATTTTCCAAAATTCTATTTACAAAATAAAATATGTAACATAATAATAAACATGGCTTAAAATCATTACATATACCTACCTTGTTAAATTCATCATCTTTTCTTTAATTATTACCTATTATTTAAACATTTTATTGCATTTAAAAGGAAGAAAACTGATAATTTGTCATCATTGACATTGACATAACAGCGTTTATCGTCTTAAATTTTCAAGGAAAACTGTGATCGTTACTGTGAAAAATATTGTTTAGTTAGAAATATTTGTTTTTTACCTAGTTACTTATGACACATTTGGTAACACTGTCCAAGTACATATGAACCATCAAATTTTATAATTTTTAATTAAAATGGTTTAGGCCTTTTTTACCTGTGCGGATATAATTGCCCATTCTCAAAATTTATAATTATGAATTAAACTTCTTTCAAATTGTCTCCATTTCATAAATATCTCCATTTAAAGGTTCAAAATGACATGACAAACATGGCGTTCTTCGTCTTAAAATTTTCACGGAGAACTGTGATCATTACAGTGACCTATTGTTTCTGTCACAATTTTCAATCTTTAATAATGTTTTACACAAAAACTATGCATCCTACAGAAATTCGATCCATTAGAAGGGAGCTGAAGCCAATCATTTCCTACAACTTGGTACAAATTTCACGAAAATCGGTCGCTCCGTTTAACCTGTAGCCTTGTCTAAAGTTTAGCGATCGGCTTTTTGATTAATATATATAACTATAGTGAATTTGATCGTTTAGTATTAAGGATGTAAAACGGCTATTTAAGTCGTAAATGCGTGATTTAAAAAATATGATAATCGTTTCAAGTCATAGATAGGTAAAAAGAAGTCCGTTTTGATGTATAATAAGTCATATTGGCGATATATTCCAAAATGTGTGGAACAGTTTAAATTTTATTCATACAAAATTGTATAATATTATTTAAAACTATGTAATATGATAAATAGAAATAAAAAATAATAATAAATTAATTTTATTGTAAAAAAAATGTAATTTTATTATAAAATACGTAATTAATATGAAATGAATGAAGTCAGATATAGGTAAATATTTATTAAAATAATAATAATAATAAATAATAATAATAATAAATAATAATAAGCAGAGAGGTACAAACATAAAACATTTTTATTTAAAATAATCAAATACAATAAATTTAATGTATTTAAAATGGATTCAAAATGACACATAACTTTTTCAGACTGTCTTTTTAAAAATTTTCACGCATACTCAATTCAAATAATTAGCCTGTATTCTCTGATTTTGTACATTTGACATCATTACAGAACACTGCGATCTATAGTTTTAATGTAAGAATTTTGACCAGTTAATAATTTTTTCCACAAAAACTATGCACAGTAAAAATAAGAGACATATCAAAGGCACTAAGTTGATTTATTCTCTACTATTTAAAGCAAATTCCATCCAAATCGCTGAAACCGTTTCAGTTGTAGCTTTGTTCAAAAATTTCCCGATCGTCGTGATGAATTTTGGGGGGCTTGACCTTTTAGTATTAGGACTAGCGAAAACTCGGCGAAGCCGAGATTCCCCTAGGGCTCCGCCGACAGTGTTTTATAATAGTCTATACGTATATCGAATCTGTCTATGCACAATTTAAAACCTAACACTCTTGTCAGATACCCAAATTCTCTCAAACAAATTAACTTCATGCATAAAGCATAGGACAATTAACGTGTCAGAAATTTTGACATATGTAGTTAACAGTCCTTATTTAGACCTCTCATTTGATACCAAACACGACATATTTCTAACATCAGAACATGCACAAAACAAAAACCGACTGAGATATCTAATTGTTAACACTTCTATATTATAGCTCTGCAGAAAAAAATTCTCTTGATCCCAATCACGACATGATTCTGATAACTTTATGCGAAAAACAAGAGATGATCGAGGTTATGCCTAAATTTTGAAAGCTCTATAGTTTAGCCATGCAGAAAACTTTTCATTTAATACCGAACAGGATATATTTCTGACAAATTTATATGAAAAATAAGAAATGTTTTGTAAAGGGCTGTCATGGAGAAATGTCAAAATACGACAGCTCGATCGGCTATGCATTAAATATAAATTTTCGACATACCTACATACCGGGTGGCGCTCCAAATCCGTTACTTAGGCATTTAACATGGGAAAATAGTTTTTCCTTGCAACGCACAAAATTATTTTAGAAAAAAAAATACTTCAAATAAAAGTTGTAGATCATGGAATTCTGAATTTGAATCAAGATATAAAATTAATTGTGCGTGATTTGTAAAGGCAGAAATTTGAAATGAAAATAGCGAAAATCACGTCAAAAATAGTGATAGCCATGGAATTAAAACGAAAAGCATAACAAATGTATTTTTTTTATGTAATTGAAAAGTCTCAATATTTGACAGTTAGAACATCAATCATTTGTTTGTCATTTTGTTTTAATTCCATATATAATTTTAAAAATTAAAAGTTACTAAACATACGAAATGGATTTTGTTTATTAATTGGAAAGTAGAATTTTATGCTCTACAATTTTTATTTGAAGAATTTTTTTCTATAATAATTTGGGGCGCAACGCGCTACGGAAAACTGTTTCACCATTTTAATTCTTATATATACAAAGTGGTTGGTAGGAAGTGATGAAAACATATAATGGAATGAACAAATGCTACGCGTTTTACGCGAGCAACCAGGCCAAAATGTCCCAATTACAGGATAAACATAATATTAACACGTCTATGAGTACACAATACTAAATTTAATAGTAAAAATACATTAAACAAAACTCAAATATGTGATATTTTAATTCTAAAGTAAACAATTAGTTACAAACTATAGAAAAGAAAGTAGTTACATTATATCTGAACGTATACAGCGAATTTGAAAATATATTAATAAAGTTTGCATTGTTATGCAAGAATCATAGGTATACAAGATTACTTTTGTGGCTTATGCTGTATGATTATGGTCCAGTTGCATAAAACATTGTTAACTTTAATCACATTGTTAACTTTGACAAGGCTTCTTTGCCAATGTATTTTAGATACATATCCACGGTTACATTGTGCAGTTGAGCATATGATCAGCTAATAACGTTTTATGGCCATATGTAATTTCAAAGATTTTTTTTTAATTGGTGAGAAAAGAATTTTAAAATGGATAAATCCAAATGTAATATAAGAAAATGAAATGCAGATTAAAATCTGTATTGTTCTAAGATATTGAATTGTGCTGCACTCTCCACGCCAGCAATGAGTGCCCGAGAGGTAACGCTTGGTAAACGCACGCACGGTACAAATATGTCATCATCAGTACCGATATCTGCGTAAAAAGCAGATTGGCACACCCAACAATGGGTAATATGCCGTTATGATTTATTTATTTATTTATTTATTTATTTATTTATTTATTTATTTATTTATTTATTTATTTATTTATTTATTTATTTATTTATTTATTTATTTATTTATTTATTTATTTATTTATTTATTTATTTATTTATTTATTTATTTATTTATTTATTTATTTATTTATTTATTTATTTATTTATTTATTTATTTATTTATTTATTTATTTATTTATTTATTTATTTATTTATTTATTTATTTATTTATTTATTTATTTATTTATTTATTTATTTATTTATTTATTTATTTATTTATTTATTTATTTATTTATTTATTTATTTATTTATTAATTAATTAATTTATTTATTTATTTATTTATTAATTAATTAATTTATTTATTTATTTATTTATTTATTTATTTATTTATTTATTTATTTATTTATTTATTTATTTATTTATTTATTTATTTATTTATTTATTTATTTATTTATTTATTTATTTATTTATTTATTTATTTATTTATTTATTTATTTATTTATTTATTTATTTATTTATTTATTTATTTTTTTTATTTATTTATTTATTTATTTATTTATTTATTTATTTATTGAATTATGTTTAATCTGAAATAATATTAAACGAAAAGTAAGAAAATGAATTGCAAAAAAGAACAGATTAAAACATACCATCTAAAATTATTGAATTGTCTCATTCTAAACATCAAGGCATGATTTTCCTGTAGGATTTTTGGTGTCTCCAATGAGTAACATATTTCTGGCTGGACTCGATGAAGAACAACTAACTAACGCGTCTTTTTAAATGTACTCTTTATCGATTGTGATGTTCATTATGTCTTTCTCAGTCTGACATTTTGTTAAATCCATTTACAAAATAAAATATATAAATTAACATAAACTTAAAAACATTAAATATACTTCGTTGTACGATGCAATTTCTCCACTGCTCTCTATCTTGCCGTATTCCTGTTACCCAACTTCTTCTAGGACTCATTTATTTTTGCTGGTAGGTGTCCATTGTAGTATTTGTTTAGAAAGCCTCTCATTACTCATTTGCTGTATGTATGTTTACTTCTAGACCTTAGCTATGGTATTCTTCTATCAATTTTCGTATCATGTATTCACTATCGTTGTAGTCTTGTGCAATAAGTATCTGATCATCTGCAAAGCATAAGGTGTAAATTGTTTGAACTTCCTACGGTATACCCATATTTTTGCAATTTTTTTCCACGTTCATAGTGCTTTTTTATATATACCTTACCTATATTCTTTTCCTCAATTTTACATAGTTAAATATTTTTAGCATTGAAAAGAACAACTGGTACGACATTCATAATTTTTTGTCATTAACATATCAAATATGACAGATGACAATGTTTGTTTTTAATTTTGTATGTGTACGATTCCTGCTCTTCTTATCCTCTTCGTCGTGAAGCCTTATTCATTTTCCAAAATTCTATTTACAAAAAAAATATATGATACATTAATGTAAAACATGGCTTAAAATCGTTGTATATACCTACCTCGCTTAATTCATAATCTTTTCTTCAATTTTACATATGATTTAAGCATTTTTTTTTATTTAAAAGGATGAAAACCGATTATATGTAATCGTTGACATTGACATACCATATGACATGACAGCGTTTTTCGTCTTAAATTTTTCAATGAGAACTGTGATCGTTACTATGACCTATTGTTTATCGGATCATTTTTTCACATTTTGAGTAGAAGATATACTTGTGTACGGATTTCACATTTTAGTCTAGTTAGGAATATTTGTTTTCTACCTAGTTACTTATATGACATATTTGGCAACACTTTCCAAGTACATATGAAACGTCAAAATTTATAATTTTTAATTGAAATGTTAAAATCATTACATATACCTACCTCGTTAAATTCATCATCTTTTCTTTACTGTTACATATTATTGAAACATTTCTTTGCATTTACAAGTATGAAAACCGATAATTTGTAATCATTGACATTGACATGCCAAATGATATAACAGCGTTTATCATTTTAAAATTTTCAAGGAAAACTGTGATCAAACACTTGTGTTCGAACTTCACATTAATCTAGTTAGGAATATTTATTTATTACCTAGTTACTTATGACATATTTGGCAACATTTTCCAAGTGCATATGAACCGTCAAAATTTATAATTTTTAATTATAATGTTTTACGCCATTTTACCTGTGCAGATATAATTGCCCATTCTCATAAATTATGATTATGAATAAACTTCTTTCAAATTGCCCTCATTTCATAAATATTTCTATTTAAAGGTTTAAAATGACATGTCAAACATGACATGCCAAATGACATGACAGCGTTTATCGTCTTAAATTTTCAAGGAAAACTGTGATCGTTACTGTGACCATTATTGTTTTTGTCCCAATTTTCAATGTTTAATAATTTTTTACTCGAAAACTATGCATCCTACAGAAATTTGTGTTATTACGAGGGCACTCGAGACAATCATTTCCTACAACTTGGTGCAAATTTCACGAAAATCGCTCACACCATTCAGGCTGTAGATGTGTTCAAAGGATGGCGATCGTCGTGATGAATTCAAATATATATATATATATATATATATATATATATATATATATATATATATATATATATATATATATATATATAGATATAACTATAGATAGTGAATCTGATCGTTTAGTATTAGGATAGTAATATAAACTAAAAATAAAGATAAATTATTTGTATAGTATTTATAAATAAATTTTTAAATTGAAATATACGTTATATTTAAAACGGTCAAGTAACGTCATGACGTAGTTGGTTCATATGATGAGGTTTGTGCGCATGACTGGTTTTTCTGAGAATTATTTTGTGGACGTTGGAAGATTGTAACAAGAAAATTGTGGTTATACTTTCGTGTTTTATCAAGTGTTTAAAAAGAAAGCAAAGTAATAATAAATTGGAAATAGCTAAAAAAAATTTTTTACTATATTGAATTTATTTTTGTAGCTAAATTCACTTGACACAACTGTTTCTATCTAATGTTCATCAAGTTTCTTCTCTCACTGGGCTAGCCTAAGTCTGTCTAGGTCCTTGATCTCACGCTGTGACATCATAGCACATTGCAAAATTCCTTTGCATTTTCTCCCATTCTAAGAATTTTTAAGCAAAATAATAAAAAAAAATGATGAGTCTAATATTTTCGTCTCTACATTAACATGTACAAAAATTAAAACATTGTGGAAAATCCTATTACAACAAATACACAATTGTGATAATTGACGAATACATTCGCCATTGGGACTAGGACAAAAAGTTATACGTAATATTAATAGATTTACCACAAGCTTAATCTATTTAAATTTATAGGTTCGTATTACGAGCGTACTATTATAATAAAAGCACTTTTCTCATAAGAACATATGTAATGTAAAAGCGTGCTTCATTATAAAAGTGCGCTCATAATACGTGCCATTATTATTGTAAATAGAGATTATCCTGAATTTTCATGTTTTACGAACACTTGCCTCCTTGACTTCAAGATGAACATTTCATACACCTATTCTTTTGTTTGTACATAACATTAATGTTAATATTTAAAATAATAAAATTAAAACCAGACTTTTACAATTTTTGAAAATTTTATATATAAATGAAAAATTAAGATACGTATTCTTTTGGTTCCAGGAAAACTCATCGCGGGTAAATTGATCGCGAGGAAAATTTATCGCGGGGAAAATTTGATAGTGTCACTTATTGCAAAAAAATATAAGTATTCAAAATTCGAATTGTCGCTGGAACAGGAAGCCATAGGAAGTATGCGTACGGCCCTAGAATATGCGTGTGAATCTTATATTTATCAACTTTATTCCTAATGCTTCTACATTTCTTTCAAATAGGTATGGGGTGGCGTTTGAGGCAAATATTAAAAAAATATATATTTTATTTCTTACATACCTGTTTGAAACTCTATTGCATTGAGTTATCGATTTTAAAATTTTACCCTTTGTAGATAAATGGTTAAAAGTATTCCTAACAAATTTCAAACATTTATAGAGAATAATAAATGAATAACGGTTTTCTAAATTTGTCATTCAAAACTGCTATTACATTTTATTGTAACGTGCAATGCCGACGCCACTGGTCGAAAATACGAGAAGCTGGGCGTGGATTTCTCGGTAGGCGATGACGCAGTTGCCGCTCGCCGGGGGCAACTGATGTGTGTTCGGTGTGACCATTGTACTGGCATGTTCGCGAACGTTTCTAGAGACTATCTAGAATCTAGAATAACAATGAAGCGTTATGTAAAAGCGACGCGGTTGTGGAGTAGGTAGTCACTAAGTCAATAGAGTTAAAGAGAGTCCAGAGAGTTGAAAGGAGTGAATTCTGTCCGGGCAGTTGAGTATACAGACGCTGTGGAAGTCAGTGGAGTATACAGACGCTGTGGAGGTCGGACAGTTGAATGTGATATCAATAAATAGCGCCATAAATAGAGATATAAATAATTAGTGACATAAATAACGTGAAAATAAAGTCATGTTAATTGTTTAAATAAATAAATTATCCTAGTGTTGAAGTAAATTAATTATATTCTTAGTCTTAAATTAGTATTTAATATTTGATTAACCATAATCGTCATTGTTATTATTTTTTATTATTCATTTATCGTTTAATAAACATCTATTTTTATTAACAATATTTCTTTAATTTTTACACTATAATCATCTTAGAACGAATTAGAGTATTATTGAAACAAATGTAACTGTCAGTGACATATCGAGTTAGAGTTTGTATAAATTTGCTCTAAATTTGGTAATTTTGAGAGTGCTTGTAAGAAAGACACTAGACTTAAGAAAATTTGACTTAGAGATCATTGCAATTTGTCATGAAGAAAAAAAATAGAGTAACAAAAATATTGTGGAAGAATATCTAGAAAAGAGTTGGACACTTGGAATAATATATTTTAGTATGTATCAAAACCAATCAAAACATTTAAATTTCACATATTTAAAAAATTGTCCTTTTCGTAAATTTGCGGGAGTTTATAGTTTTTTTGTGTGAATAGGAATATCATCTAATTTATTATTATTTTTCTTAGTTATTTTTACATCTAATTGTTTCAATATATTTATTCCGAACAATATATTACATTCTTTATGGAAATCGTGAATGTAAAAATCAAATTCTATTCCGCCTAATTTTAGTTTTGTCATTTCTTTATTTGTTATTTTTCCGTTCGCGGTTCTAATGGTTACAGGTTTTAGGATTTTTTTTGATTCTAATTCGTTAGTCAATTTGTAGTTTATAGAGTTTATATCTGAGCCAGTATCTATAAGAATTTTAAATTGTCCGTATACAATTGTAGGAATGTGTCCTGTGTCTGATGTCATTACGTGTAGTTGTCTGTGTATGGGACTTCTAGAAAATTTTCATTTTCTTCCGTCTCGTATTGTACTTCATTTTCGTCTATGAAGCTCTGTGCGTCCTCGTCTTCATTTTCTGTTTTATGATTTTCTTCAATATTGTAATTTTGTCTGGTTTGTACTGACATGGGTGTGCTAAGTGTTTGTCTTGTTTGTGTGGACATAAGTGTTGGTCTGAATGTGCGATTTGTGTTTTGTGCATTTTGTATGTTTTGTCTAGCAATCATATTTCTGCCTGTGTTTGGGTTCGCTGACTGTGCGTTTCTGGGTTGAAATTTAATGGGTTGACTGGGGAATTGTTGACCAAGAAATTTGGCTGGGGGTTGTACGAATTTAAAATTTTGAATATTAGGGTTTTTATTTTGTACTGGAGTTTTCATAGGAGATTGGTGAATAAGGAAGTTGAATTCGTTATTTAGGAGTGATTCACATTCTTCCATGGTAGTAGGATTTGCATTAATAAAAGAGCCTCTGTTGTTATATGGTAGAGTTTATATGAAGTGATGGATAACAATTTTTTGATTTTGTGAAATAAAAAATTTAGTTTTTTCCTTATTTCTCTCTTGTGTTTCGATTTTGCCTTTGTATGTTTGGAATAATTGTTGTATTTCTTTTAAATGTTTAAAAATGTTATTTTCTTGTGGTTTAGATATAATTATTTTGTAAAATACTGTTTCGGGTTTTAATCTATCCTCGAAATTACTAGACAAGTGTGTTTTCAGTTCCTCCCATGTAGCAAAGTTATTTTCCGAAATAATTGATTGTGCGTTTTCCTGTATCTTAGATTTGAAAATTCTAAATGCAAAATGTTTCTGTACGTTGGTTAATGCATAATTAGTTTCCAGAATTTCTTTTACATCCTCGCATTTTTTAATATATGCGCAAAAGTTTTTTACATCACCCGTATATATGGGAATTGGTTCGCAAAGAATTTTAATTTCACCGAGTGTAGTGGTGATAGTCATTGTGTTTAAGTATAGGTTATTGAGAGTTTCACTTAATAGTTCTATAGATATGAGATCGTTTTTGATCAAAGAATATGTACTGTCTGAATCTACGTCTGAGATGTCCGACAATGAATTTGACATTAAATAATATTTGTCTTGCGATACTGTCCTCGATTGACTGGACTGTGTTTACAAAAATGTCTTGTGATACTGTTCTCACTTGACGGGCTTGTGTTTAAAATAAAAAAATTACTTACAGTAGTAATATTAAAGCTATGATTTCGCTCATTGCCATGCGGGTTCTTCTTGTTTCTTTCTTGTAGTGTTCAGGCCGTAGTGGAGGTAGTGATCAGGATCTGAACAGCAAGACTTCTTTTCTGCGTGGCCTGGTTACTGGACGTGGATGCCGTGATCGTAGTCTTTTCGAACAGCAAGGAGTTTTCTCTGTAGTCCGTTATAGGTGGGTCGTATTAATAGACCTCTGATGGGCTCGTATTGAAGCCGTAAGTTTGTTAGAATGCCATGTACGAGAATTAAAATTCTCTTGTCTAAAACGTTTTGAAAATTTTGTTTTCACGTTAGAGACCTTTTGGCATCCTACCGACTGCGCCAATTATAATTTTATTCACTTTGAATAATAAAAAAAAACTTTATTTAATTTTAAGTACAAAGTTTTAATCTTGCTTAACTACAAGTTATAAAGAACGGAGATACTGCCTACAGCAGACATCGAACAAGAATCATCAACATGTTACAAGTCTAGGCTTGTATTCTATTTTCTTGTCATAACAAAGCGAAAAGGTCTATATCTATTGTGTGGTCTTGTTTGTTTACTCTGATAAGTCAATAGGGTGGCATAATTTTTATATATATATATATATATATATATATATATATATAGAAACTGAACTTGACTGAATATGTATATATATATATATATATATATATATATATATATATATATATATATATACCGGGTGTCTTAGGCCGACCGACACATGGGCGATTAACATGTAAAATTAGTTAATTGTGAATAGTATCTCCCCAGTGCAAGATATTAAGATGAAATTTTGCATGCTTATCCGGGGATACTATTTCTATGGATTTCAATTCAAATCAGTCAATTTACAAGTGTAATATTAGAATAAATTAAGAAAAATTGTAGAAGTACCATGAATGTTATTCATATCTTGAAAATAATAGTATCTAAGCAACAGCTCTGATAGAGTAGGGGTAACGTGCGCGCTTCACAATTTAGAGAGTCGGGTTCGAAACCAACCGACAGCAATATTTATTTTTTAATTTTTTCTTTTCAAAATAATTTTTATTATTAATATGTTTTTAATCTTTTATTAATATTTAATTTAATAAAGTGGATACATTTTGAATATTTATTATAATTTTTAAATTTTAATGTTGTAATTAGTAGGTACGATTTAATATTTTTTAAATAAATAAATCTTGTTACGTACAATGTATGAACTTGACTGAATATATATATATATATATATATATATATATATATATATATATATATATATATATATATATATATTCATTGTTTGTTGGTTCCTAAAATGCATGAAATAATTGAGAAACTTAACAAAAATAAATTAAATCCATTTTTTTTAAATTTGAGATAATCAAGAATAAAACTTTCCAGCTTCCTTTCTCTTAAAAACTATTACTTAATTTTACTCAGGATAATGTTTAAATATTATAAAATTATTTACTGGATGTTATGTAATAGGAAAATAAACAATAATGTGCAATTACATAATAATTACATGTCATTTTGAAAACAACGTTTAAACTTTATAATATAATAACTTGCGATCAAGATCATTTTTGCGAGAAACAGTTTTACCAAACTGCTTGGTATCCTTGAAAGTTGATGTCGCTGTATGTAACTCATATTTACAATATTTGGACCATAGTTTTTTTACCAATGGTTCTTCAGTTTTATTAGTTTCAAGTACATATTTGTTTTTATTCGATTTGCGCATCGTAAAGGATTGGTGTTGCAGCGGTGATATAGAGGGTACATTCAGGTATCAATCATCGGCGAGGTTACGTTGAGTGCTTAGAGGCGTCGGCAACAACGCGATGCACGTCACCTGTTCCTAGCCGTTTGTCACCTCAACGTCCCTTGCGTCTCTCTGCTCTGCTCTGCTCTGCTACGCTCGGATATCCAGACAAATTGTATATCCTCTCGCTGACGAGCATGACACTCCACTGACAACCAAACAACTTCTTTTACTTTACATGCTCAACAAATTACGAGTTTTACTCTACATACAATTTTATTCGCAGATTTCTATTATAACGAAACATTTATACGGTAAGCATCTCCATAGGCGTGCCCATGGTGGGTGACATGGGTGCAACGGCACCCCCTAATATATTATCTAATAATATTGAAAATATTAAGTTTTTATATTATTATTTTGTTTATGTTGCTATAATATATACAGGATAGGGACTTGAACGACGCAGCATAGGGGTTCCAATGGTAAAATCTTCATATGCATTTCTTATCTCCCGTAATTATTTTAGAGCAAAACTGTATTTAGGTTTTTGCTACTGCATCCGAATAATATTGTTTATAATGTAATTTCCGGAACAGTTAAAATAGTCGAAAATTATAATAACATTTTTTGCAAAAATCATTGATGCCATGGAATAAAAATTTAAACAAATATCACATAAACAATTATCAAGTGTCAGACAAGAATTTTACAACGACTGGGGCATTGTTTAATGGTAAATGGTGGTTTATTTGAACATTTGCTGTGATACGTTTTTTGATATAATAAATTCATTTGTTTGTGATAGAAAAATAAAAATCCTTTTTCCTAACACATTTTATATCTTTTAATTTAAATAAGTTAAGGGTCATATGCATAGTCAAAACTTAAAGAAATCTTAAATATCATTCTCGCCAAACTACATTGTTGTAATCAACTATTACATTGTTGTTATCAACTGCAATCAAAATATTTTCAGTTTCTTCGTTTTAAAAATATGTTTATACGTCAAGAATCTATGACAGATGTTTGCGCTTTTGTTTAAAATTTTGTTCCATGGCATCAATGATTTTTGCTAACTTGTTATTGTTTTCGATTATTTTTACGGTTCCGGATATTGAAAAATTATAAACAATAGCATATTCAGATACAGTATTTTTTTTTTGCTCTAAAATAATTAGGAGAGCAAATAACTATACAATAAGATTTTACCATTGATACCCTATGCTGCGTCGTCCAAGTATATTCTATATATATATAGTGGTAATAAAATAATTTATGTTACTAAATTGCTCTGAATGATATATATATATATATATATATATATATATATATATATATATATATATATATATATATATATATATATTTATACAGGCTGTAACAGCTAAACGAGCTACCTCAAATAGTTTCTATACTATTAATGATACAATAAAATAACATAAGACAATTTTTTAGATCAAGGGGCACATCCGATTAAAGAAGAAAATATTTTTTTAAACCAGTCGTCATACGGTAGGTAAGGGAGGTAATGTAATCGTGCCAAAAATTCGATGGTAAGTTTTCGGTAAATAAGCACGAATTAAGGTCCTCACAACACGTTTTTACTATTTTTACGATGGTGTCTGTGTGTGTTTGTGACGATTTTTTTCGTCCTCGATAACTCTTATAACAAATATTTCTTTTATCCGTATTTAAGCTTTCTGCATTTATGTAAAGAGTTGATTAGATTTGAGGTAAAATTGGATAACCGGAAGTGACTGTTTACTTGAAGTTCATAACAGTTTTTAATGAAAAACTATATTAAAATAAAATCCAAAACTTTTTAATTTTAGTATTTATAACTTACATATCAAGTGAAACAACATAATAGATTTTGGCTAAAATTAATAAACCAGAAATGACACTTTACTTGAAGCTCTGAACAGAGTTTAGTGAAAAATAAATTATGATATACTCCAAAACTTGCTAAATTTAATATTTAAAACTTTTATATGAAAGAGAACAACATATTAAATTTTGGCTAAAATTTATAATCCGGAAATGATACTTTACTTGATGTTCTCAACAGATTTTCGTGAAAAATATATTGTGATATATTCCAAAACTTTTCAAATTCGATATTTAAAATTTTTATATTAATGAGAACATGTTATTTTTTTTTACAAAATTTATAAACCAAAATTGATACTTTACTTTAAGCTCTCAATATATTTTCGTGATAAAATATATTATGATATATACCAAAACTTATCAAATTTCTTATTTAAGATTTTTATAAGAATGTTAACGACATGTTAGATTTTTTAAACTTGATAAATTGGTAGTGATACTTTACCTAAAGCTCTCAACAGATTTTCGTGAAAAATATATTATGATATATTCCAAAAATTGTCAAATTTGGTATTTAAGATTTTTATATTAATAGGAACGACATGTTAGATTTCTTCTGAAATTGATAAACCGGAAGTGACACTTTACTTCAAGCTCTACACAGATTTTCGTGAAACATATAATAGGATATATTCCAACACTGGTCAAATTTAGTATTTAAGACTTCTATATAAAGGGAAGCAACATATTAGATTTTGGCTAAAATTGATAAACCAGAAGTGGTACTTTATTTGAAGCTCTGAACTAAGTTTCGTGAAAAATAAATTTATTCAATCCAAAACTTTTCAAATTTGGTATTTAAGACTTTTATATTAATGAGAACGACATACTAGATGTTTTCTAAAATTGATAAACTACTCTGCAGGAAGCTAAAAACAGATCGTTTTTTGTTACTCCTGTATGTATATATATATATATATATATATATATATATATATATATATTATACCCTGTATATATATATATATATATATATATATATATATATATATATATATATATATATACAGGGTATTAATTAAAAAGCGGGCCATAGGCGTTTAACATGGGATATCAGATTTTCCTTGCGCAAAAGTTCCCAATTAATTTTAGACAAAAGTGTTTCAAATAAAAGTTGTAAATAATTAAATTCTACACCAGCATCACTAAACAGATTTTATTTTGCATGTTTAGTAACCTGTAAAATCCAAATTGAAATTCTTTAAATATTGCTCATTTGTAGTGATAGCCATGGAATTTAAACAAAGTTACAAAGAAATGCATATCTTTTGAATTGTCAGAAATTCGATTTTCAAATAAAAATTACTGATAATTATATTCTATCCTAAGTCCTTAAAAATATTTTGTTTTTTTAATCTACATCTAAATTATTGCTTAGATTTTATTTATTTTTATTTTGTAACCTGCAAAATCGAAATTCTGACAATATGAATTTCTTTGTAATTTTGTTTAAATTTCATGGCTATCACTACAAATGATTAATATTTATAAAATTTCAAATTGGATTTTACAGGTTACTAAACATGCAAAATAAAATCTGTTTAATGATGCTGGTGTAGAATATAATTCTCTACAACATTTATTTGAAACATTTTTGTTTAAAATTAAATGGGAAGTTTTGCGCAAGGAAAAACTGATTTCCCATGTTAAACGCCTATGGCCCGCTTTTTAATTAACACCCTGTATATATATATATATATATATATATATATATATATATATATATATATATATATATATTACTTTTCTCGATATTTTTAAGTAGTAAAGGTAAAATAAATGTCTCCATTTACATTATTACTTTATTTATTATAATCATTATGCATGTTCATTTTGGCACCCACAAAATTCTGCGCACGCCTATGGGCATTTCCCGAGTGGGACTGCGATTTGAAAATTACTTATTTAATCTTTTGCCTTTCTACCTTTCTGTGTAAGGCATACTGGGTAGTTCACAATCTTCTTCTGTGTTGTTCTATAAGGAGTTTTTTCTTACTTCTTATCATGCTTATTGAACTTTCATTATTTCCATGACAACCCGCTAGCTTTCATTATTCTCTTTACTTCGCCCTCCCGCGTTTTCACTGATTATTTTTTTTTTTTCTTTATGATGTAGTTTTACATCATGAACTTTTTTTACAAGTCTATTTTCATTAAATCTACGTGCCTCCGGTTTCACGGCCAAGTTTTTTTTAATTTTTTATTTATGATTCGTTTCTTATTTTGTCCATTTTTGTCTTTCATTTTATTTCTCAAGGATATCTCATTTCCACATTTCTCGCTTTGCTCCGATGTCTTTCTTGAGTTTTTCAAGGGTGACAACCATAAGTTAGAAATGGTACTGCCGTTTTTTTAAGACTTTTGTCTTTCGTTCCTTCGTCATCTCTTTTTCTGTGGTTTTAGCAAAATGAAAAATTTTTCCCGATGTCCTGCTCTAATAGGTACTTCGAGATCTAATGTTCCTTTTTTGCTAAGACGACCTACTGACTTGCACGCTTCTTTCTCTGTCTATATTTACGGAACATATGAACAAAAAGTTGTTATTTGTCAGTTTAACGAAGTATGTCGCATCGTAATATTGACACATATGTAATATTTGCAACATATGCTGTAATTTCAATGCTATATTTTACTTTCAACTGACAGTTAGATTGACAGATAATTTAACTAGAGATTAACATACTGGGTCTAAAACTTTCCACAGGAATCAAAGCTAAAAAGATGGTACACTAATACTTTATTCAATATTTTAAACTGCAAACTATGATTTTTATCAATCACATTTAGAATGTTTATCATTATTCCATTACATATTACTTTGTACAGTTTATAGTTACATAACTCTATAAATGTACAATTGTTGGGATAATGAACAGTTTTTAATCAATTGATTGATTGATTTAAAAAAGTACGTTAATATTTTTGGTAATAAAAGTTTGCTATGACTATTGTATTTATTGTTCAGTATTTGTTTTGTTTATTCTACGTTCAAATAAAGTAAATACGATAATCTTTCCATTCTGTTTTCTGAGTAAATATGTTTCCAATCTAAAGATAAAAAATTTGTACTATAGTAGGTATTTTCTCTTTTAAATGTGATGATCCTCACGATTTCCGATCTAAGAATCAAATATGTTTATGCCTGCCATTGTTACTCACATTCTTATTATTATTAAGTATTTATTATTATTTACTATTTTTCATTTATCATTTATCATTTTTTATTTACTATTTACTATTTACTATTTACTATTTACTATTTACTATTTACTATTTACTATTTACTATTTACTATTTACTATTTATTATTTATTATTTACTATTTACTATTTACTATTTACTATTTACCATTTACCATTTACCATTTACCATTTACCATTTACTATTTACTATTTACTATTTACTATTTACTATTTACTATTTACTATTTACTATTTACTATTTACTATTTACTATTTACTATTTACTATTTACTATTTACTATTTACTATTTACTATTTACTATTTACTATTTACTATTTACTATTTACTATTTACTATTTACTATTTACTATTTACTATTTACTATTTACTATTTACTATTTACTATTTACTATTTACTATTTACTATTTACTATTTACTATTTACTATTTACTATTTACTCTTTACTATTTACTCTTTACTATTTACTATTTACTATTTACTATTTACTATTTACTATTTACTATTTACTATTTACTATTTACTATTTACTATTTACTATTTACTATTTACTATTTACTATTTACTATTTACTATTTACTATTTACTATTTACTATTTACTATTTACTATTTACTATTTACTCTTTACTCTTTACTCTTTACTATTTACTATTTACTATTTACTATTTACTATTTACTATTTACTATTTACTATTTACTATTTACTATTTACTATTTACTATTTACTATTTACTATTTACTATTTACTATTTACTATTTACTATTTACTATTTACTATTTACTATTTACTATTTACTATTTACTATTTACTATTTACTATTTACTATTTACTATTTACTATTTACTATTTACTATTTACTATTTACTATTTACTATTTACTATTTACTATTTACTATTTACTATTTACTATTTACTATTTACTATTTACTATTTACTATTTACTATTTACTATTTACTATTTACTATTTACTATTTACTATTTACTATTTACTATTTACTATTTACTATTTACTATTTACTATTTACTATTTACTATTTACTATTTACTATTTACTATTTACTATTTACTATTTACTATTTACTATTTACTATTTACTATTTACTATTTACTATTTACTATTTACTATTTACTATTTACTATTTACTATTTACTATTTACTATTTACTATTTACTATTTACTATTTACTATTTACTATTTACTATTTACTATTTACTATTTACTATTTACTATTTACTATTTACTATTTACTATTTACTATTTACTATTTACTATTTACTATTTACTATTTACTATTTACTATTTACTATTTACTATTTACTATTTACTATTTACTATTTACTATTTACTATTTACTATTTACTATTTACTATTTACTATTTACTATTTACTATTTACTATTTACTATTTACTATTTACTATTTACTATTTACTATTTACTATTTACTATTTACTATTTACTATTTACTATTTACTATTTACTATTTACTATTTACTATTTACTATTTACTATTTACTATTTACTATTTACTATTTACTATTTACTATTTACTATTTACTATTTACTATTTACTATTTACTATTTACTATTTACTATTTACTATTTACTATTTACTATTTACTATTTACTATTTACTATTTACTATTTACTATTTACTATTTACTATTTACTATTTACTATTTACTATTTACTATTTACTATTTACTATTTACTATTTACTATTTACTATTTACTATTTACTATTTACTATTTACTATTTACTATTTACTATTTACTATTTACTATTTACTATTTACTATTTACTATTTACTATTTACTATTTACTATTTACTATTTACTATTTACTATTTACTATTTACTATTTACTATTTACTATTTACTATTTACTATTTACTATTTACTATTTACTATTTACTATTTACTATTTACTATTTACTATTTACTATTTACTATTTACTATTTACTATTTACTATTTACTATTTACTATTTACTATTTACTATTTACTATTTACTATTTACTATTTACTATTTACTATTTACTATTTACTATTTACTATTTACTATTTACTATTTACTATTTACTATTTACTATTTACTATTTACTATTTACTATTTACTATTTACTATTTACTATTTACTATTTACTATTTACTATTTACTATTTACTATTTACTATTTACTATTTACTATTTACTATTTACTATTTACTATTTACTATTTACTATTTACTATTTACTATTTACTATTTACTATTTACTATTTACTATTTACTATTTACTATTTACTATTTACTATTTACTATTTACTATTTACTATTTACTATTTACTATTTACTATTTACTATTTACTATTTACTATTTACTATTTACTATTTACTATTTACTATTTACTATTTACTATTTACTATTTACTATTTACTATTTACTATTTACTATTTACTATTTACTATTTACTATTTACTATTTACTATTTACTATTTACTATTTACTATTTACTATTTACTATTTACTATTTACTATTTACTATTTACTATTTACTATTTACTATTTACTATTTACTATTTACTATTTACTATTTACTATTTACTATTTACTATTTACTATTTACTATTTACTATTTACTATTTACTATTTACTATTTACTATTTACTATTTACTATTTACTATTTACTATTTACTATTTACTATTTACTATTTACTATTTACTATTTACTATTTACTATTTACTATTTACTATTTACTATTTACTATTTACTATTTACTATTTACTATTTACTATTTACTATTTACTATTTACTATTTACTATTTACTATTTACTATTTACTATTTACTATTTACTATTTACTATTTACTATTTACTATTTACTATTTACTATTTACTATTTACTATTTACTATTTACTATTTACTATTTACTATTTACTATTTACTATTTACTATTTACTATTTACTATTTACTATTTACTATTTACTATTTACTATTTACTATTTACTATTTACTATTTACTATTTACTATTTACTATTTACTATTTACTATTTACTATTTACTATTTACTATTTACTATTTACTATTTACTATTTACTATTTACTATTTACTATTTACTATTTACTATTTACTATTTACTATTTACTATTTACTATTTACTATTTACTATTTACTATTTACTATTTACTATTTACTATTTACTATTTACTATTTACTATTTACTATTTACTATTTACTATTTACTATTTACTATTTACTATTTACTATTTACTATTTACTATTTACTATTTACTATTTACTATTTACTATTTACTATTTACTATTTACTATTTACTATTTACTATTTACTATTTACTATTTACTATTTACTATTTACTATTTACTATTTACTATTTACTATTTACTATTTACTATTTACTATTTACTATTTACTATTTACTATTTACTATTTACTATTTACTATTTACTATTTACTATTTACTATTTACTATTTACTATTTACTATTTACTATTTACTATTTACTATTTACTATTTACTATTTACTATTTACTATTTACTATTTACTATTTACTATTTACTATTTACTATTTACTATTTACTATTTACTATTTACTATTTACTATTTACTATTTACTATTTACTATTTACTATTTACTATTTACTATTTACTATTTACTATTTACTATTTACTATTTACTATTTACTATTTACTATTTACTATTTACTATTTACTATTTACTATTTACTATTTACTATTTACTATTTACTATTTACTATTTACTATTTACTATTTACTATTTACTATTTACTATTTACTATTTACTATTTACTATTTACTATTTACTATTTACTATTTACTATTTACTATTTACTATTTACTATTTACTATTTACTATTTACTATTTACTATTTACTATTTACTATTTACTATTTACTATTTACTATTTACTATTTACTATTTACTATTTACTATTTACTATTTACTATTTACTATTTACTATTTACTATTTACTATTTACTATTTACTATTTACTATTTACTATTTACTATTTACTATTTACTATTTACTATTTACTATTTACTATTTACTATTTACTATTTACTATTTACTATTTACTATTTACTATTTACTATTTACTATTTACTATTTACTATTTACTATTTACTATTTACTATTTACTATTTACTATTTACTATTTACTATTTACTATTTACTATTTACTATTTACTATTTACTATTTACTATTTACTATTTACTATTTACTATTTACTATTTACTATTTACTATTTACTATTTACTATTTACTATTTACTATTTACTATTTACTATTTACTATTTACTATTTACTATTTACTATTTACTATTTACTATTTACTATTTACTATTTACTATTTACTATTTACTATTTACTATTTACTATTTACTATTTACTATTTACTATTTACTATTTACTATTTACTATTTACTATTTACTATTTACTATTTACTATTTACTATTTACTATTTACTATTTACTATTTACTATTTACTATTTACTATTTACTATTTACTATTTACTATTTACTATTTACTATTTACTATTTACTATTTACTATTTACTATTTACTATTTACTATTTACTATTTACTATTTACTATTTACTATTTACTATTTACTATTTACTATTTACTATTTACTATTTACTATTTACTATTTACTATTTACTATTTACTATTTACTATTTACTATTTACTATTTACTATTTACTATTTACTATTTACTATTTACTATTTACTATTTACTATTTACTATTTACTATTTACTATTTACTATTTACTATTTACTATTTACTATTTACTATTTACTATTTACTATTTACTATTTACTATTTACTATTTACTATTTACTATTTACTATTTACTATTTACTATTTACTATTTACTATTTACTATTTACTATTTACTATTTACTATTTACTATTTACTATTTACTATTTACTATTTACTATTTACTATTTACTATTTACTATTTACTATTTACTATTTACTATTTACTATTTACTATTTACTATTTACTATTTACTATTTACTATTTACTATTTACTATTTACTATTTACTATTTACTATTTACTATTTACTATTTACTATTTACTATTTACTATTTACTATTTACTATTTACTATTTACTATTTACTATTTACTATTTACTATTTACTATTTACTATTTACTATTTACTATTTACTATTTACTATTTACTATTTACTATTTACTATTTACTATTTACTATTTACTATTTACTATTTACTATTTACTATTTACTATTTACTATTTACTATTTACTATTTACTATTTACTATTTACTATTTACTATTTACTATTTACTATTTACTATTTATTATTTATTATTTATTATTTATTATTTATTATTTATTATTTATTATTTATTATTTATTATTTATTATTTATTATTTATTATTTATTATTTATTATTTATTATTTATTATTTATTATTTATTATTTATTATTTATTATTTATTATTTATTATTTATTATTTATTATTTATTATTTATTATTTATTATTTATTATTTATTATTTATTATTTATTATTTATTATTTATTATTTATTATTTATTATTTATTATTTATTATTTATTATTTATTATTTATTATTTATTATTTATTATTTATTATTTATTATTTATTATTTATTATTTATTATTTATTATTTATTATTTATTATTTATTATTTATTATTTATTATTTATTATTTATTATTTATTATTTATTATTTATTATTTATTATTTATTATTTATTATTTATTATTTATTATTTATTATTTATTATTTATTATTTATTATTTATTATTTATTATTTATTATTTATTATTTATTATTTATTATTTATTATTTATTATTTATTATTTATTATTTATTATTTATTATTTATTATTTATTATTTATTATTTATTATTTATTATTTATTATTTATTATTTATTATTTATTATTTATTATTTATTATTTATTATTTATTATTTATTATTTATTATTTATTATTTATTATTTATTATTTATTATTTATTATTTATTATTTATTATTTATTATTTATTATTTATTATTTATTATTTATTATTTATTATTTATTATTTATTATTTATTATTTATTATTTATTATTTATTATTTATTATTTATTATTTATTATTTATTATTTATTATTTATTATTTATTATTTATTATTTATTATTTATTATTTATTATTTATTATTTATTATTTATTATTTATTATTTATTATTTATTATTTATTATTTATTATTTATTATTTATTATTTATTATTTATTATTTATTATTTATTATTTATTATTTATTATTTATTATTTATTATTTATTATTTATTATTTATTATTTATTATTTATTATTTATTATTTATTATTTATTATTTATTATTTATTATTTATTATTTATTATTTATTATTTATTATTTATTATTTATTATTTATTATTTATTATTTATTATTTATTATTTATTATTTATTATTTATTATTTATTATTTATTATTTATTATTTATTATTTATTATTTATTATTTATTATTTATTATTTATTATTTATTATTTATTATTTATTATTTATTATTTATTATTTATTATTTATTATTTATTATTTATTATTTATTATTTATTATTTATTATTTATTATTTATTATTTATTATTTATTATTTATTATTTATTATTTATTATTTATTATTTATTATTTATTATTTATTATTTATTATTTATTATTTATTATTTATTATTTATTATTTATTATTTATTATTTATTATTTATTATTTATTATTTATTATTTATTATTTATTATTTATTATTTATTATTTATTATTTATTATTTATTATTTATTATTTATTATTTATTATTTATTATTTATTATTTATTATTTATTATTTATTATTTATTATTTATTATTTATTATTTATTATTTATTATTTATTATTTATTATTTATTATTTATTATTTATTATTTATTATTTATTATTTATTATTTATTATTTATTATTTATTATTTATTATTTATTATTTATTATTTATTATTTATTATTTATTATTTATTATTTATTATTTATTATTTATTATTTATTATTTATTATTTATTATTTATTATTTATTATTTATTATTTATTATTTATTATTTATTATTTATTATTTATTATTTATTATTTATTATTTATTATTTATTATTTATTATTTATTATTTATTATTTATTATTTATTATTTATTATTTATTATTTATTATTTATTATTTATTATTTATTATTTATTATTTATTATTTATTATTTATTATTTATTATTTATTATTTATTATTTATTATTTATTATTTATTATTTATTATTTATTATTTATTATTTATTATTTATTATTTATTATTTATTATTTATTATTTATTATTTATTATTTATTATTTATTATTTATTATTTATTATTTATTATTTATTATTTATTATTTATTATTTATTATTTATTATTTATTATTTATTATTTATTATTTATTATTTATTATTTATTATTTATTATTTATTATTTATTATTTATTATTTATTATTTATTATTTATTATTTATTATTTATTATTTATTATTTATTATTTATTATTTATTATTTATTATTTATTATTTATTATTTATTATTTATTATTTATTATTTATTATTTATTATTTATTATTTATTATTTATTATTTATTATTTATTATTTATTATTTATATATATTTATTATTTATTATTTATTATTTATTATTTATTATTTATTATTTATTATTTATTATTTATTATTTATTATTTATTATTTATTATTTATTATTTATTATTTATTATTTATTATTTATTATTTATTATTTATTATTTATTATTTATTATTTATTATTTATTATTTATTATTTATTATTTATTATTTATTATTTATTATTTATTATTTATTATTTATTATTTATTATTTATTATTTATTATTTATTATTTATTATTTATTATTTATTATTTATTATTTATTATTTATTATTTATTATTTATTATTTATTATTTATTATTTATTATTTATTATTTATTATTTATTATTTATTATTTATTATTTATTATTTATTATTTATTATTTATTATTTATTATTTATTATTTATTATTTATTATTTATTATTTATTATTTATTATTTATTATTTATTATTTATTATTTATTATTTATTATTTATTATTTATTATTTATTATTTATTATTTATTATTTATTATTTATTATTTATTATTTATTATTTATTATTTATTATTTATTATTTATTATTTATTATTTATTATTATTATTTATTATTTATTATTTATTATTTATTATTTATTATTTATTATTTATTATTTATTATTTATTATTTATTATTTATTATTTATTATTTATTATTTATTATTTATTATTTATTATTTATTATTTATTATTTATTATTTATTATTTATTATTTATTATTTATTATTTATTATTTATTATTTATTATTTATTATTTATTATTTATTATTTATTATTTATTATTTATTATTTATTATTTATTATTTATTATTTATTATTTATTATTTATTATTTATTATTTATTATTTATTATTTATTATTTATTATTTATTATTTATTATTTATTATTTATTATTTATTATTTATTATTTATTATTTATTATTTATTATTTATTATTTATTATTTATTATTTATTATTTATTATTTTATTATTTATTATTTATTATTTATTATTTATTATTTATTATTTATTATTTATTATTTATTATTTATTATTTATTATTTATTATTTATTATTTATTATTTATTATTTATTATTTATTATTTATTATTTATTATTTATTATTTATTATTTATTATTTATTATTTATTATTTATTATTTATTATTTATTATTTATTATTTATTATTTATTATTTATTATTTATTATTTATTATTTATTATTTATTATTTATTATTTATTATTTATTATTTATTATTTATTATTTATTATTTATTATTTATTATTTATTATTTATTATTTATTATTTATTATTTATTATTTATTATTTATTATTTATTATTTATTATTTATTATTTATTATTTATTATTTATTATTTATTATTTATTATTTATTATTTATTATTTATTATTTATTATTTATTATTTATTATTTATTATTTATTATTTATTATTTATTATTTATTATTTATTATTTATTATTTATTATTTATTATTTATTATTTATTATTTATTATTTATTATTTATTATTTATTATTTATTATTTATTATTTATTATTTATTATTTATTATTTATTATTTATTATTTATTATTTATTATTTATTATTTATTATTTATTATTTATTATTTATTATTTATTATTTATTATTTATTATTTATTATTTATTATTTATTATTTATTATTTATTATTTATTATTTATTATTTATTATTTATTATTTATTATTTATTATTTATTATTTATTATTTATTATTTATTATTTATTATTTATTATTTATTATTTATTATTTATTATTTATTATTTATTATTTATTATTTATTATTTATTATTTATTATTTATTATTTATTATTTATTATTTATTATTTATTATTTATTATTTATTATTTATTATTTATTATTTATTATTTATTATTTATTATTTATTATTTATTATTTATTATTTATTATTTATTATTTATTATTTATTATTTATTATTTATTATTTATTATTTATTATTTATTATTTATTATTTATTATTTATTATTTATTATTTATTATTTATTATTTATTATTTATTATTTATTATTTATTATTTATTATTTATTATTTATTATTTATTATTTATTATTTATTATTTATTATTTATTATTTATTATTTATTATTTATTATTTATTATTTATTATTTATTATTTATTATTTATTATTTATTATTTATTATTTATTATTTATTATTTATTATTTATTATTTATTATTTATTATTTATTATTTATTATTTATTATTTATTATTTATTATTTATTATTTATTATTTATTATTTATTATTTATTATTTATTATTTATTATTTATTATTTATTATTTATTATTTATTATTTATTATTTATTATTTATTATTTATTATTTATTATTTATTATTTATTATTTATTATTTATTATTTATTATTTATTATTTATTATTTATTATTTATTATTTATTATTTATTATTTATTATTTATTATTTATTATTTATTATTTATTATTTATTATTTATTATTTATTATTTATTATTTATTATTTATTATTTATTATTTATTATTTATTATTTATTATTTATTATTTATTATTTATTATTTATTATTTATTATTTATTATTTATTATTTATTATTTATTATTTATTATTTATTATTTATTATTTATTATTTATTATTTATTATTTATTATTTATTATTTATTATTTATTATTTATTATTTATTATTTATTATTTATTATTTATTATTTATTATTTATTATTTATTATTTATTATTTATTATTTATTATTTATTATTTATTATTTATTATTTATTATTTATTATTTATTATTTATTATTTATTATTTATTATTTATTATTTATTATTTATTATTTATTATTTATTATTTATTATTTATTATTTATTATTTATTATTTATTATTTATTATTTATTATTTATTATTTATTATTTATTATTTATTATTTATTATTTATTATTTATTATTTATTATTTATTATTTATTATTTATTATTTATTATTTATTATTTATTATTTATTATTTATTATTTATTATTTATTATTTATTATTTATTATTTATTATTTATTATTTATTATTTATTATTTATTATTTATTATTTATTATTTATTATTTATTATTTATTATTTATTATTTATTATTTATTATTTATTATTTATTATTTATTATTTATTATTTATTATTTATTATTTATTATTTATTATTTATTATTTATTATTTATTATTTATTATTTATTATTATTATTTATTATTTATTATTTATTATTTATTATTTATTATTTATTATTTATTATTTATTATTTATTATTATTATTTATTATTTATTATTTATTATTTATTATTTATTATTTATTATTTATTATTTATTATTTATTATTTATTTATTATTTATTATTTATTATTTATTATTTATTATTTATTATTTATTATTTATTATTATTATTTATTATTTATTATTTTCATTATTTATTATTTATTATTTATTATTTATTATTTATTATTTATTATTTATTATTTATTATTTATTATTTATTATTTATTATTTATTATTTATTATTTATTATTTATTATTTATTATTTATTATTTATTATTTATTATTTATTATTTATTATTATTATTTATTATTTATTATTTATTATTTATTATTTATTATTTATTATTTATTATTTATTATTTATTATTTATTATTTATTATTATTATTTATTATTTATTATTTATTATTTATTATTTATTATTTATTATTTATTATTTATTATTTATTATTTATTATTTATTATTTATTATTTATTATTTATTATTTATTATTTATTATTTATTATTTATTATTTATTATTTATTATTTATTATTTATTATTTATTATTTATTATTTATTATTTATTATTTATTATTTATTATTTATTATTTATTATTTATTATTTATTATTTATTATTTATTATTTATTATTTATTATTTATTATTTATTATTTATTATTTATTATTTATTATTTATTATTTATTATTTATTATTTATTATTTATTATTTATTATTTATTATTTATTATTTATTATTTATTATTTATTATTTATTATTTATTATTTATTATTTATTATTTATTATTTATTATTTATTATTTATTATTTATTATTTATTATTTATTATTTATTATTTATTATTTATTATTTATTATTTATTATTTATTATTTATTATTTATTATTTATTATTTATTATTTATTATTTATTATTTATTATTTATTATTTATTATTTATTATTTATTATTTATTATTTATTATTTATTATTTATTATTTATTATTTATTATTTATTATTTATTATTTATTATTTATTATTTATTATTTATTATTTATTATTTATTATTTATTATTTATTATTTATTATTTATTATTTATTTATTATTTATTATTTATTATTTATTATTTATTATTTATTATTTATTATTTATTATTTATTATTTATTATTTATTATTTATTATTTATTATTTATTATTTATTATTTATTATTTATTATTTATTATTTATTATTTATTATTTATTATTTATTATTTATTATTTATTATTTATTATTTATTATTTATTATTTATTATTTATTATTTATTATTTATTATTTATTATTTATTATTTATTATTTATTATTTATTATTTATTATTTATTATTTATTATTTATTATTTATTATTTATTATTTATTATTTATTATTTATTATTTATTATTTATTATTTATTATTTATTATTATTATTATTATTTATTATTTATTATTTATTATTTATTATTTATTATTTATTATTTATTATTTATTATTTATTATTTATTATTTATTATTTATTATTTATTATTTATTATTTATTATTTATTATTTATTATTTATTATTTATTATTTATTATTTATTATTTATTATTTATTATTTATTATTTATTATTTATTATTTATTATTTATTATTTATTATTTATTATTTATTATTTATTATTTATTATTTATTATTTATTATTTATTATTTATTATTTATTATTTATTATTTATTATTTATTATTTATTATTTATTATTTATTATTTATTATTTATTATTTATTATTTATTATTTATTATTTATTATTTATTATTTATTATTTATTATTTATTATTTATTATTTATTATTTATTATTTATTATTTATTATTTATTATTTATTATTTATTATTTATTATTTATTATTATTATTTATTATTTATTATTTATTATTTATTATTTATTATTTATTATTTATTATTTATTATTTATTATTTATTATTTATTATTTATTATTTATTATTTATTATTTATTATTTATTATTTATTATTTATTATTTATTATTTATTATTTATTATTTATTATTTATTATTATTATTTATTATTTATTATTTATTATTTATTATTTATTATTTATTATTTATTATTTATTATTTATTATTTATTATTTATTATTTATTATTTATTATTTATTATTTATTATTTATTATTTATTATTTATTATTTATTATTTATTATTTATTATTTATTATTTATTATTTATTATTTATTATTTATTATTTATTATTTATTATTTATTATTTATTATTTATTATTTATTATTTATTATTTATTATTTATTATTTATTATTTATTATTTATTATTTATTATTTATTATTTATTATTTATTATTTATTATTTATTATTTATTATTTATTATTTATTATTTATTATTTATTATTTATTATTTATTATTTATTATTTATTATTTATTATTTATTATTTATTATTTATTATTTATTATTTATTATTTATTATTTATTATTTATTATTTATTATTTATTATTTATTATTTATTATTTATTATTTATTATTTATTATTTATTATTTATTATTTATTATTTATTATTTATTATTTATTATTTATTATTTATTATTTATTATTTATTATTTATTATTTATTATTTATTATTTATTATTTATTATTTATTATTTATTATTTATTATTTATTATTTATTATTTATTATTTATTATTTATTATTTATTATTTATTATTTATTATTTATTATTTATTATTTATTATTTATTATTTATTATTTATTATTTATTATTTATTATTTATTATTTATTATTTATTATTTATTATTTATTATTTATTATTTATTATTTATTATTTATTATTTATTATTTATTATTTATTATTTATTATTTATTATTTATTATTTATTATTTATTATTTATTATTTATTATTTATTATTTATTATTTATTATTTATTATTTATTATTTATTATTTATTATTTATTATTTATTATTTATTATTTATTATTTATTATTTATTATTTATTATTTATTATTTATTATTTATTATTTATTATTTATTATTTATTATTTATTATTTATTATTTATTATTTATTATTTATTATTTATTATTTATTATTTATTATTTATTATTTATTATTTATTATTTATTATTTATTATTTATTATTTATTATTTATTATTTATTATTTATTATTTATTATTTATTATTTATTATTTATTATTTATTATTTATTATTTATTATTTATTATTTATTATTTATTATTTATTATTTATTATTTATTATTTATTATTTATTATTTATTATTTATTATTTATTATTTATTATTTATTATTTATTATTATTATTTATTATTTATTATTTATTATTTATTATTTATTATTTATTATTTATTATTTATTATTTATTATTTATTATTTATTATTTATTATTTATTATTTATTATTTATTATTTATTATTTATTATTTATTATTTATTATTTATTATTTATTATTTATTATTTATTATTTATTATTTATTATTTATTATTTATTATTTATTATTTATTATTTATTATTTATTATTTATTATTTATTATTTATTATTTATTATTTATTATTTATTATTTATTATTTATTATTTATTATTTATTATTTATTATTTATTATTTATTATTTATTATTTATTATTTATTATTTATTATTTATTATTTATTATTTATTATTATTATTTATTATTTATTATTTATTATTTATTATTTATTATTTATTATTTATTATTTATTATTTATTATTTATTATTTATTATTTATTATTTATTATTTATTATTTATTATTTATTATTTATTATTTATTATTTATTATTTATTATTTATTATTTATTATTTATTATTTATTATTTATTATTTATTATTTATTATTTATTATTTATTATTTATTATTTATTATTTATTATTTATTATTTATTATTTATTATTTATTATTTATTATTTATTATTTATTATTTATTATTTATTATTTATTATTTATTATTTATTATTTATTATTTATTATTTATTATTTATTATTTATTATTTATTATTTATTATTTATTATTTATTATTTATTATTTATTATTTATTATTTATTATTTATTATTTATTATTTATTATTTAATTATTTAATTATTTATTATTTAATTATTTATTATTTAATTATTATTATTATTGATATTCTTCTTCTGATCGACAAAGATAGACAAATATGATTGTTCAATCTTAGTGTAGAAACTGATGACGTGAGGATCACCACAATTATAACAGAGAGTTTGTATGTAATAGTTAAGATAAATATATTTAATTAAATGAGTTGTAAATAAATTTTCAAATGATATTTTACTATTTCAGAGAGTAGGTACCACTCATGTTATTAAGACGCAGGACATTATCGAAAACGATTTTTATGATGAAGTACGTCATATGTAAATTTGAGCAATATTCAAACAATAGGATAAAATCATTCTATTAGGAAGAAAAACTAAAGAGACCGGAGAAGTTTTTTTTGTTGACGACAGATTGGGGCAAGGGAACGAAGTATACACGTATTGGAAAGAGCGTGCCCGCGTACCCTGCCTTTATTTTCTTGCTGCAAGTTTGCGGAAGATCCCTATTGACAACAGGATTACATTTTTCTCGCGGAAAAGAGCCCTCTTGTTTATCTTAAAAGGGATTACAACTATACTCATGTAAATTAGTTAAGGGCGATCAAACAGGGGTTTGCACATGCTACGTAAATTATGTATCAGGGTTCAGCTGTACTAGTATTATTATTTAAATGAAATGCGCATGTCTCCATGCTCATTGATTAGAAGGAACGCTCACGTTCACATTACTGACTACATTCGCTCTCTAGACAAATACATTTACATACATGCCAAGTTACTCTTGAATTTATCTTCACTACTAGTAAAATGACGCGATTTATTGGTGGCAATTAGTTTGTTGTCTGATTGTGCATGCCTCACACAAGTATATTTCAATTTAGGTCCTATCGTCGTTATAAATTGATTTAAACGTTACTAACGTTATATATCTTACTTCTCACACATAACTACATCTGTGAAATAAAACCATTGTATACAAATCACTCCAAACCTAGTGGTAAATGGCAAAATAATACGATTTACAAATTTATGTTACATGTACGCGATTGAAAGAAATACAGGTTAGGAAATAAAGTAAATTATTATAAAAACATAATGAGATAAATTATGTATGTACCTACTCGTACGTAATTTTTTTACCACGTGCAGAGAGAATAATGTAAATTAATAGTTATTTAACTATAAAATCACGTGTGTTAATGAGGGCAATTAATAATTAAAATATTTTAACGCGTGAACGTAACGAGCTGGTTAATTTTTGAGATCGTTAATTAGCATACGTATTAGTTACAATAATATTCTGTTGACCGTATCTTACTGAATTGGAAACTAATTTTATTCCATAACAATTTTTTTAGCTTAGTAACGTTTGACATTTAAATGTTGACAATTGTTCAGCAATAGTATGTGGTATCTATGGTTACACACTAAAATAGTTAAAAATCATGGATTAATAGGGGTCATTAATGAATGACTTTCTATACATTAACTTAACCTATTGATTAACGATCAACAGATATATTTATGTAACAATCACCCACAACAAGTTTATATCTGCTAAAAGTACCAACTTTTTGTACGTAATTTTCGCATACATAGAAAAAATGTAAATGGCAAAAAAGTGTGTCTGCAACGATAAAGTAAAATGTAAAATTTTAAATATGAATGTGTAAGATAAATATAAATTACGCGTCGCGAATATTCCCGTAACCCGATAGATCTACTAAACGCCTATTCTTGGCCAACCATCGTCGCAGGGCAAGTCACAGCCAGTTGACAACAATAAAATTTATTCATATGACAAAAGATCTGCAAACTGAATATACGGTGGCAATGTTGGGACCTAAATTCGTTAATGAGAAAATGAAATTCGTAGTTAAATATGTTCTTGAATTTTTCAATACGTGTAATGTATGTATAATAATTGATAAATTTTTCATTTAGTTTTATTGGACCTTACCCACAGGTGACACAAATTACTACAAAAACTTTGGTTATAGATGAAGATATAACAAAATTCCATATGAATCGTATTAAATGACAATGAAAATGAAACTAAGATATACCTACGTTACATAAAATTATAACATCCTTCTTCTTCTTGTGACGAAATAGCGCGTATACATTTTAAAACCACTAATGAAATAAAATTCTTTAAAACGCTAGCGAAATAAAATTATTTACAAAACTACTACTTTAATGGACCGTATCAAAGGAAATAAATAAATACATGAATCTATTGAGAGGTTAATTGTAATTATTAACATAAAGAAATTTGATATTTTGATTAAATTAACAGTGTTTACAATTATATTAACAATGAGCAGTTGCCTACATGATGTGATTTCTGAAATTATTCATACATATATTCACGGAGAACATAATGAATATTAATTAATGTGCAAGAGTGAATATTTGAGGAATATAAAACGTCTTCCTGTGAATAGTGGCCAACCGTAAAACTTACAGCTATATGAAAGTTGAAAATGTAGTTGAACACGCTAAAAACTTTTCAAAATTAATTTTGAGTTAAATGAGTGTGAAATATCGCGCTTCGTTTCCAAACGAAAATGTGCTTCAAGTTTTGAATGAAAAATTCATCAGATTAGTTGAATTACATTTTTATGGTCTCGAAATTATTTTAGTGAAACTTTTCTTATTAGAAGTAAATTACAATTTCAAATAGAATTCCATTAACACTGAGTTGGATATCTCTTTGAAATTTTATAAGTCGTGTTTATTTAGCTTGACAGTTTAATTAAAACTAGCGCCTCATTGCTATATTCTTCCGCATGGTTGAACATATTACTGATATCTACTAGCCTGCAATGAATCTCTGTTCCCAATATTCATACTTTAAACAAATTTATAATATAGGCTGTCTAAGATAACGATCTCTGAATATGAGTTCGTGAGAAATGCAAGGGATATGCTGCCTTCAAATTAGTCATACAAATTGATAATAGGTATTATAATATTTTACTTTAAAAAGTACTATAACACTAAACGTCAAAACTCTCAGTGAGATTTACGACCGTAGAGGAACGCCTGGTAAGAACCTTTCGCAGTAAAACTCCGTCATGTCATTACCAAAATTTGCGAACAAGAAGTAGTTGTAGCAAAGGATGTTAATCGTGAATTTATTGAATTTATTGAAAATCTGCGTAAATAAAATATGTATTTGTCAAATATTGTTTCTTTGTTCAATATGATCTGTGTTGCTGTTGCGAATAATAAACATTTTTGTACTAGTAAGACAATGAATATTTTCTATAGTGTATGTACGTACAGTAGTATAATATGCATATTATAATATGCTTGAAGAAAAAATAATATATATTATACACGACGATAAACAGTCCTTATCGACTCGTGAAAGATAGTAACATTAACATCTTCCACTTGTCGATAAAGTATCTCTTTATCGTCGTTATAATAAATAACTATTACGTCTATAATGTTTTTAAAATATTCCAAGTGTTAAAAGATTTTCTAATTGAAAATGTATCAGGAAGCATATCTAATTTATTAAATTTATTAGAAGAACTTTTTTTGCTTTTTCTCGATTACCTAATAAACAATATATTTATGCATTTTTGCCCCTGTGGTGCACTCTTTACGCTAGCAATGAGTGCGCGTGAGGTGACGCCTGGTAAACGCCCGCACGGCACAAATATGTCATCATAACCGAAATCTGTGTACAAAACAGAATGGCGTACCCAACAATGATATATTTATTTATTTATTTTTCATTTACTTATTTAACAAATAAATTTTTAATTAATTGATACCTGTAGAGTAAAGTAAAATAATTTATATTTAAGATATGAACAATGTGAGACAAATGAAGGCTACTCACCTGTACCGCACATAAGTTGATGCACCTGAAACTCACGGATAAAGGCGGAAGCAGAGGTCGTGGGTCGAATAATAGTTTGGTGGTATAATGTAGCCCAACAAAACAAAAAAAAATGACTCAGGCCAATGCATGTACAATTTTTTTTAATACCAACTTTTTATTCTTAAAAAGGATAACCTCGAAAGAATGAACACAGAACAAATATAATAAAAAAATTAATTTTGGATACAATAAATTACAAAAAATTATATAAGAATCCAATAGGATTTTTCTTGAACTCTACATAAGATAAAAACAAAAAAATGGTACCAAAAAGACGGCGGCAGCACAGTAAGTCCGCTAACTACTGAAGACGATCCACTAAGGTGGTGGGAAACGAACCCTTGGCCCAGACGTAGAGCGGGAACCCGGTAGATCTTTTACGGAAGCTGGAGTAGCCCGTGGTCTCAAAAGCGAACTGTGAGGCAACCCTCGGTCGCTGGTTCGGTGTAATATTATCCTGCAGTAGTGTTGGAACTATGCGGCTATAAACAAGGCTTAGACTGGCTACGGCTCCGTAGTCCGGCGAAACTAAAGCCCATGATTGGCTCGCTAAGCGAAGATGGATCTGAAGCTCCAAAATCCGAGATCAAAGGCAGCCACCAACCACCAGAGCTGTCCCTACAAATTTCGCCGCAGTAACTTGTGCTAGAAGGCACAACGCGGCCTGAAGAGCCTGAATACTTTATAAACATAATTCAAAAAATGAAAGACTTCTGTGCTTCGTCCGGAAGTTATACAAAAAAAGTACAAAAGTTAAATATGAGCAAAAAATGATGAACTAATGGACAATACAAAAACAAAACAAGTATGACAAATAAATACGGCACAACAAGGAAAAAGGTTGTAGGTAGAAAAATAAATTTTAATAACCACACTGACAGATAAAACCGCACATTGTGAAAATGCAAGGCACCGTCGAAAAATAAAAAGGGCCCTTCCTACAAGCATACTATGCTCTCGGTTCACGTCCACCAGACTAAAGGAAGGGCTTAAATAGAATTTAAAGACGAAACGGTAAGTCCCTAATGACTGGCTATTCTAGAAGCACTGGCCGCCTGGCTATCAATAGGACTAAAGAAATAAAACCGCGCTAGCTAAAAAGTTAACTACTCGTTAGAGCAAATTTCCCCGATAGGGCTTCGCCACGAACCAAAGGATAATCTACAATTATTAAAACAAAGGGGGCTCGCAAGGGCAAAAAGGTAGAGCGTAGGAAACTGCTCCGGCTATTTAAAAGGAAACAAGTCCGAGCCGTGACTCTAACTAAGTATTAAAAGAACCACCCGTTTCAACCGTTGGCAAACACTCATACAGGATGGGATAGGATAGAGAACTCAAGAAGGGTTTAAACTGAACTACAAAATATTATAAGTTTAAACTAAATGAAGTGTTATAAGAACACGGGGACATGAGCCTGACCGATTATCGGTTCGTAAAATAAAAATGAAACAAAAGAAAAGAATAAGAAAGTTACATGGCCCACAAAATTTTGACTAGCCAAATAAAGCTACACGTGGCTCAAATAAATACAAAGAAAAATAATACAAAAGCTCGTGGAGTCGCCAATACTCAAAATTAAATTAAACAGGCCTCTAGTAAATTTGAACAAAACAAACAAGGAAAAAAATTTGATAAAGAGGCAACAAGGTAATGAATAAAAAACATAAGTAAAATAGAAATAAATAAAATAGTGTAGATCCGCTAAGCTCACAGCATGAAGCCACATGAACTGAAAAAAATATCCACACAATAAAATATAGAGAAATATGATAAAATACAAAAACGAAATCTCAACAATGAAATAAAAAGAACCAGCTCCACAGTGCTGCTAAGTGACTAGAAAATAGTCCCACTGTGATTACATTAACCAGCCAAAACCACATGGCACAACAGTAGACCAAACCATAAAATACAAAAAAAAATTGATAAACAAAAGATCGAGTCAATTACCAGACACTGCTTCGCTGGATTTCAAAGGAAATTTAGACAAATTAACAGAAATGAAACGAAGAACATAATAACTTCATGCTGCCAACTCGCAACTCCGGCTTTCTAAGTCTTCTCTGATTAACAATTTTTATCCGGACAAAGCTATCTCCTCCAAAGTATACACAAAGAAATAACAGAAAAAATTATATAAAAAAGTAAGAATAATTTTAAAATAAACATTTGGACTATTTAATAAAGTGAAAACTAAACTAGAATAAACTAAATTTGGACAAAAGGCAATAAAATTTAGATAGATTATTAAATAAACTTTTCTTAAACAAACAATAGATGGCATGAGAATACTAAATTTACGATGCGTCCTTCACCGAAAAATTCTTAAAAGTTTTAGAGTAAATTTAAAAAAAAAAATTTTAAACATGAAAATTTATAGAAAAACGATTAACAGCGATGTTGCAAAACGCCACAACAATATTATTTTAATAGTTATTTATTATACAAGTGTGGAATGTAACATATTAGTCACGAAAGAAACAATTTTCTTTCGTGTCTAATGTACATTCCACACGAGTGTAGTACAACGTTTTATCCAACACTTTTTTTGAACTTCTGAAATCATTTTATGTTATCGTTCATTGTTTTACATTGACAAGTAATTTGATATACTATTTTAAATTACAATGTAGATATTGAATGGTTGTTTGGTTTGGTACTATGTGAAGTGTTTGTTATATTCTTATTCAGCAAAAATTTTGTAATTATTATCTGACATTGGGAATTCTTTGAAAGAAAAATACACTAAAATTTGTGAGAATGTTGACCTTCCTTTTATACATATTTAATTAGAAGCACAAGCAGCAACTTTGAATTTAATTCATAAGGTTGCAACGGGTCCGTGAAGTTGGGAGCAACCAATAACCAGTCGTAGATGACAGCTGTCATTGGGTAAAAATATATATGTAATACATATCATTTAATATTGTTACGGTCTAATTTTGCCATATAACATTTTTGCTCTATATTCTTATTCCTATCTTTTACGTACCTTTCTTCAACTTAAATCTGGATTTTCCCTCGTCAAATCTTTACTGTTATTCTGTCAATCCTTTATATCTCTGTGTATCCTTCATTTGTTATAACTTCTTTAGTTAGTATTCTATCCAATAAATCTTCTTTGCAACTTCATTCTCCTTTTTATTGTTTGTGTTAAGTGTTTCATTAGTTCCTAAATTGTGTATCTCTCATGTAAAATATGTTTCACTTCTATTCAGTAACTTACCTGTATTCTTATTTTAGCTCTTTTAGTCATATTTCTGTGTTATTTAGCATCTTCCAAACATTCATTCTGTAGCGACCTTCTGAAATTTTGTTGACATTTTTGGCAGGTTTGATGCTGTTTAGCATGTCAGCGGCGTGCGCGTTCGTTTTATTGTATTTCTTCTTTATGTTATTTTTTTGTTTTACTGTCGCGTTGTATGTTTCCGGCCACCATTTTGATTGTCCGTGTAAAAGTTTCCGACCTCATGGACTTTGGTTCCTGAAGTGATGCAGGAAGGACGTGTTTTTGACCATCGTATTTGTGGCACATGGCCATTGTTCGGCGTAGATTTTTTTGTGTAGTTGTTGTGTCGATGCCAAAGTGGAGTGTTTCGTTCGTTGTCGTTTTGAACCAATATTTTTTTGGTCTCGCCATTGTGCGGATTTTGATAGCGTCGAAGTGCCGTTTTGACTGTCCAGTGTTAGTTTTTCGGTGGTACGCCATTGTGGATTCATGTTATGTTTATTTTCTTGAGGTTGTTATTTAATATTTGACAAGAGAACAGGAAAAAATAAATAGCTCTTGAATAATATCATTCTTCGGTACATACAATATAATGGACAGATAAGTAACTGGAAGCTGATGTTACATAACGAGTAAAATGATGAAGTTCAATAAAGAAGAATGATATTATTCAAGAGCTATTTATTTTTTCCTGTTCTCTTGTCAAAAATTAAATAACAACCTTATGAAAATAAACATAACAACCGTAAATAAAATAACAAAGTTCATAGTTTGCTACTTCAAACATGAATAATACAAATGTAACAAATGTAAATAACGTAGGCCCTGTGCCGGCGCGAGCAACGTAAAAATAGTTTTTAAAATCGTATTACCCGCGTCGGCACAGGCATTACATTTTCGTTCTGGCAGTTAATCTCCGAGGGAGGATTTGGCCGCTCTATATTCTCATCTTCGTTTGTTGGGACATCAGCCAGCTTGAGTCCATCCGCCAACATCGCCCACCTGTGTAGCCCTTTCCGCCCTGCACACGTCACATGAGCTAAGTACATTAACTTCTTTCAAGAGCGTTCTTCCGTTTTGCGATTTTTTTTCGTGGAAGAACTGAAGTCATTTTAAAGTTGTGTGTTGCCGTAGAGGACTGTTCTACAGTGTCCTCATTGTATTTTTTTTGACGCTTTAGTAATTGTATTTTTGTTGAAATTATTATTGTGAATATGACATTGGAGCCTTCAGCTCAGTATATTTAATTATCGTTGAGATATATTTTGTATAGTAGCATTTTTGATGATCTTTATGTTTGAATTGTTGCAACTTATAATTCAGCAAGAACGCGCGTATCAACTGGCATAATTTGCCCACTTTTGAACTGATATCACTTTGATTGTTGTAGATGTAACTTCGCAGCGCCCGAAGCTGGGTTATGGGTTTAGGGTTCAACAATTTGTGTACTTATGATCTCTTTACTTTTTTTCAACTTATATATTCATTTTTTATATTGTTGTGCATTTACAATTTTTACATTTCTTTCACCGTGCCTTAAACACGCAGGAACTTGCTTTCATTAAATTCTATTTTATTAAATTATTTCTTTTATTTCGCAAACCTCAGTCGTTTACAGGCAACAACGTTACGGTAGGTAAGATCTCTTTTAGTATTTTGTTTAGTACCGTCCTTTTCGTAATTTTGAAGTTAAAAATTACGTGGCGCCCTTATTCCTTTTTTATAACCATTCCTATGGTTTTCAACCCTGCCCGTCTCTACTGTTTAAAAGATGGCGGCCTCCCAACAGAACATCCCTGTGGAGTATCCGTGACTCAATTAACCCTTTAGGGAAAAGTTACGTCACAATATTAATATTAATTAAAAAAATAAGTTTCATAATGTTAAATTATTTTAATAATAAAATAGTTTTTTAAACTTGCTTTTTTATTTTTATTAAATAAAACTTAAAAATTTCTCCGCGACTTCTCAATTATTCTCTCACGGAGAGAGTAATATTGTATATTAGCTATTTCAAATAACTATAGTAACAAGTATATTATGAGTCAGTACTTATATTTTTATGAAATCAGAAAATCGTGAAATAGGAATAATGACATTTACAGGTTATTTGCACACATCTTGCCAGATTAAAATGTCACAGTAAGTAAATGTGCACCTTTTATTTTTTTTAGAACTAATTATTAATAGGTACCTACTTTTATTTCTTTTGCCCTCAACAACATCCAGGGTTGCTTTTTTAAACTCGTCCATCTTTTATAAAATCATATAAGAATAAACTACTGACAAAGTTTTGGAATTTAAATGACAGTTAAAAAATATAATATTGTCATGTATTTATAGTAAACATAATATATATATATATATATATATATATATATATATATATATATATATATATATATGAAAAGTACTATTATTTGAAACACGTTGAAATGTTAGTTATATATCAAACTGGGCCCATCAAACAAAGAAAAATATCCCTCGTCTAGCAGAAATGACGCGTGCGGTAAGAAAAAACATTGGACAATCGCGCGCCGCCCTCGCTGTGAATCACTTAGAAGGGCAGTCGAAGCACGTCACCCCTATATCTTTTCATTCATCCCTTAATCGTGCTGGGGAGTAGAACCTCCCTTTTGCTGTACATCTCCCCTTATTTTTTACCCTCACCCTGTCTATTTGTCATGATTCCGATGTCTTGTTTTATATAATTCTACTTATAATCAATTTAATTTCGTGAACTGAAAATACTAAAATATATGACAATAACATTTGATTTTTTTGTAAATAAATATGGACAATTTTATCAAATAAATATGGTTTTCGTCGATTGGTCTTAAAAGTATGATTTTATTGACAGTTATAATAAAGTTTTATTTTCACTGAGTAAAACTGTCAAAAATGATTTAAATTTGTATTTACATAGCAGCCATATGCATAATGTTGATAAAATCGATGTAAATAACATTAAAATAATCGTAAAATTAATATGAATTCTAAATAATGGGGTATGAGACCATAATGGAATTTTTATAGATTCGCCAGAAAATATTAAAATGAGCTTCTATAGCTTCTCATTATAGTAATAAAAATTAAATATGATTTCGTAATAATATAGTTATTTGCAATAGAATGTTTTAGAAAAGTGTTATGGTGACGCTCGTATAGCGTGAGTTTATGTTTCCACTACTATTAACCAGTATGAAAACTGTTTGTCTACCACGCGCAAGCCTTAGCAATGTCGCATATATCCCTTCTTTAAATTTTTAATAATAATTTATTTCTCGTAAACTATTAATCATTTCTTCCACATGAGTAAAAAGTATAGGTTATGACGCACGCGAAATGAGGCACTTTTTACTTTAGTTGCAGACAATCTTTTTTATGTAGGTATAGAATAAAAGAGTGATAAAGTGCCATAGCTTTCATTATTTCATCCATTCTTATTCATAATTTGATGGCGATACAAGTTTTGTATACGAGGCGCTAGCCGAGTATGCAGGGCCACACATCATGTGAGCAAATTAGTTTCTTCACGAGTTCTGTACAGCGTTTGGTTTATCCTTCGTTTTAAATGTTAAACAATATTAAAATTTGTAATACTTACTATTACTTAGTATATGGTAATGAAAAGTATGTAAATGCAGGGGTATTCACCAGTGTTGTTCGAACTCATAAAAAATTGTACTAATATTTAAAGGAAAATTGTGCTAAAACAAACTTATCAGTGTACTAAATTCAAAAAATGGCGGGTAAGCTATATTTTACTAATCAATAAAATAAGTGAAAATATACCTTTATTGACTAACAATAATAATTATGCATATTTTAATACAATAAAATTCTTTGATATGGAACAATGAAACTATCGATAAAACAGTCAGATTAAAATAACAGATACTATAGTTAAAATAAATAAGTGTGGTTTGCGACTTTCGACACACACATGTCATATGGTCACATGTACACTTACTTGTACGCTACGCATACGCAACGCAGTGCATAAAATTAAGTTTCTGTTAATCTGAAAACTTGGGATGCCGTAAAATGTGTACAGTGAATTACTCGCTTCAAAAATTGGCTGGTACCGCAAGTCTGGTTTTAATTAAAATGCTGTTTTAAGATATGTAATTTTTATAATAATGAAAAGGTTCTGTTAGACGATTTAGGATCAGGACAAGACTGGATGAAAGATATCATCAAGAAGCGGGGCGGCTAATTTAATTTATGTATGATGTATAACTAATTGTTAAACATAAATGTAGATTTTAAGGCAATAGACCTTTTCAATTTAAAGAGATAGAAGATATGCGCAATGGGGATCTGCGCATAGTAAGAACAACAGATCCATAACGTTAGTTTCTAAAAAAATTAGACGTAAAATGAGAGATAAGTCTCAGACAACTTTAAAAAAACTTATTGAAAAAAGTTACAAAAGCTTTTATTGAAGCTAAAATATCTAAAGATGCAAATTTTTACCGAGAATACAGGTATTTTAATGACTACAATATTTTTGACGTTTCGTTTGACAGCCCAACTTGCAGTTTTACGTGCCATTTTACTATTTTACTTACTATTTGTAGCGATAGAAAGAGGTAGCTGATAAATCGAAAAGGTCTATTTGGTAAGAATAAATCTAATCTAATATTAATAATAGTTAATATCAAATTTACCAAAATATTATTTTAAAGATGAATATATTTTGTATTCAAACAAATAATTTTTTAAAAAATCGTTCTTTAAACGTAAGGGTAGAATTAAATATTAAAATTTGAATTTGACATTTCTTCAAACAGCGCTTTAGTTAAAACAAGACTTGTGGTACCAGCCATTTCAAAATGATAAAGTACTAGCCGTACCAAAAATAAATCGCCAAGAAATATAAAACACATTGATTACATCTTCTACAAAAATGATTATTTACAAAAAAAATATACTAGAAATTAAAAAGCGGTTATAACGTATTAAAAAGTTATTCTGTGTACTAAATCTAGTACAATAGTGTACTTCGGAACAACACTGGTAGTCACGGGACAGTTACTTTCAAAGTCCGTTTGTTTGCAACCCGAAATACAATTTACATCAGCATCTAGCCTCTTTTGTTCTCTTATTATGATAAACTGTCACATTTTGAAGTTTTCATTCATATTATCTTGTTCACTCATTCGAATAAAATTAAATATGTTATCACGTGTTTGGTCATTAGTATTCTGGGTTGCAAACAACCGGACTTCCACAGTAACTCTCCCGTGACTAACCCTATAAACATTCGCAAATGTCAAGAATATTATTTCTGGTTTTAATTTTTTTTTATAAATTGTGAAAATAATAAATAGTGGCAGTATCGGCGTCAATATATGACAGCATTGACTTCGTGTCCACGAGGGCTTGCACCTGGTGTGCCCCTACGGTGACGGTTACACGGATGCGGTCGGCCTTTCCCTGGTTAACATACGCGGGAGAGGACATCACGGCGGCCACAACGTGAGCAGAATACTCGTGGTATATTGTCACAGTTTTGCCGAAAATGCCCTGGTTCACCACATCGACAGCATGCGCGACGCAGATCCGTTGAGACGGCATGATTCGTCGGAATTGGGTTTGCTGGTGCTGCCTCTTGGGTGCGCCGGTTATGGGTTTTTAGCTCGCGTTGTAGTTCTTCTAGCTCCCGGACTTTCTCCAGGAGGGCGTGAATAGTAGTATAGTCCTGGCGGCGGATTCGCTGGCGGTACTCGGGTCGGACATTTTTGTATAGCCGGTATAGTTGCTGTTCGTTGAAGCCAAAACGTTGCAATTTGGTTTAAAAATCCTCTTTCTTAAGGGCGTACACCCAGCTTGTCGACATTGTGTTCTTCTTTTAATGTCACTGATCGGGCGCCAAATTCTGTAACGCTATTTTGTAGATAGCGGGCAGAAAGTTGGCGTGAGATTGCTCGGGCGCCAACGGTAGGATAGCAGATTTGGAGATAGGGTAAAGTGTGAAAACACAATTTAAATAAAATATACTAGATGAGTTTATTTTGCTGTATATCGTCGTACACATCAGTCTGGTGGTCGCTGATTGTCAAGCTGGGTGCTGGGTGTGTGTAGTAGAGAAATATTGGTTTTTTAGATAAACGACGCCGGGGATTGCGTACCTGACGCCAGGCGTGGCGTTGACGGTGACTGCGGTGACGACGGTGACAGAGGCGGGTAAGCGGTCGATGCAAGGATCTTCAGTATCCGTCTCGGAATATTTTTGGACGGCTCTGTATGGCAGATGTCGCGCTGATTCGGCGGATAATGGCAATAGTGACGGTAGAGTCGCAGGTGCGTGTTTTTAGCACAATTGTAAAACCGACGCCAGGCGTCGCGACGGTGATGTTGGCGTAAACGTAATGTCGGTAGATGCGTGGATCTTAAAGATCCTTCTGGGAGTGTTTCTGAACGGTTCTGGCGGAATCGACGCCAAGCGTCGCATCGCAAATGTTGCGGCGAGTAATGGCAGTAGTAATGGTAGAGGCGCCGGGCGTCGCTACGGCGACGCTGGTGTACACGAAATGTCGCGGAGTACATGGATTGTCGACGGTAATGCGACCCAGGCAAAACTCGCAGACTAGGCCTGGGCTGCCCGGCATACGCACGGGGGCGTCGCGGCATCGAATCAGAAAAACACACTTGGGTTGATGCACAAACGTCAAGTCGGTAAACTCACAATGAGTTACTGTAAGCGACTAAAACCGCGCAACTGGTGAATCTGGTTCACGGAAATGACTACGGCCGGTGTCCGTCGTAGTGTCTCTGGATATTTTCATATATGCCTTCCGAAGACGCTTGTGGCCTAAGATCGCAGTCAACTGTTTGGTTAATTCCACTGAAATATATTATTGACGGAAATGCGCATACCTACTATGATAGTGAAGGCCTATTGAATGCCGGCTGCCGGTGGAATCGTCAAAACATCGGGACAATTTTGATTTGACGAAAATTACATTTTCTGGTGCGATCCGTTTAGTGGTCATGACGCAGATTTTAAATAGGTGTGAGTAATAGGGAATAGCGTATACGACTATCCGGCTGTTTAGTTCGACACGGACATGCGCGGACCCGCTAGCAGGAAATTGTTATTTAATGCAAGGGGCCTGCAGTTTAGTGTATGCTGATAGGCTTCAGCCATTAATATATTTCAGTTGTCAATTTCATATTTTCACTCACAATGATACTATTAAAACTCCAAATGCGGGACCCCACATTTCTATTTTGTCGAATTTTTTTAAACTTTTATGAAAGGTCGCTCCTGTATTGATAACATATTTACTTTATCTACAGCAGTCCAAATTCAATTAAGACTACCAAAGAAATATGTTTATAGATTTTAGAAGAGCCTTCGACTCCGTACCACTTACTTTGCTCTGGAACGAACTACATGCACTGGGTGTGAGCGGTAAAATGATTCGGGTAATAAATAAACTGATAATGCGGTTATGAAAATAAGGTTGAACGATTATTCTTATACAAACAATATTTTTATTGACGAGGGAGTTTTACAGGGGGAAGTTTCGAGCCCACTGCTATTTAGTCTATATTTAAATGATATCGAAAAAAATTTTCGGGATAAGAGAGTAAAGGGTTTAACTGTTACACATGACAATGATCGTTTAATGTTACTATAAGCAGATGATTTAGATTTTCGCTGAGTCACCATTTGATGTACAGAAAAAATCAAATTTCTGGAAGAATATTGTAATTTGAAAAAAAAAACTTATTGTAAATGAAAGTAAATATGGGGTTCGAACACTTTTAAAGGGACATTTAAGCAAAAAAATCTGATGTGGCCAACATATGACCTTCCCTCAATTCCATGTTTAAAATAGCAATGAGCTTTAAGTAAAGTATCACTTCCAGTTGATCGTTTGTAAACAAAATCTAATTTGTTGTTCCAATAAATAGAAAAGTCTGTAATACCAAATTTTGGTTTATATTTCATTGTTTTTCCTCGAAAATCTGTTCAGAGTTTGAAGTAAAGTATCACTTCCGATTTATCAATTATATAAAAAATGTCGTTCTCATTAATATAAAAATTTTAAATACTAAATTTGACAAGTTTTGCAGTATATCATAATAGATTTTTCACGAAAATCTGTTCAGAGCTTCAAGTAAAGTGTCACTTCTGGTATAATAATTTTAGCTAAAATCTAATTTGTTGTTCGTTTATATTTTAATATAGTTTTTTTTATTAAAAACTGTTATGGGCATTAAGTAAAGTATCACTTCCGGTTATCCAATTTTACCCAAAATCTAATTAACTCTTTATATGAATGCATAAAGCTTAAATACGGAAAATAGAAATATTTGGAAGCTTATTATGAGTCATCGTGGACGAAAAATTCGTCACACACACACACACACACACGCACACACACACACACACACACACACACACACACACACACACACACACACACACACACACACACACTATCGCTATTGGTACATTACTTTATTGTTAGCAAATATGGGACGTAAGATACATAAAAGAAATTGAAAAAGCACAAACGAATTATTTTTAAAAACTGTTATTTCTGCCGCAGAACGCTCCGGGGTATGTGGTTCGTTTAGAATCTAAAATATCACTACATATGGTAAAATTGTTAATTGGCTGGATTATAAAATTTTGGAAAATGCCAGATTGTAAAGACCCCAAAATGTGCTATGGAAGGCTAAATAGTTTGGATAAGCTACCAAATGTTAAGATTAAGTACAATTTGTTCACACAAATCAAAACATGGTTTCAAAATATTGGTTTTCCAGACATATTAGACTCTCCGAATGCATCACTATAAAAAAATAGCATTAATATAATAGTAATAAATTACGAAGATTGATTGAGAAATGAAGACTTAAGAAGAGCTACAAACAGTAATTTTTGAACTGTTTATAAATATATATACCAATTAAAAATGGGACACCTCCTTACCTAACTTTGAATTTGCCTATAAGAATAAATAGATCACTAGCTCAGTTACGCACATGTAATAATCTCATGATCAGGTTGACGATAAATAATATAAGCTATAAAATTAACCCCAATGAAACGTGCACAAAATATAATTTACATTAATTAGAAGGTATAAAATATATTATATATCGTTGTCCAATGTACAAGCAACTTAGGGAACATTGGCTGTCTTCTGTGGACGAATATATTAGCATATAATAATAATAATAACAATAATAATAATAATAATAAATACCTTTATTGGCGAATATTCAGCAATAGCTGTTCTTCTATATTAACCTTACATAATAATTATAACATGAACATAAAATTTGCAAATATAGCAAAGCGAACAGATAAAAAGTGTGAATCAGAAACAAGAATTGAAATAAGCAAGCAATAATAAATAAGATATATTGTGGTAATGAGTACAAGGACTTCAAAGGAGTGACATGTCATTTTGTAGTATTTTTTTTACATTCCTAACAAAAGTAGCAGACTTGAGAGAAATAATTGAGGGTGAAATCTTATTGAGAGTCGTAGGAATAGTATAAGAAAATGTGCGTTTAAACAATGCGGAATGAAACTTAGGGATGTGATATTTCAAATTATTCCTTAAATTACTGCTATGATGATTAGTACGCATAGTTAATTTGTTGTAAAGATAAGAGGGAGATTTATTCTAAATTATGCGATGTGCCAAAGAAGCTATATGCAAACATCTAGTCTGTTTCATATCCAACCAATTGAGCTCTTCTAAGGCGAAACGTGTTCATGTCTTTGCAAGCCATTATGTCTTAATATGGTGCATAAAAATCAGGATTATGATTCATGGCCAATGCTTTAAAATTAAGATCATTTTTACTTAACGAATAACGGTAATTATTAAAACTTTTTTTGTATTATTGTTATATAAGATGTAAATATTTTTCACTTTTGTACAATTCTCAAAATGCATGTATGTATGTAAATACTTTTATTTTCGTATTTTATTTCTTTTGTATCAGGAATTTCCTGGAGGGCAAAATAAAATATATTATTATTATTATTAAACCTTTATGAATTTGAAAATGTTGCTAAATGTATTATAGTTCCCGCGCTGTTATTGAGAATGACCTTAAATGCGTAGAGCCTAAAATTAACACTTAGGCAAATCTAAATGTAATAGTAATTATAATATGCTGTTGTTATAACGAGGAAAAGTCTTCGTCAGCACTTGAAATTGATATAAAGGGAAAGCCAAAATATGCGCAGGTTCAGTCTCAACATAACAGGCGCCAGGTATACTAGATATTTGAAATTATATATCCTTTAAAATAAATTTTTATTTTTTTCTTGGTTTTAATAACAAGGCGACCAAGAAAGAAAGATGGAAAGAGGACAAATTAATAATGTTTTCTAGCTACTGAAGCAAAAATAATATCAATTGTTTTTAATTATTATGAATCAATCAATATATTATTTCTTTTGGTTCATTCTGAGGGTACTTTAGTTTATAAAATGCATAACTAGAAAGAAATATGTAATACCTAATGTTTATTAATATACATACATGGTGTTTGGCCTAAGTATAGCACCATGAATATTTCGTTTATTTTGAGAGATACAAAAAAATGTTAAAAAGCAAACTTAAACTAGAAAACTGGGCTCTTATAATGATCATTGTTTTAAAGTAATAAAATCGATTTCATAGCTTGCTATGTTTTATTTTGTATGGTATTTTATATATATATATATATATATATATATATATATATATATACAGGGTGAGTCTGGGAAAACGCCCCCCCCCTTTAACTTTTTTTTTATAAGTAATAGAAAAAAATGGCTCTTATAAAAGTTTTATTATTTTACATATACTATTTGATGGCAGATGTAGATATTTTTACGACTATCAACTTTTATTTTTCAAATAGCAACCTATAATTATTTTAATAAAAAAGAGACCGCCATTTTTTTCTGTTTTCTACGATGTATTATTTTTTATTAATGTATTTGAAAAATTTCGAGAAAAATGAGATAATTTAGAAATATTAGAAATAATTTTTAAACAAATATTATAGGTGGCTATGTGAAAATCAGTATCACCGACTGTCCGTATGCCACAATTCTTTCTTCACTACTAGTGCCGAGTATTCACTTCCACTTGCCGTTACTGTCCTCGTATACCTAGCTTTCCAATACTCTTCATTGCTACAGAGTATTCACTTTCACAGTTACCTCGGTATACCAGTAAATTCCCGACTCGCCGTTACTGTCCTTCTACACTATAGCTTCCCAATACTCGTCAACACTACCGAGTATTCACATCCACGGCTATCCCAGTTAACCAGTAACTTCCCGAGTCCTACACTGGACACTATACTGCATAAGCTCACCACGATACTGCTGTGCTTCACTAACACTCTATGTGAATGTTTATATATGTCCCTCCATGTAACTAACGAACTAACTAACTAACTCCCGAGCATAGCTGTGCCCCTTTTATACAGCTACCATTACCTTCTAGAGAGCTCTAGAATGTTCGACCCCATAACAACAACGAACACAAAAGTTTCGAGCGACCGGAAGTAATTAAACCCTCCGCGACTCGCTTGTTTACGTCGCCCGGCTACTATTGCGATTACGTCATCGCTATAAATAGACACTCGCTTATTGCTGCGGTGACGGGGGTACGGTCGAGACAACGGTGGCGACAGCGGCGGAGACAGCGGCAGCGACGGTGGACGTTCCACGTTACAATATTAATGAAATGGTGGTATAGACTCTAGACGGATAATAAGAGAATTTAGCAGAAGCACATACCTTATATCTGAATTCCTAATTTATTTCCCAATCGAAATTTTTCCATTTACGGAAATGAGATATTTAGGTAATTATCATGTACGCGTACGCATCTGTGCTTGTGCAAGTGTGATTCTGTAATGTGGAGCATACACAACAACACACTAATCATTGTATCTAAGCAACGATATACCAATCGATAATACAATACGTCAGTCTAGCTACTTCGTGAAGGACTAAGTAACCCGAGTCGGAGTAGTAAACAGCTTGATGGAGGCAGAAAGCAATATCACTTGGCGTAGTCCAACCCCGTGTCCGATAACTCAGGCAGTTCGCGCCTACAAACGGCCGCGCCGGTTTAATCTTTCCCAACCGACGCTTAGAAATGTGGAATAGGCTTTACAGCAGCCGCGATGAAATATGGCCCACACCTTACGGGAATTGTCTTATGAAATTATTGCCTACCAACTTTTCATTCGGAAAATATGCTTCAAATTAATGGACTCATAATAGTCAAAGAGAGATTGTGATTATTGTTTCACTTTAAATGACTTACGTGTCATATGCACTTAAATAAACTGCTGAAAGTTGTTACCTTCAAAGACATGGTTGTTAGCATAACAAAATGAAGACTAAATATTTTTTAAAGGAAACAATTTCTTTGAAAACCTTTATGTGACTATTAAATATACCATGAGAACTTTAGTCATAGTAAAATATCATCTCATTAGTATTTAATATATCAATACAATAAGAGAGACGTGACTATATATATAACAAAACAAAATATTGATTTGGTTTGCAAAATACATTCCTCTAGAAATGCATATTAGTATATAAACAATGAACTGCTACTTTTAAGTACACGAGTATGTTCTTATAATTAGGTGTTAACAATCACTAGAAATTTTACCCATAAAGCGTTTATTCTTACGAAACCGACGTTTTGCTGTACACATTTTCTTTTATCAGGGTCCATAAACAATTTAAATAATCTGATGTGGCCAACACATAACCTCCCGTCAATTCCATGTTTAAAATAGCAATGAGCTTCCGACTGATCGTTTGTAAACAAATTCTAATTTCTCGTTCCAATAAATAGAAAAGTCTGTAATACGAAATTTTGGATTATATTCTATTATGCTTTTTCCTGCCGGTGTATGTTTGGAAAAACTTGGGGCCTATCACCGGGAATGACTTACTAGATTTATTCAGTAATTATCAAACCCGTCATAGAATACGCCAGCCTGGCCTGGTGGCAAAGAACAAAAACAAAGCACTGTCAAGAGACACTTAGCAAGGTACAAAGGCTAGCCTGCTTAGGGATAACAGGAGCTATGTCAACCACACCAACATCGGCAATGGAAACTCTGTTAAGCTTGCCCCCACTACACCTACACTTAGTGGTAAAATCAAGGGCAATTAGCGGAGCATATAGGATGAAAGTTTTCTCAAAAGAGGATAAATGCAGAAATGGACACTCTGAAATTTATACAGAGATGAACAAGTACTCCACTTTACAGATGGTGTCTGATAGAATCAATAAGATGTATACCATCGACAAAACCTACAAGATAATAATTCCTTATAGGGATGCATGGGAACATTCTCAAGGTCCGGATGAAAAAGATGACATAGTCATCTATACAGACGGCTCCAAAACAATCAACGGAACCGGAGCTGGAATACATGGGGCAAAGGGACTAAGGCACAACCAATCGGTTGGACTAGGGACAAATGCAACAGTATTCCAAGCAGAAGTACACGCAATATTAACCAGCGTGCAATTACTATTGGAGAAGAACTACCACAATAGAAGAATCTCCATAGTAACAGACAGCCAAGCCGCACTCAAAGCTTTAAACTCGTATGAGGTAGGCTCATGATTAATTCTGGACTGCATCCACAGATTGAATGCCTTAGGAGCGAGTAACAAACTAAGACTGATATGGGTACCCGGGCACTCAGATATCGAAGGAAACCGGGTAGCCGACCGTCTTGCAAAAGACGGGACAAATATACCTTTCATAGGACCCGAACCTGCCTGCGGAATAACTGCGGAAACAGTTAAACAGGAAATTAATACATTGCTCAGGCAATGGCACAAACGGCACTGGACAGCCATATCAGGCCAGCGACACTCCAAGCTCTTCCTAAACGGCCCATCGAAGAAAAGAACTGACAACTTACTCTTAATGAGCAAGCAAGATGTTAGATTAATAACAGGACTGGTAACAGGACACTGTCAATTAAATAAACATTTGCACAGGTTGGGCCTTAAACAAGAACCAACATGCAGAGGATGTGGAGAAGAGGATGAAACTCCTCAACATCTAATATGTCACTGCGAAGCATTTATGGCAAGCAGACATAGTCTTTTAGGAGCAAAGAAATTGCGTACTGAGACACTAAAGGACATCAGTCTAAAGAAAATCCTGGAGTTCTCAACACAAACAGGACTTCTAGAATAGAAGTAAAACACGTAGGGTACAATAGACCAGAAAGGTCGCAGTACAGGGACAAAGATGAACCACCTCTCCATAATAATAATAATAAATGCTTTTTCCTCGAAAATCTGTTAAGAGCTCCAAATTAAGTACAACTTCCGGTTTACCATATAAGTATAGTCAAAATCGAGTTTTGAATACCAAATTTGGTATATTTTGAATCATGCTTTAATATATTTTTTCTAGAAAATCTGTTTATAGCTTTTTGTAAAGTACTACTTTCGGTTTATCAATTTTTAAAAAAATCTAATACGTCGTTCTCATTAATATAAAAATCTTGAATACCAAATTTGAAAAGTTTTGGATAGTATTACTATATTTTTCGCAAAAAAATATGTTCAGAACTTCAAATAAAGTATCACTTCCGCTTTATCAATTTTAGCCTAAATATAATATGTTGCTCCCCTTCATATAACACTCTTAAATACCAAATTTGACAAGTTTTGGAATATATCATAATGTATTTTTCGCGAAAATCTGTTCAGAGCTTCAAGTAAAGTATCACTCCCGATTTGTCAATTTCAGAAAAAATATATGTCCTTATTAACATAAAAGTTTTAAATACCAAATTTCATAAATTTTGGTATATATCAAAATATTTTTACGAAAATCTATTCAGAACTTCAAGTAAAATATCATTTTTGGTTTATCAACTTTAGAAAAAATGTAATATGTCCTTCCTATTAACATACAAGTATTAAATACCAAATTTGAAAATTTTTGGTATATATCATAAATTATTTTTCACGAAAATCTATTTAGAGCTTCAAGCAAAGTATCACTTCCGGTTTGAAATTTCTAAAGTTTGTTGTAAGAGTTATCGTGGACGAAAATATCGTCGCACACACACGCACGCACGCACGAACTCACGCACACACACACACACACACACACACACACACACACACACACACACACAGAGAGAGAGAAAGAGAGAGAGAGAGAGAGAGAGAGAGAGAGAGAGAGATGAACTAACATTGACACGGAAGAAAGTAAACGCACTACGAAGACGATTTCAAAGAACCAAAAACGATCAAGAATTCATACCAGAAGACAGTAGTCAAGACGATAATGATCATCACAAACGTATCCGAGAAGACATTAGAAGCCCAATATATACAGAAGACGACGAACTTTTCTCTCCAGAAGAAATTAAAAACGTTCTAGAGAAAATGAACCCCAAGAAAGCTCCAGGAATGGATGGCATATCAAGTGAGATACTTTTAAGATTATTCATAAAATATTCCAAGTTATTTACAGAATTATACAATCAATGCTTGATACGAGCTTACTTTCCAAAAGAGTGAAAAACAGCTGTAATAATAATAATAATAATAATAATAATAATAATAATAATAATAATAATAATAATAATAATAATAATAATAATAATAATAATAATAATAATGCATTTATTTCCAAACAAGTTTAACACCCAATTACAAGGAAAATACAGAACAAATAGAGAATATGAAGATGTACAAAAATAGTTTACAACTATACAAATAACAAACATTTGCAATTTTACAAATAATAAAGCTTTAACAAAACAACGTTTTTTTTTCAGCTAATGGGAATAACAGTTTCAAATAGGACACGAGCTTGCATTAGTCGCACCACTGACATACTCAAACAGTTTTTATTTGATTATAAATTTCTTGTAATAAGCTTTATAATTCAAATAGACCATATTACTTATTATAGTGAAAAAAGAAAATTATATTCCCTTATTAATTAATTAATTAATTCAAATCACAATCAGGGATGCAACAATTATTGTAACCAGGCATAATTAAAAAATATATTTCGCACTTCTCAAAAGAATTACAACAAAGCATAAGTTTATACTCTATTCCACCGTACCAATTCAGCGCCAGTTTTAAACACACATTAATTTGAAATGCTGCACAGTGAAGCACAAATTAAACACATGAATCGCAAGCAGAAAATTTAGGGCACAATACAATGTGGTTACTCAGCGTACCTGTAACCACATTCAGCAATTTTTTAAATAAAATGTTTAAAAATAATATTACATTAATTTAAAATGCTGCACAAATTGAACACAAATTAATCGTAAGCACAAAATTTACGGCACATTTCTTTTTATGTGCTGCACAGTGTAACATAAAAGAGATACAACTTACTGAATACAAAAAAAATTGGGATATCAGGTATGCGGTTACAGGTTCTTCGACACAATGTAATCTTTCCAAAAATTCAATGGTGAGTTTTCAGTAAATAAGCACGAATTAGGGGTCCCCACAACACGTTTTTACTATTTTTAAGATGATGTGTGTGTGTGACGATTTTTTCGTCCACGATAACTCTTATAACAAATTTCCAAATATATCTATTTTCCGTATTTAAGCCTCATGCATTCATGTAACGAGTTGATTAGATTTTGGGTAAAATTGGATAAATAAAAGTGATACTTTACTAAAAGCCCATAACAGTTTTTAATGAAAAACTATATTAAAATATAATCCAAATTTTTCCAATTTTAGTATTTAAGACTCTTATATCATGGAAAATAACATATTATATTTCGGCTAAAATTTATCAACCAGAACGGATACTAAAACATGATCCAAAGCTTCTCAAATTTGGTTTTTAAAACACGTGTATAATTTGAAACAAAATAAGATTTTGACTATACCTATATGATAAACCGGATGTGCCACTTAATTTGGACCTCTTAACAGATTTTCGAGGAAAAACATTATAAAATATAATCCAAAATTTGGTATTACAGACTTTTCTATTTATTGAAACAACAAGTTAGATTTTGTTTACGAACGATCAACCGGAAGTGATACTTTACTTAAAGTTCATTGATATTTCAAACATGGAATTGACGGGATGTCATGTATTGGCCACATCAGATTTTTTATACTTTGGTTAGGAAAAAAATATTGCGTACCTGACGGAGTTGGCACCCAAAACCCATTTAGCCTACCGATCCTTCCACTACTGAAAACACCTCTGGAAGCCTTCTTTTAGAATGGTCGGCAACCCCGCCGTCGCGTTCCAAATTATCTCTTCTCAACTCTCAAAACGGGATTTCTTTAGCGGTTTCTTTAATTTCGGTAACAAACAGAAGTCATGTCTGGAGAGTATAGGTAGGGATATTGGCGAACGACTGAAATTCCATTTTTCGCCAAGAAAGTTTGGATCAGGTACGATGAATGAGCTGGAGCATTATCATGATACAACTGCCAGTTTTTCGCCGTCCAGAGGTGTGCACTTTGTCGTCGAACTGCATCACGGAGACGGCGAAAAATTTCTTAATAGTACTCTTTCTCTTTCGTCACTGTTTGTCCTTCCGGTGCGTATTCGTGATGCACAATTCCACGGCTATCAAAGAAAGCAGTCAGCATCACTTTGATTTTGCTCCGCACTTATTGCGCTTTTTTCTGCCCTGGGGCCGAGGGATGCGTGCATTGCGATGAATGTGCTTTTGTTTCCGGGTCGTACTCGTATATCTATGACTTATCTCCAGTTATCACGGTATTAAAAAAACTCAGGATCGGCGTGGAAATGTCCAGCACTTCAAGCAAATCGAAAATCCGACGAATACTTGGAACAACACCTCATACAGCAGTTATCAAGCACCGAATGACGCACTCGATGGAGAAGAAAAAATTCAAGCATTCGCGTGAAGGTACCCCCTCTTTACTTTAGAAAATGGCGTTGCCCTACCGTCATTATTTTGCGCAGGAAAATTGAAGATCCGACTCTTATTAGACAGGCCTCATATACCGAAACGTCGGTTTTGTAAAATAGATATCTCGAGTAATTTTTTCTCCTAATATACACCACAGTCGAAAAATTTAACCATTTCTAATATTATATCAGATCGCTATACTGAAATATTGCCAAAGAATCTGACTAATACGGAAACTCATTATTTTTATAACCAATATTCTTAAAATGTCTGCTGGGGTCTTGCGGTTAGAATGCTCGCCTGGCAGCACAATGTTGCGCTTGTGGAACAGCATTCGAATCCCACACGAAGCAGTTTTTAATTATAAAAAAAACCGACACACCCAGATTAGTCCGAGTGGCAGTATAGGTCACTATAAGCTACTCTGCATGTAACGAGGATGCCAACAGTGGACACTAAAAGTGACTATGTAAATTGCAAAAATTGTGTATGATGTAATTGTAATAGGGTATTCTCTGAGGATTACTAATATTAAAAATTTATTAAAAATATTAGTGTTGATTGGTAAACAACAGGGAAAAAACAAAAAATCATAATATAAATTGATTGTTACAAAAGATATAAAGCATTTAAATTTTGCTGATGTACTAGATGACCTTCCAATGGGAGACCAGTTGAAATTCCTACTCCATGTTCGAATGTGATAAGACGCCGCATGAACCACTGATAGCACACCGCTGGTACTGTACAACTAGTACGTCACTATCAAGTGACACAAGAAAATCAAATTTTAAAAATTAATATCTCGCTTATTAAAAGGAATTTTTTATTCGGGTTTTCACAGATACTCTTAGATATAACTGTTCTTTAAGAAAAAAAAATAAAAAAAATATGAGAGAATACCATATTGTATGTATGTAAACTGAAATTTATATAGACAGATTTGCATTTACTCTAAAGTCGGTTTCCTTTGAAAAAAATATTCATGAATTTGCTTTCGATGTTAATCCATTTTTGTGCAGATATTTAACCACTGTACGGTGTACTGTTATTTTTTCATTTTTATAAACTACAATGAATTTGTTAATTAAAAAATACAATTATGTTACAAATTAAATGATTAACGTAACACTAATGACAGTTCAAATAACCTCACAAAAAATAATTTTGCGCCTAGTGTATACCTCGTTGACATACCTAAAAAAATCTGATGTGGCCAGCACATTACCTTCCGTCAGTTCTATGTATTTAGTACAAATTTCATACGGTAAGTTCCTTATTAAATTTGATATTCTATTTCTTGTACATTACCTTCCGGCAGTTGCATGTATTTTATGCAAATTTCATACAGAAAATTATTATTTTGTGACGTTTTCTATACACAGTGTAATGTATCTGCAGAAATAAAAGATTTATTATTATTATTTCTTGTACATTACCTTAAAGCAGTTGTATGTATTTTATACAAATTCCATACAGAAAGCAAAAGATCCTATACCTATTTCCAGTAAAATTATAAGACAAACACACTATGTCAATTTCACTTGACACTGACATCTTTCAATTAAAATTTTATAGTAGCTGTTTCCACAGCTATGGCTACTTTATGAAATTTAATTTCTTTATATTTTTTAACTCTATATCCATTTAATATTAGGTATAAAATGCAATCAAATCGTATAGAAAATAAAAAATTCTTTAATATATACATACATACATACATACATACATACATACATACACACATACATACATACATACATACATACATACATACATACATACATACATACATACATACATACATACATACATACATACATACATACATACATACATACATACATACATACATACATACATACATACATACATACATACATACATACATACATACATACATACATACATACATACATACATACATACATACATACCTACCTACCTACCTACCTACCTACCTACCTACCTACCTACCTACCTACCTACCTACCTACCTACCTACCTACCTACCTACCTACCTACCTACCTACCTACCTACCTACCTACCTACCTACCTACCTACCTACCTACCTACCTACCTACCTACCTACCTACCTACCTACCTACCTACCTACCTACCTACCTACCTACCTACCTACCTACCTACCTACCTACCTACCTACCTACCTACCTACCTACCTACCTACCTACCTACCTACCTACCTACCTACCTACCTACCTACCTACCTACCTACCTACCTACCTACCTACCTACCTACCTACCTACCTACCTACCTACCTACCTACCTACCTACCTACCTACCTACCTACCTACCTACCTACCTACCTACCTACCTACCTACCTACCTACCTACCTACCTACCTACCTACCTACCTACCTACCTACCTACCTACCTACCTACCTACCTACCTACCTACCTACCTACCTACCTACCTACCTACCTACCTACCTACCTACCTACCTACCTACCTACCTACCTACCTACCTACCTACCTACCTACCTACCTACCTACCTACCTACCTACCTACCTACCTACCTACCTACCTACCTACCTACCTACCTACCTACCTACCTACCTACCTACCTACCTACCTACCTACCTACCTACCTACCTACCTACCTACCTACCTACCTACCTACCTACCTACCTACCTACCTACCTACCTACCTTTTTTGACTTTTTCTCCTTGGAGTTTCATTTGCCTAAGAACTCCTGTCACTTTTTGGATATAGGTTTTAATTTCTTTTTGTGTGTTTGTGTGCTTTTTGACCAAGTCCTCCAGCACTTTTGATATGTCAATTCCCTTGTCTAGCATGTTATCGAAGTCCGACCAGCAATTTAGTGCTTCTCCTTTGTCTTTTTCCCCCTCGTCTAGGTTTTCTTTCATTTGTTTTTCGCCTTCCTTTTCGTCGGTATCCACTTCTGTTTCTTGTTCGCTTTGTGTCTGTTCTTGTGTTTCCGTTTGTTTAATGATGAAACCTGTTGAAGCTACTATTCTTGCGCTCATGTGTTTCTTTTTGTTGTGTTCGTCTTCGTCCTTACTCGGTGATAGCTCTTCCTCTGCTTTCCTTTTCTTCGGCGTGTGGTCGCCAGTCAGGTCAACCATTTCCGGTAAGGACATAGCTCTTTGTCTAGGCGGAGTGCGCATTAGTTGCCTACCTTTGAAGGGGTATTTGCTCTGAACTGCACTACCGTCTTCTTGGCTTATCAAGCTTTGTGTCTTGTCTTCTTTACTTCTTTCCTTCGGTATTTCCTCCCCTGCCTTTATCTCCTCTGCTCTTCTCTCCGCAGCGATATTTGCCCCCCCCCCCCGTATCCATTAAGGCAGCGCCTGACGTGTCAGACGACGGGATTCCCTCCGTAAGAGGACCCGCCCGGGGATTAATTTCGATATCGCTCATCGTCATTCGTTTCCATTTTATAGCTACTGGCAGCTATGCTGGGCGGAGTAACGCCGCCCGTGTTCGTATCCGTTTCCATTGCCATTTTTTCTTACTCTTACTCGTGTTCAACGTGATGCCCCCTCTAGTACCGAGTACTTATACTTGAGGGGGCAGCCGACTGCACTTCGCGGGGTCGTCAAGCCCGTCTAGGTGCTGCGAGGTCCAGTCCATTCAGTCCTGTTTCCAAACTCGTGTCCTTAGTTCTTAGCCGTGTTGTCATTCCATCTTCCAACCTTTTTTGGGTAGCCGCTCTTTCAGAGACAGACGTCACCACCGTTGCAGGTGTTCTTAGTTTCCGGCTTCCAATGAGTTATGGCCTGCCGTACTAAGCCCCCCCACCACGACAAGGTGACACCCCCGGGGGGAACCTACCTACCTACCTACCTACCTACCTACCTACCTACCTACCTACCTACCTACCTACCTACCTACCTACCTACCTACCTACCTACCTACCTACCTACCTACCTACCTACCTACCTACCTACCTACCTACCTACCTACCTACCTACCTACCTACCTACCTACCTACCTACCTACCTACCTACCTACCTACCTACCTACCTACCTACCTACCTACCTACCTACCTACCTACCTACCTACCTACCTACCTACCTACCTACCTACCTACCTACCTACCTACCTACCTACCTACCTACCTACCTACCTACCTACCTACCTACCTACCTACCTACCTACCTACCTACCTACCTACCTACCTACCTACCTACCTACCTACCTACCTACCTACCTACCTACCTACCTACCTACCTACCTACCTACCTACCTACCTACCTACCTACCTACCTACCTACCTACCTACCTACCTACCTACCTACCTACCTACCTACCTACCTACCTACCTACCTACCTACCTACCTACCTACCTACCTACCTACCTACCTACCTACCTACCTACCTACCTACCTACCTACCTACCTACCTACCTACCTACCTACCTACCTACCTACCTACCTACCTACCTACCTACCTACCTACCTACCTACCTACCTACCTACCTACCTACCTACCTACCTACCTACCTACCTACCTACCTACCTACCTACCTACCTACCTACCTACCTACCTACCTACCTACCTACCTACCTACCTACCTACCTACCTACCTACCTACCTACCTACCTACCTACCTACCTACCTACCTACCTACCTACCTACCTACCTACCTACCTACCTACCTACCTACCTACCTACCTACCTACCTACCTACCTACCTACCTACCTACCTACCTACCTACCTACCTACCTACCTACCTACCTACCTACCTACCTACCTACCTACCTACCTACCTACCTACCTACCTACCTACCTACCTACCTACCTACCTACCTACCTACCTACCTACCTACCTACCTACCTACCTACCTACCTACCTACCTACCTACCTACCTACCTACCTACCTACCTACCTACCTACCTACCTACCTACCTACCTACCTACCTACCTACCTACCTACCTACCTACCTACCTACCTACCTACCTACCTACCTACCTACCTACCTACCTACCTACCTACCTACCTACCTACCTACCTACCTACCTACCTACCTACCTACCTACCTACCTACCTACCT